>CAKAJA020000325.1:0-600000 GCA_916610235.2 Lasioglossum morio | reverse complement strand
GCATAACGCAAATCGCATAACGCATAACGCATAACGCATAACGCATAACGCATAACGCATAACGCATAACGCATAACGCATAACGCATAACGCATAACGCATAACGCATAACGCATGACCCATAGCGCATAACGCATTACGCGTAACGCATAACGCATAACGGATCACGCATTACTCATAACCCATAACGCATAACCCATAACGCATAACCCATAACGCATAACGCATAACGCATAACGCATAACGTGTAACGCATAACGCTTAATGCATAACGCATAACGCGTAACGGATCAAGCATTACTCATAACGCATAACGCATAACGGATCACGCATTACTCATAACGCATAACGCATAACGCATAACGCATAACGCATAACGGATCACGCATTACTCATAATGCATAACGCATAACGCATAACGCATAACGCATAACGGATCACGCATAACTCATAACGCATAACGCATAACGCATAACGCATAACGCATAACGCATAACGCATAACCCATAACACATAATGCATAACGCATAACGCATAACGCATAACGCATAACGCATAACGCATAACGCATAACGCATAACGCATAACGGATCACGCATTACTCATAACGCATAACGCATAACGGATCACGCATTTCTCATAACGCATAACGCATAACGCATAACGCATAACGCATAACGCATAACACATAACGCATAACCCATAACGCATAACGCATAACGCATAACGCATAACGCATAACGCATAACGCATAACGCATAACGGATCACGCATTACTCATAACGCATAACGCATAACGGATCACGCATAACGCATAACGCATAACGCATAACGCATAACGCATAACGCATAACGCATAACGCATAACGCATAATGCATATTGCGTAACGCATAACGCATAACGCATAATGCATATTGCGTAACGCATAACGCATAACGCATAACGCATAACGCATAACGCATAACGCATAACGCATAACACATAACGCATAACGCATAACGCATAACGCATAACGCATAACGCATAACGCAAAACGCATAACGCATAACGCATAACGCATAACGCATAACGCATATCGCATAACGCATAACGCATAACGCATAACGCGTAACGCATAACGCATAACGCATACCCCATAACGCATATCGCATAACGCATAACGCATAACGCATAACGCATAACCCATAACACATAACGCATAACGCATAACGCATAACGCATAACGCATAACGCATAACGCATAACGCATAACGCAAATCGCATAACGCATAACGCATAACGCATAACGCATTACGCATAACGTATAACGCATAACGCATAACGCAAAACGCATAACGCATAGCGGATAACGCACAACGCATAACACATAACGCATAACGCATAACGCATGACTCATAACGCACAACTCATAACGCATATTGCATAACGCATAACGCATAACGCATAACGCATAACCCATAACGCATAACGCATAACGCATAACGCATAACGCATAACGCATAACGCATAACGCATAACGCATATCGCATAACGCATAACGCATAACGCATAACGCATATCGCATAACGCATAACGCATAACACATAACGCACAACTCATAACGCATAACGCAAAACTCATAACGGATAACGCATAACGGATAACCCATAACGCATAACGCATAACGCATAACGCATAACGCATAACGCATAACGCATAACTCATAACACATAACGCATAACCCATAACGCATAACGCATAACGCATTACGCGTAACTCATAACGCATAAAGCATAACGCATAACGGATCACGCATTACTCATAACCCATAACGCATAACGCATAACGCATAACGCAAAACGCATAACGCATAACTCATAACACATAACGCATAACCCATAACGCATAACGCATAACGCGTAAGGGATCAAGCATTACTCATAACGCATAACGCATAACGGATCACGCATTACTCATAACGCATAACGCATAACGGATCACGCATTACTCATAACGCATTACTCATAACGCATAACGTATAACGCATAACGCATAACGCATAACGCATAACGCATAACGCATAACGCATAACGCATAACGCATAACGCATAACGCATAACGCATAACGCATAACGCATAACGCATAACGCATAACGCATAACGCATAACGCATAACGCATAACGCATAACGCATAACGCATATCGCATAACGCATAACGCATAACGCATAACGCATATCGCATATCGCATAACGCATAACGCATAACACATAACGCATAACGCATAACGGATAACGCATAACGGTTAACCCATAACGCATAACGCACAACGCATAACGCATGACCCATAGCGCATAACGCATTACGCGTAACTCATAACGCATAAAGCATAACGCATAACGCATAACGCATAACGCATAACGCATAACGCATAACGCATAACGCATAACGCATAACGCATAACGCATAACGCATAACGCATAACGCAAATCGCATGACGCATAACGCATAACGCATAACGCATAACGCATTACGCATAACGCATAACGCATAACGCAAATCGCATAACGCATAACGCATAACGCATAACGCATTACGCATAACGTATAACGCATAACGCATAACGCATAACGCATAACGCATAACGCATAACGCATAACGCAAATCGCATAACGTATAACGCACAACGCATAACACATAACGCATAACGCATAACGCATAACGCATAACGCATAACGCATAACGCATAACGCATAACGCATAACGCATAACGCATATTGCATAACGCATAACGCATAACGCATAACGCATAACGCATAACGCATAACGCATAACGCATAACGTATAACGCATAACGCATAACGCATAACGCATAACGCGTAACGGATCAAGCATTACTCATAACGCATAACGCATAACGCATAACGGATCACGCATTACTCATAACGCATAACGCGTAACGCATAACGCATAACGGATCACGCATTACTCATAACGCATAACGCATAACGCATAACGCATAACGCATAACGCATAACCCATAACACATAACGCATAACGCATAACGCATAACGCATAACGCATAACGCATAACGCATAACGCATAACGCAAATCGCATAACGCATAACGCATAACGCATAACGCATTACGCATAACGTATAACGCATAACGCATAACGCAAAACGCATAACGCATAGCGGATAACGCACAACGCATAACACATAACGCATAACGCATAACGCATGACTCATAACGCACAACTCATAACGCATATTGCATAACGCATAACGCATAACGCATAACGCATAACCCATAACGCATAACGCATAACGCATAACGCATAACGCATAACGCATAACGCATAACGGATCACGCATTACTCATAACGCATAACGCATAACGCATAACGCATAACGCATAACGCATAACGCATAACGCATAACGCATAACGCATAACGCATAACGCATAACGCATAACGCATAACGCATAACGCATAACGCATAACGCATAACGCATAACGCATAACGCATAACGCATAACGCATAAGGCATAACGCATAACGCATAACGCATAACGCATAACGCATAACGCATAACGCATAACGCATAACGCATAACGCATAACGCATAACGCATAACGCATAACGCATAACGCATAACGCATAACGCATAACGCATAACGCATAACGCATAACGCATAACGCATAACGCATAACGCATAACGCATAACGCAAAACGCATAACGCATAACGGATCACGCATTACTCATAACGCATAAGGCATAACGCATAACGCATAACGCATAACGCATAACGCATAACGCATAACGTATAACGCATAACGCATAACGCATAACGCATAACGCATAACGCATATCGCATAACGCATAACGCATAACGCATAACGCATAACGCATAACGCATAACGCATAACGCATATCGCATAACGCATAACGCATAACGCATAACGCATAACGCATAACGGATAACGCATAACGGATAACCCATAACGCATAACGCATAACGCATAACGCATAACGCATAACGCATAACACATAACCCATAACGCATAACGCATAACGCATAACGCTTAACGCATGACCCATAGCGCATAACGCATTACGCGTAACTCATAACGCATAAAGCATAACGCACAACGGATCACGCATTACTCATAACCCATAACGCATAACGCATAACGCATAACGCATATCGCATAACGCATAACGCATAACGCATAACGCATATCGCATATCGCATAACGCATAACGCATAACACATAAAGCATAACGCATAACGGATCACGCATTACTCATAACCCATAACGCATAACGCATAACGCAAAACGCATAACGCATAACTCATAACACATAACGCATAACACATAACGCATAACGCATAACGCATAACGCGTAAGGGATCAAGCATTACTCATAACGCATAACGCATAACGGATCACGCATTACTCATAACGCATAAAGCATAACGCATAACGGATCACGCATTACTCATAACCCATAACGCATAACGCATAACGCATAACGCATAACGCAAAACGCATAACGCATAACTCATAACACATAACGCATAACCCATAACGCATAACGCATAACGCATAACGCGTAAGGGATCAAGCATTACTCATAACGCATAACGCATAACGGATCACGCATTACTCATAACGCATAACGCATAACGGATCACGCATTACTCATAACGCATTACTCATAACGCATAACGTATAACGCATAACGCATAACGCATAACGCATAACGCATAACGCATAACGCATAACGCATAACGCATAACGCATAACGCATAACGCATAACGCATAACGCATAACGCATAACTCATAACACATAACGCATAACCCATAACGCATAACGCATAACGCATAACGCATAACCCATAACGCATAACGCATAACGCATTACGCGTAACTCATAACGCATAAAGCATAACGCATAACGGATCACGCATTACTCATAACCCATAACGCATAACGCATAACGCATAACGCAAAACGCATAACGCATAACTCATAACACATAACGCATAACCCATAACGCATAACGCATAACGCATAACGCGTAAGGGATCAAGCATTACTCATAACGCATAACGCATAACGGATCACGCATTACTCATAACGCATAACGCATAACGGATCACGCATTACTCATAACGCATTACTCATAACGCATAACGTATAACGCATAACGCATAACGCATAACGCATAACGCATAACGCATAACGCATAACGCATAACGCATAACGCATAACGCATAACGCATAACGCATAACGCATAACGCATAACGCATAACGCATAACGCATAACGCATAACGCATAACGCATAACGCATAACGCATAACGCATAACGCATAACGCATAACGCATAACGCATAACGCATAACGCATAACGCATAACGCATAACGCATATCGCATAACGCATAACGCATAACGCATAACGCATATCGCATATCGCATAACGCATAACGCATAACACATAACGCATAACGCATAACGGATAACGCATAACGGTTAACCCATAACGCATAACGCATAACGCATAACGCATAACACATAACGCATAACGCATAACGCATAACGCATAACGCATAACGCATAACGCATAACGCAAATCGCATAACGCATAACGCATAACGCATAACGCATTACGCATAACGCATAACGCATAACGCAAATCGCATAACGCATAACGCATAACGCATAACGCATTACGCATAACGTATAACGCATAACGCATAACGCATAACGCATAACGCATAACGCATAACGCATAACGCAAATCGCATAACGTATAACGCACAACGCATAACACATAACGCATAACGCATAACGCATAACGCATAACGCATAACGCATAACGCATAACGCATAACGCATAACGCATAACGCATAACGCATAACGCATATTGCATAACGCATAACGCATAACGCATAACGCATAACGCATAACGCATAACGCATAACGTATAACGCATAACGCTTAATGCATAACGCATAACGCGTAACGGATCAAGCATTACTCATAACGCATAACGCATAACGCATAACGGATTACGCATTACTCATAACGCATAACGCGTAACGAATAACGCATAACGGATCACGCATTACTCATAACGCATAACGCATAACGCATAACGCATAACGCATAACGCATAACCCATAACACATAACGCATAACGCATAACGCATAACGCATAACGCATAACGCATAACGCAAATCGCATAACGCATAACGCATAACGCATAACGCATTACGCATAACGTATAACGCATAACGCATAACGCAAAACGCATAACGCATAGCGGATAACGCACAACGCATAACACATAACGCATAACGCATAACGCATGACTCATAACGCACAACTCATAACGCATATTGCATAACGCATAACGCATAACGCATAACGCATAACCCATAACGCATAACGCATAACGCATAACGCATAACGCATAACGCATAACGCATAACGCATAACGCATAACGGATCACGCATTACTCATAACGCATAACGCATAACGCATAACGCATAACGCATAACGCATAACGCATAACGCATAACGCATAACGCATAACGCATAACGCATAACGCATAACGCATAACGCATAACGCATAACGCATAACGCATAACGCATAACGCATAACGCATAACGCATAACGCATAACGCATAACGCATAACGCATAACGCATAACGCATATTGCATAACGCATAACGCATAACGCATAACGCATAACGCATAACGCATAACGCACAACTCATAACGCATAACGCATAACGCAAAACTCATAACGGATAACGCATAACGGATAACCCATAACGCATAACTCATAACGCATAACGCATAACGCATAACGCATAACACATAACACATAACCCATAACGCATAACGCATAACGCATAACGCTTAACGCATTACCCATAGCGCATAACGCATTACGCGTAACTCATAACGCATAGAGCATAAAGCATAACGCATAAAGCAAAAAGCATAACGCATAACGCATGACTCATAACGCACAACCCATAACGCATAACGCATAACGCAAATCGCATAACGCATAACGCATAATGCATAAAGCATAACGCATAACGCATAATGCATAACGCATAACGCGTAACGGATCAAGCATTACTCATAACGCATAACGCATAACGCATAACGGATTACGCATTACTCATAACGCATAACGCGTAACGAATAACGCATAACGGATCACGCATTACTCATAACGCATAACGCATAACGCATAACGCATAACGCATAACGCATAACGCATAACCCATAACACATAACGCATAACGCATAACGCATAACGCATAACGCATAACGCATAACGCAAATCGCATAACGCATAACGCATAACGCATAACGCATTACGCATAACGTATAACGCATAACGCATAACGCAAAACGCATAACGCATAGCGGATAACGCACAACGCATAACACATAACGCATAACGCATAACGCATGACTCATAACGCACAACTCATAACGCATATTGCATAACGCATAACGCATAACGCATAACGCATAACCCATAACGCATAACGCATAACGCATAACGCATAACGCATAACGCATAACGCATAACGCATAACGCATAACGCATAACGCATAACGCATAACGCATAACGCATAACGCATAAGGCATAACGCATAACGCATAACGCATAACGCATAACGCATAACGCATAACGCATATTGCATAACGCATAACGCATAACGCATAACGCATAACGCATAACGCATAACGCACAACTCATAACGCATAACGCATAACGCAAAACTCATAACGGATAACGCATAACGGATAACCCATAACGCATAACTCATAACGCATAACGCATAACGCATAACGCATAACACATAACACATAACCCATAACGCATAACGCATAACGCATAACGCTTAACGCATTACCCATAGCGCATAACGCATTACGCGTAACTCATAACGCATAGAGCATAAAGCATAACGCATAAAGCAAAAAGCATAACGCATAACGCATGACTCATAACGCACAACTCATAACGCATAACGCATAACGCAAATCGCATAACGCATAACGCATAATGCATAAAGCATAACGCATAACGCATAACGCATAACGCATAACGCATAACGTATAACGCATAACGCTTAATGCATAACGCATAACGCATAACGGATCAAGCATTACTCATAACGCATAACGCATAACGCATAACGGATCACGCATTACTCATAACGCATAACGCGTAACGCATAACGCATAACGGATCACGCATTACTCATAACGCATAACGCATAACGCATAACGCATAACGCATAACGCATAACGCATAACCCATAACACATAACGCATAACGCATAACGCATAATGCATAACGCATAACGCATAACGCATAACGCATAACGCAAATCGCATAACGCATAACGTATAACGCATAACGCATAGCGGATAACGCACAACGCATAACACATAACGCATAACCCATAACGCATAACCCATAACGCATAACGCATAACGCATAACGCATAACGCTTAACGCATGACCCATAGCGCATAACGCATTACGCGTAACTCATAACGCATAAAGCATAACGCATAACGGATCACGCATTACTCATAACCCATAACGCATAACGCATAACGCATAACGCATAACCCATAACGCATAACGCATAAAGCAAAACCCATAACGCATAACGCATGACTCATAACGCACAACCCATAACGCATAACGCATAACGCAAATCGCATAACGCATAACGCATAATGCATAAAGCATAACGCATAACCCATAACGCATAACACATAACGCATAACGCATAACGCATAACGCTTAATGCATAACGCATAACGCGTAACGGATCAAGCATTACTCATAACCAATAACGCATAACGCATAACGCATAACGCATATCGCATATCGCATAACGCATAACGCATAACACATAACGCATAACGCATAACGGATAACGCATTACTCATAACTCATAACGGATAACACATAACGCATAACGCATAACGCATAACGCATAACGCATAACGCATAACGCATAACGCATAACGCATAACGCATAACGCATAACGCATAACGCATAACGCATAACGCATAACACATAACGCATAACCCATAACGCATAACGCATAACGCATAACGCATAACGGATCACGCATTACTCATAACGCATAACGCATAACGCATAACGCATAACGCATTACTCATAACGCATAACGGATCACGCATTTCTCATAACGCATAACGCATAACGCATAACGCATAACGCATAACGCATAACGCATAACGCATAACGCATAACGCATAAAGCATAACGCATAACACATAACGGATCACGCATTACTCATAACGCATAACGCATAAAGCATAACGCATAACGCATAATGCATAACGCATAACGCATAATGCATAACGCATAACGCATAACGCATGACACATAACGCATTACCTATAACGCATAACGCATAACGCACAACGCATAACGCATAACGCATAACGCATAACGCATAACGCATAACACATAACGCATAACGCATAACGCAAATCGCATAACGCATAACGCATAACGCATAACGCATTACGCATAACGTATAACGCATAACGCATAACGCACTACTCATAACGCATAACGCATAACGCAAAACTCATAACGGATAACGCATAACGGATAACCCATAACGCATAACGCATAACGCATAACGCATAACGCATAACACATAACACATAACCCATAACACATAACGCATAACGCATAACGCTTAACGCATTACCCATAGCGCATAACGCATTACGCGTAACTCATAACGCATAAAGCATAAAGCATAACGCATAAAGCAAGACGCATAACGCATAACGCATGACTCATAACGCACAACCCATAACGCATAACGCATAACGCAAATCGCATAACGCATAACGCATAATGCATAAAGCATAACGCATAACGCATAACGCATAACGCATAACGGATCACGCATTACTCATAACGCATAACGCATAACGCATAACGCATAACGGATCACGCATTACTCATAACGCATAAGGCATAACGCATAACGCATAACGCATAACGCATAACGCATAACGCATAACGCATAACGCATAACGCATAACGCATAACGCATAAAGCATAACGCATAACGCAAATCGCATAACGCATAACGCATAACGCATAACGCATTACGCATAACGTATAACGCATAACGCATAACGCAAAACGCATAACGCATAGCGGATAACGCACAACGCATAACACATAACGCATAACGCATAACGCATAACGCATGACTCATAACGCACAACCCATAACGCATATTGCATAACGCATAACGCATAACGCATAACGCATAACCCATAACGCATAACGCATAACGCATAACGCATAACGCATAACGCATAACGGATCACGCATTACTCATAACGCATAACGCATAACGCATAACGCATAACGCATAACGCATAACGCATAACGCATAACGCATAACGCATAACGCATAACGCATAACGCATAACGCATAACGCATAACGCATAACGCATAACGCATAACGCATAAGGCATAACGCATAACGCATAACGCATAACGCATAACGCATAACGCATAACGCATATTGCATAACGCATAACGCATAACGCATAACGCATAACGCATAACGCATAACGCACAACTCATAACGCATAACGCATAACGCAAAACTCATAACGGATAACGCATAACGGATAACCCATAACGCATAACGCATAACGCATAACGCATAACGCATAACGCATAACACATAACACATAACCCATAACGCATAACGCATAACGCATAACGCTTAACGCATTACCCATAGCGCATAACGCATTACGCGTAACTCATAACGCATAAAGCATAAAGCATAACGCATAAAGCAAAAAGCATAACGCATAACGCATGACTCATAACGCACAACCCATAACGCATAACGCATAACGCAAATCGCATAACGCATAACGCATAATGCATAAAGCATAACGCATAACGCATAACGCATAACGCTTAATGCATAACGCATAACGCGTAACGGATCAAGCATTTCTCATAACGCATAACGCATAACGGATCACGCATTACTCATAGCGCATAACGCATAACGCATAACGGATCACGCATTACTCATAACGCATAACGCATAACGCATAACGGATCACGCATTACTCATAACGCATAACGCATAACGCATAACGGATCACGGATTACTCATAACGCATAACGCATAACGCATAACGCATAACGCATAACGCATAACGCATAACGCATAACGCATAACGCATAACGCATAACGCATAACGCATAACGCATAACGCATAACGCATAACGCATAACGCATAACGCATAACGCATAACGCATAACCCATAACACATAACGCATAACGCATAACGCATAACGCATAACGCATAACGCATAACGCATAACGCAAATCGCATAACGCATAACGCATAACGCATAGCGGATAACGCACAACGCATAACACATAACGCCTAACCCATAACGCATAACCCATAACGCATAACGCATAACGCATAACTCATAACGCATAACGCATAACGCAAATCGCATAACGCATAACGCATAACGCATAACGCATAACGCATAACGCATAACGCATAACGCATAACGCATAACGCATAACGCATAACGCATAACGCATAACGCATGACCCATAGCGCATAACGCATTACGCGTAACGCATAACGCATAACGGATCACGCATTACTCATAACCCATAACGCATAACCCATAACGCATAACCCATAACGCATAACGCATAACGCATAACGCATAACGTGTAACGCATAACGCTTAATGCATAACGCATAACGCGTAACGGATCAAGCATTACTCATAACGCATAACGCATAACGGATCACGCATTACTCATAACGCATAACGCATAACGCATAACGCATAACGCATAACGGATCACGCATTACTCATAACGCATAACGCATAACGCATAACGCATAACGCATAACGGATCACGCATAACTCATAACGCATAACGCATAACGCATAACGCATAACGCATAACGCATAACGCATAACCCATAACACATAATGCATAACGCATAACGCATAACGCATAACGCATAACGCATAACGCATAACGCATAACGCATAACGCATAACGGATCACGCATTACTCATAACGCATAACGCATAACGGATCACGCATTTCTCATAACGCATAACGCATAACGCATAACGCATAACGCATAACGCATAACACATAACGCATAACCCATAACGCATAACGCATAACGCATAACGCATAACGCATAACGCATAACGCATAACGCATAACGGATCACGCATTACTCATAACGCATAACGCATAACGGATCACGCATAACGCATAACGCATAACGCATAACGCATAACGCATAACGCATAACGCATAACGCATAACGCATAATGCATATTGCGTAACGCATAACGCATAACGCATAATGCATATTGCGTAACGCATAACGCATAACGCATAACGCATAACGCATAACGCATAACGCATAACGCATAACACATAACGCATAACGCATAACGCATAACGCATAACGCATAACGCATAACGCAAATCGCATAACGCATAAGGCATAACGCATAACGCATAACGCATATCGCATAACGCATAACGCATAACGCATAACGCGTAACGCATAACGCATAACGCATACCCCATAACGCATATCGCATAACGCATAACGCATAACGCATAACGCATAACGCATAACGCATAACGCATAACGCATAACGCATAACGCATAACGCATAACGGATCACGCATTTCTCATAACGCATAACGCATAACGCATAACGCATAACACATAACGCATAACGCATAACGCATAACGCATAACGCATAACGCATAAGGTATAACGCATAACGCAAAACGCATAACGCATAACGCATAACGCATAACACATAACGGATCACGCATTACTTATAACGCATACCGCATAAAGCATAACGCATAACGCATACCGCATAACGCATAACGCATAACGCATAACGCATGACACATAACGCATAACCTATAACGCATAACGCATAACGCACAACGCATAACGCATAACGCATAACGCATAACGCATAACGGATCACGCATTACTCATAACGCATAACGCATAACGGATCACGCATAACGCATAACGCATAACGCATAACGCATAACGCATAACGCATAACGCATAACGCATAACGCATAACGCATAATGCATATTGCGTAACGCATAACGCATAATGCATATTGCGTAACGCATAACGCATAACGCATAACGCATAACGCATAACGCATAACGCATAACGCATAACACATAACGCATAACGCATAACGCATAACGCATAACGCATAACGCATAACGCAAATCGCATAACGCATAAGGCATAACGCATAACGCATAACGCATATCGCATAACGCATAACGCATAACGCATAACGCGTAACGCATAACGCATAACGCATAACGCATAACGCATATCGCATAAAACATAACGCATAACGCATAACGCATAACGCATAACGCATAACGCATAACGCATAACGCATAACGCATAACGCATAACGCATAACGCATAACGCATAACGCATAACGCATAACGCATAACGCATAACGCATAACGCATAACGCATAAGGCATAACGCATAACGCATAACGCATAACGCATAACGCATAACGCATAACGCATATTGCATAACGCATAACGCATAACGCATAACGCATAACGCATAACGCATAACGCACAACTCATAACGCATAACGCATAACGCAAAACTCATAACGGATAACGCATAACGGATAACCCATAACGCATAACGCATAACGCATAACGCATAACGCATAACGCATAACACATAACACATAACCCATAACGCATAACGCATAACGCATAACGCTTAACGCATTACCCATAGCGCATAACGCATTACGCGTAACTCATAACGCATAAAGCATAAAGCATAACGCATAAAGCAAAAAGCATAACGCATAACGCATGACTCATAACGCACAACCCATAACGCATAACGCATAACGCAAATCGCATAACGCATAACGCATAATGCATAAAGCATAACGCATAACGCATAACGCATAACGCTTAATGCATAACGCATAACGCGTAACGGATCAAGCATTTCTCATAACGCATAACGCATAACGGATCACGCATTACTCATAGCGCATAACGCATAACGCATAACGGATCACGCATTACTCATAACGCATAACGCATAACGCATAACGGATCACGCATTACTCATAACGCATAACGCATAACGCATAACGGATCACGGATTACTCATAACGCATAACGCATAACGCATAACGCATAACGCATAACGCATAACGCATAACGCATAACGCATAACGCATAACGCATAACGCATAACGCATAACGCATAACGCATAACGCATAACGCATAACGCATAACGCATAACGCATAACGCATAACGCATAACGCATAACCCATAACACATAACGCATAACGCATAACGCATAACGCATAACGCATAACGCAAATCGCATAACGCATAACGCATAACGCATAGCGGATAACGCACAACGCATAACACATAACGCCTAACCCATAACGCATAACCCATAACACATAACGCATAACGCATAACTCATAACGCATAACGCATAACGCAAATCGCATAACGCATAACGCATAACGCATAACGCATAACGCATAACGCATAACGCATAACGCATAACGCATAACGCATAACGCATAACGCATAACGCATAACGCATGACCCATAGCGCATAACGCATTACGCGTAACGCATAACGCATAACGGATCACGCATTACTCATAACCCATAACGCATAACCCATAACGCATAACCCATAACGCATAACGCATAACGCATAACGCATAACGTGTAACGCATAACGCTTAATGCATAACGCATAACGCGTAACGGATCAAGCATTACTCATAACGCATAACGCATAACGGATCACGCATTACTCATAACGCATAACGCATAACGCATAACGCATAACGCATAACGGATCACGCATTACTCATAATGCATAACGCATAACGCATAACGCATAACGCATAACGGATCACGCATAACTCATAACGCATAACGCATAACGCATAACGCATAACGCATAACGCATAACGCATAACCCATAACACATAATGCATAACGCATAACGCATAACGCATAACGCATAACGCATAACGCATAACGCATAACGCATAACGCATAACGCATAACGGATCACGCATTACTCATAACGCATAACGCATAACGGATCACGCATTTCTCATAACGCATAACGCATAACGCATAACGCATAACGCATAACGCATAACACATAACGCATAACCCATAACGCATAACGCATAACGCATAACGCATAACGCATAACGCATAACGCATAACGCATAACGGATCACGCATTACTCATAACGCATAACGCATAACGGATCACGCATAACGCATAACGCATAACGCATAACGCATAACGCATAACGCATAACGCATAACGCATAACGCATAATGCATATTGCGTAACGCATAACGCATAACGCATAATGCATATTGCGTAACGCATAACGCATAACGCATAACGCATAACGCATAACGCATAACGCATAACGCATAACGCATAACGCATAACGCATAACGCATAACGCATAACGCATAACGCATAACGCAAATCGCATAACGCATAAGGCATAACGCATAACGCATAACGCATATCGCATAACGCATAACGCATAACGCATAACGCGTAACGCATAACGCATAACGCATACCCCATAACGCATATCGCATAACGCATAACGCATAACGCATAACGCATAACGCATAACGCATAACGCATAACGCATAACGCATAACGCATAACGCATAACGGATCACGCATTTCTCATAACGCATAACGCATAACGCATAACGCATAACACATAACGCATAACGCATAACGCATAACGCATAACGCATAACGCATAAGGTATAACGCATAACGCAAAACGCATAACGCATAACGCATAACGCATAACACATAACGGATCACGCATTACTTATAACGCATACCGCATAAAGCATAACGCATAACGCATACCGCATAACGCATAACGCATAACGCATAACGCATGACACATCACGCATAACCTATAACGCATAACGCATAACGCACAACGCATAACGCATAACGCATAACGCATAACGCATAACGGATCACGCATTACTCATAACGCATAACGCATAACGGATCACGCATAACGCATAACGCATAACGCATAACGCATAACGCATAACGCATAACGCATAACGCATAACGCATAACGCATAACGCATAATGCATATTGCGTAACGCATAACGCATAATGCATATTGCGTAACGCATAACGCATAACGCATAACGCATAACGCATAACGCATAACGCATAACGCATAACGCATAACGCATAACGCATAACGCATAACGCATAACGCATAACGCATAACGCAAATCGCATAACGCATAAGGCATAACGCATAACGCATAACGCATATCGCATAACGCATAACGCATAACGCATAACGCGTAACGCATAACGCATAACGCATAACGCATAACGCATATCGCATAAAACATAACGCATAACGCATAACGCATAACGCATAACGGATAACGCATAACGGATAACCCATAACGCATAACGCATAACGCATAACGCATAACGCATAACGCATAACGCATAACGCATAACGCATAACGCATAACGCATAACGCATAACGCATAACGCATAACGGATCACGCATTACTCATAACGCATAACGCATAACGGATCACGCATTTCTCATAACGCATAACGTATAACGCATAACGCATAACGCATAACGCATAACGCATAACGCACAACGCATAACGCATAACGCATAACGCATAACGCATAACGGATCACGCATAACGCATAACGTATAACGCATAACGCATAACGCATAACGCATAACGCATAACGGATCACGCATTACTGATAACGCATAACGCATAACGGATCACGCATTTCTCATAACGCATAACGCATAACGCATAACGCATAACGCATAACGCATAACGCATAACGCAGAACGCATAACGCATAACGCATAACGCATAACGGATCACGCATAACGCATAACGCATAACGCATAACGCATAACGCATAACGCATAACGCATAACGCACAACGCATAACGCATAACGCATAACGCATAACGCATAACGCATAACGGATCACGCATAACGCATAACGCATAACGCATAACGCATAACGCATAACGCATAACGCATAACGCATAACGCATAACGCATAACGCATAACGGATCACGCATTACTCATAACGCATAACGCATAACGGATCACGCATTTCTCATAACGCATAACGCATAACGCATAACGCATAACGCATAACGCATAACGCATAACGCATAACGCATAACGCATAACGCATAACGCATAACGCATAACGCATAACGCATAACGCACAACTCATAACGCATAACGCATAACGCAAAACTCATAACGGATAACGCATAACGGATAACCCATAACGCATAACGCATAACGCATAACGCATACCGCATAAAGCATAACTCATAACACATAACGCATAACCCATAACGCATAACGCATAACGCATTACGCGTAACTCATAACGCATAAAGCATAACGCATAACGGATCACGCATTACTCATAACCCATAACGCATAACGCATAACGCATAACGCATAACGCATAACGCATAACGCATAACTCATAACACATAACGCATAACCCATAACGCATAACGCATAACGCGTAACGGATCAAGCATTACTCATAACGCATAACGCATAACGGATCACGCATAACGCATAACGCATAACGCATAACGGATCACGCATTACTCATAACGCATAACGCATAACGGATCACGCACTTCTCATAACGCATAACGCATAACGCATAACGCATAACGCATAACGCATAACGCAAAACGCATAACGCATAACGCATAACGCATAACACATAACGGATCACGCATTACTCATAACGCATAACGCATAAAGCATAACGCATAACGCATAATGCATAACGCATAACGCATAACGCATAACGCATAACACATAACGCATAACCTATAACGCATAACGCATAACGCACAACGCATAACGCATAACGCATAACGCAAAACGCATAACGCATAGCGGATAACGCACAACGCATAACACATAACGCATAACGCATAACTTATAACGCATAACGCATAACGCATAACGCATAACGCATAACGCATAACGCATAACGCATAACGCATAACGCATAACGCATAACGCATAACGCATAACGCATAACGCATAACGCATAACGCATATCGCATAACGCATAACGCATAACGCATAACGCATAACGCATAACGCATAACGCATAACGCATAACGGATAACGCATAACGGATAACCCATAACGCATAACGCATAACGCATAACGCATAACGCATAACGCATAACGCATAACGCAAAACGCATAACCCATAACGAATAACGCATAACGCATAACGCATAACGCATAACGCATAACGCATAACGCATAACGCATAACGCATAACGCAAAACGCATAACGCATAACGCATAACACATAACGGATCACGCATTACTCATAACGCATAACGCATAAAGCATAACGCATAACGCATAATGCATAACGCATAACGCATAACGCATAACGCATAACACATAACGCATAACCTATAACGCATAACGCATAACGCACAACGCATAACGCATAACGCAAAACGCATAACGCGTAGCGGATAACGCATAACGCATAACGCATAACGCATAACGGATAACGCATAACGGATAACCCATAACGCATAACGCATAACGCATAACGCATACCGCATAAAGCATAACTCATAACACATAACGCATAACCCATAACGCATAACGCATAACGCATTACGCGTAACTCATAACGCATAAAGCATAACGCATAACGGATCACGCATTACTCATAACCCATAACGCATAACGCATAACGCATAACGCATAACGCATAACGCATAACGCATAACTCATAACACATAACGCATAACCCATAACGCATAACGCATAACGCGTAACGGATCAAGCATTACTCATAACGCATAACGCATAACGGATCACGCATAACGCATAACGCATAACGCATAACGGATCACGCATTACTCATAACGCATAACGCATAACGGATCACGCACTTCTCATAACGCATAACGCATAACGCATAACGCATAACGCATAACGCATAACGCAAAACGCATAACGCATAACGCATAACGCATAACACATAACGGATCACGCATTACTCATAACGCATAACGCATAAAGCATAACGCATAACGCATAATGCATAACGCATAACGCATAACGCATAACGCATAACACATAACGCATAACCTATAACGCATAACGCATAACGCACAACGCATAACGCATAACGCATAACGCAAAACGCATAACGCATAGCGGATAACGCACAACGCATAACACATAACGCATAACGCATAACGCATAACGCATAACGCATAACGCATAACGCATAACGCATAACGCATAACGCATAACGCATAACGCATAACGCATAACGCATAACGCATAACGCATAACGCATAACGCATAACGCATAACGCATATCGCATAACGCATAACGCATAACGCATAACGCATAACGCATAACGCATAACGCATAACGCATAACGGATAACGCATAACGGATAACCCATAACGCATAACGCATAACGCATAACGCATAACGCATAACGCATAACGCATAACGCAAAACGCATAACCCATAACGAATAACGCATAACGCATAACGCATAACGCATAACGCATAACGCATAACGCATAACGCATAACGCATAACGCAAAACGCATAACGCATAACGCATAACACATAACGGATCACGCATTACTCATAACGCATAACGCATAAAGCATAACGCATAACGCATAATGCATAACGCATAACGCATAACGCATAACGCATAACGCATAACGCATAACCCATAACGCATAACGCATAACGCACAACGCATAACGCATAACGCAAAACGCATAACGCGTAGCGGATAACGCATAACGCATAACGCATAACGCATAACGGATAACGCATAACGGATAACCCATAACGCATAACGCATAACGCATAACGCATAACGCATAACGCATAACGCATAACGCATAACGGATCACGCATTACTCATAACGCATAACGCATAACGGATCACGCATTTCTCATAACGCATAACGCATAACGCATAACGCATAACGCATAACGCATAACGCATAACGCATAACGCATAACGCATAACGCACAACGCATAACGCATAACGCATAACGCATAACGCATAACGCATAACGCATAACGGATCACGCATAACGCATAACGCATAACGCATAACGCATAACGCATAACGCATAACGCATAACGGATCACGCATTACTCATAACGCATAACGCATAACGGATCACGCATTTCTCATAACGCATAACGCATAACGCATAACGCATAACGCATAATGCATAACGCATAACGCATATCGCATAACGCATAACGCATAACGCATAACGCATAACGCATAACGCATAACGGATAACGCATAACGGATAACCCATAACGCATAACGCATAACGCATAACGCATAACGCATAACGCATAACGCATAACGCATAACGCATAACGCATAACGCATAACGGATCACGCATTACTCATAACGCATAACGCATAACGGATCACGCATTTCTCATAACGCATAACGCATAACGCATAACGCATAACGCATAACGCATAACGCATAACGCATAACGCATAACGCATAACGCATAACGCATAACGCACAACGCATAACGCGCAACGCATAACGCATAACGCATAACGCAAAACGCATAACGCATAGCGGATAACGCACAACGCATAACACATAACGCATAACGCATAACGCATAACGCATAACGGATCACGCATTACTCATAACGCATAACGCATAACGCATAACGCATAACGCATAACGCATAACGCATGACGCATAACGCATAACGCATAACGCATAACGCATAACGCGTAACGCGTAACGGATCAAGCATTACTCATAACGCATAACGCATAACGCATAACGCATAACGCATAACGCATAACGCATAACGCATAACGGATCACGCATTTCTCATAACGCATAACGCATAACGCATAACGCATAACGCATAACGCATAACGCATAACGCGCAACGCATAACGCATAACGCAAAACGCATAACGCATAGCGGATAACGCACAACGCATAACACATAACGCATAACGCATAACGCATAACGCATAACGGATCACGCATTACTCATAACGCATAACGCATAACGCATAACGCATAACGCATAACGCATAACGCATAACGCATGACGCATAACGCATAACGCATAACGCGTAACGGATCAAGCATTACTCATAACGCATAACGCATAACGCATAACGCATAACGCATAACGCATAACGCATAACGCATAACGCATAACGCATAACGCATAACGCATAACGCATAACGCATAACGCATAACGCATAACGCATAACGCATAACGCACAACTCATAACGCATAACGCATAACGCAAAACTCATAACGGATAACGCATAACGGATAACCCATAACGCATAACGCATAACGCATAACGCATACCGCATAACGCATAACTCATAACACATAACGCATAACCCATAACGCATAACGCATAACGCATTACGCGTAACTCATAACGCATAAAGCATAACGCATAACGGATCACGCATTACTCATAACCCATAACGCATAACGCATAACGCATAACGCATAACGCATAACGCATAACTCATAACACATAACGCATAACCCATAACGCATAACGCATAACGCGTAACGGATCAAGCATTACTCATAACGCATAACGCATAACGCATAACGCAAAACGCATAACGCATAACGCATAACACATAACGGATCACGCATTACTCATAACGCATAACGCATAAAGCATAACGCATAACGCATAATGCATAACGCATAACGCATAACGCATAACGCATAACACATAACGCATAACCTATAACGCATAACGCATAACGCACAACGCATAACGCATAACGCAAAACGCATAACGCGTAGCGGATAACGCATAACGCATAACGCATAACGCATAACGGATAACGCATAACGGATAACCCATAACGCATAACGCATAACGCATAACGCATAACGCATAACGCATAACGCATAACGCATAACGCATAACGGATCACGCATTACTCATAACGCATAACGCATAACGGATCACGCATTTCTCATAACGCATAACGCATAACGCATAACGCATAACGCATAACGCATAACGCATAACGCATAACGCATAACGCATAACGCACAACGCATAACGCATAACGCATAACGC
Organism: Lasioglossum morio; assembly: GCA_916610235.2. NCBI lineage: Eukaryota > Metazoa > Arthropoda > Insecta > Hymenoptera > Halictidae > Lasioglossum > Lasioglossum morio. The sequence goes on along the minus strand of CAKAJA020000325.1, from coordinate 577,514 downwards.
ATAACGCATAACGCATAACGCATAACGGATCACGCATAACGCATAACGCATAACGCATAACGCATAACGCATAACGCATAACGCATAACGCATAACGCATAACGGATCACGCATTACTCATAACGCATAACGCATAACGGATCACGCATTTCTCATAACGCATAACGCATAACGCATAACGCATAACGCATAATGCATAACGCATAACGCATATCGCATAACGCATAACGCATAACGCATAACGCATAACGCATAACGCATAACGGATAACGCATAACGGATAACCCATAACGCATAACGCATAACGCATAACGCATAACGCATAACGCATAACGCATAACGCATAACGCATAACGCATAACGGATCACGCATTACTCATAACGCATAACGCATAACGGATCACGCATTTCTCATAACGCATAACGCATAACGCATAACGCATAACGCATAACGCATAACGCATAACGCATAACGCATAACGCATAACGCATAACGCACAACGCATAACGCATAACGCATAACGCATAACGCATAACGCATAACGCATAACGGATCACGCATAACGCATAACGCATAACGCATAACGCATAACGCATAACGCATAACGCATAACGCATAACGCATAACGCATAACGCATAACGCATAACGCATAACGCATAACGCATAACACATAACGCATAACCTATAACGCATAACGCATAACGCGCAACGCATAACGCATAACGCATAACGCAAAACGCATAACGCATAGCGGATAACGCACAACGCATAACACATAACGCATAACGCATAACGCATAACGCATAACGGATCACGCATTACTCATAACGCATAACGCATAACGCATAACGCATAACGCATAACGCATAACGCATAACGCATAACGCATGACGCATAACGCATAACGCATAACGCGTAACGGATCAAGCATTACTCATAACGCATAACGCATAACGCATAACGCATAACGCATAACGCATAACGCATAACGCATAACGCATAACGCATAACGCATAACGCATAACGCATAACGCATAACGCATAACGCATAACGCACAACTCATAACGCATAACGCATAACGCATAACGCAAAACGCATAACGCATAGCGGATAACGCACAACGCATAACACATAACGCATAACGCATAACGCATAACGCATAACGGATCACGCATTACTCATAACGCATAACGCATAACGCATAACGCATAACGCATAACGCATAACGCATAACGCATAACGCATAACGCATGACGCATAACGCATAACGCATAACGCGTAACGGATCAAGCATTACTCATAACGCATAACGCATAACGCATAACGCATAACGCATAACGCATAACGCATAACGCATAACGCATAACGCATAACGCATAACGCATAACGCATAACGCATAACGCATAACGCATAACGCATAACGCATAACGCACAACTCATAACGCATAACGCATAACGCAAAACTCATAACGGATAACGCATAACGGATAACCCATAACGCATAACGCATAACGCATAACGCATACCGCATAACGCATAACTCATAACACATAACGCATAACCCATAACGCATAACGCATAACGCATTACGCGTAACTCATAACGCATAAAGCATAACGCATAACGGATCACGCATTACTCATAACCCATAACGCATAACGCATAACGCATAACGCATAACGCATAACGCATAACTCATAACACATAACGCATAACCCATAACGCATAACGCATAACGCGTAACGGATCAAGCATTACTCATAACGCATAACGCATAACGGATCACGCATAACGCATAACGCATAACGCATAACGGATCACGCATTACTCATAACGCATAACGCATAACGGATCACGCATTTCTCATAACGCATGACGCATAACGCATAACGCATAACGCATAACGCATAACGCATAACGCATAACGCATAACGCATAACGCATAACGCATAACGCATAACGCATAACGCATAACGCATAACGCATAACGCATAACGCATAACGCATAACGCATAACGCATAACGCATAACGCATAACGCATAACGCATAACGCAAAACGCATAACGCATAACACATAACGGATCACGCATTACTCATAACGCATAACGCATAAAGCATAACGCATAACGCATAATGCATAACGCATAACGCATAACGCATAACGCATAACACATAACGCATAACCTATAACGCATAACGCATAACGCACAACGCATAACGCATAACGCATAACGCAAAACGCATAACGCATAGCGGATAACGCACAACGCATAACACATAACGCATAACGCATAACGCATAACGCATAACGCATAACGCATAACGCATAACGCATAACGCATAACGCATAACGCATAACGCATAACGCATAACGCATAACGCATAACGCATAACGCATAACGCATAACGCATAACGCATAACGCATAACGCATAACGCATAACGCATAACGCATAACGCATAACGCATAACGCATAACGCATAACACATAACGCATAACGCATAACGGATAACGCATAACGGATAACCCATAACGCATAACGCATAACGCATAACGCATAACGCATAACGCATAACGCATAACGCAAAACGCATAACCCATAACGAATAACGCATAACGCATAACGCATAACGCATAACGCATAACGCATAACGCATAACGCATAACGCATAACGCAAAACGCATAACGCATAACGCATAACGCATAACGCATAACACATAACGGATCACGCATTACTCATAACGCATAACGCATAAAGCATAACGCATAACGCATAATGCATAACGCATAACGCATAACGCATAACGCATAACGCATAACACATAACGCATAACCTATAACGCATAACGCATAACGCACAACGCATAACGCATAACGCAAAACGCATAACGCGTAGCGGATAACGCATAACGCATAACGCATAACGCATAACGCATAACGCATAACGCATAACGCATAACGCATATCTCATAACGCATAACGCATAACGCATAACGCATAACGCATAACGCATAACGGATAACGCATAACGGATAACCCATAACGCATAACGCATAACGCATAACGCATAACGCATAACGCATAACGCATAACGCATAACGGATCACGCATTTCTCATAACGCATAACGCATAACGCATAACGCATAACGCATAACGCATAACGCATAACGCACAACGCATAACGCATAACGCATAACGCATAACGCATAACGCATAACGGATCACGCATAACGCATAACGCATAACGCATAACGCATAACGCATAACGCATAACGCATAACGCATAACGCATAACGCATAACGCATAACGGATCACGCATTACTCATAACGCATAACGCATAACGGATCACGCATTTCTCATAACGCATAACGCATAACGCATAACGCATAACGCATAACGCATAACGCATAACGCATAACGCATAACGCATAACGCATAACGCATAACACATAACGCATAACCTATAACGCATAACGCATAACGCGCAACGCATAACGCATAACGCATAACGCAAAACGCATAACGCATAGCGGATAACGCACAACGCATAACGCATAACGCATAACGCATAACGCATAACGGATCACGCATTACTCATAACGCATAACGCATAACGCATAACGCATAACGCATAACGCATAACGCATAACGCATAACGCATAACGCATGACGCATAACGCATAACGCATAACGCATAACGCATAACGCGTAACGGATCAAGCATTACTCATAACGCATAACGCATAACGCATAACGCATAACGCATAACGCATAACGCATAACGCATAACGCATAACGCATAACGCATAACGCATAACGCATAACGCATAACGCATAACGCATAACGCATAACGCATAACGCATAACGCATAACGCACAACTCATAACGCACAACGCATAACGCAAAACTCATAACGGATAACGCATAACGGATAACCCATAACGCATAACGCATAACGCATAACGCATACCGCATAAAGCATAACTCATAACACATAACGCATAACCCATAACGCATAACGCATAACGCATAACGCATTACGCGTAACTCATAACGCATAAAGCATAACGCATAACGGATCACGCATTACTCATAACCCATAACGCATAACGCATAACGCATAACGCATAACGCATAACGCATAACTCATAACACATAACGCATAACCCATAACGCATAACGCATAACGCGTAACGGATCAAGCATTACTCATAACGCATAACGCATAACGGATCACGCATAACGCATAACGCATAACGCATAACGGATCACGCATTACTCATAACGCATAACGCATAACGGATCACGCACTTCTCATAACGCATAACGCATAACGCATAACGCATAACGCATAACGCATAACGCATAACGCAAAACGCATAACGCATAACGCATAACGCATAACACATAACGGATCACGCATTACTCATAACGCATAACGCATAAAGCATAACGCATAACGCATAATGCATAACGCATAACGCATAACGCATAACGCATAACACATAACGCATAACCTATAACGCATAACGCATAACGCACAACGCATAACGCATAACGCATAACGCAAAACGCATAACGCATAGCGGATAACGCACAACGCATAACACATAACGCATAACGCATAACGCATAACGCATAACGCATAACGCATAACGCATAACGCATAACGCATAACGCATAACGCATAACGCATAACGCATAACGCATAACGCATAACGCATAACGCATAACGCATAACGCATAACGCATAACGCATATCGCATAACGCATAACGCATAACGCATAACGCATAACGCATAACGCATAACGCATAACGCATAACGCATAACGGATAACGCATAACGGATAACCCATAACGCATAACGCATAACGCATAACGCATAACGCATAACGCATAACGCATAACGCAAAACGCACAACCCATAACGAATAACGCATAACGCATAACGCATAACGCATAACGCATAACGCATAACGCATAACGCATAACGCAAAACGCATAACGCATAACGCATAACGCATAACACATAACGGATCACGCATTACTCATAACGCATAACGCATAAAGCATAACGCATAACGCATAATGCATAACGCATAACGCATAACGCATAACGCATAACGCATAACACATAACGCATAACCTATAACGCATAACGCATAACGCACAACGCATAACGCATAACGCAAAACGCATAACGCGTAGCGGATAACGCATAACGCATAACGCATAACGCATAACGGATAACGCATAACGGATAACCCATAACGCATAACGCATAACGCATAACGCATAACGCATAACGCATAACGCATAACGCATAACGCATAACGCATAACGCATAACGCATAACGGATCACGCATTACTCATAACGCATAACGCATAACGGATCACGCATTTCTCATAACGCATAACGCATAACGCATAACGCATAACGCATAACGCATAACGCATAACGCATAACGCATAACGCATAACGCATAACGCATAACGCATAACGCATAACGCATAACGCATAACGCATAACGCATAACGCATAACGGATCACGCATAACGCATAACGCATAACGCATAACGCATAACGCATAACGCATAACGCATAACGCATAACGCATAACGGATCACGCATTACTCATAACGCATAACGCATAACGGATCACGCATTTCTCATAACGCATAACGCATAACGCATAACGCATAACGCATAATGCATAACGCATAACGCATATCGCATAACGCATAACGCATAACGCATAACGCATAACGCATAACGCATAACGGATAACGCATAACGGATAACCCATAACGCATAACGCATAACGCATAACGCATAACGCATAACGCATAACGCATAACGCATAACGCATAACGCATAACGCATAACGGATCACGCATTACTCATAACGCATAACGCATAACGGATCACGCATTTCTCATAACGCATAACGCATAACGCATAACGCATAACGCATAACGCATAACGCATAACGCATAACGCATAACGCATAACGCATAACGCATAACGCATAACGCACAACGCATAACGCATAACGCATAACGCATAACGCATAACGCATAACGCATAACGGATCACGCATAACGCATAACGCATAACGCATAACGCATAACGCATAACGCATAACGCATAACGCATAACGCATAACGCATAACGCATAACGCATAACGCATTACGCATAACGCATAACGCATAACACATAACGCATAACCTATAACGCATAACGCATAACGCGCAACGCATAACGCATAACGCATAACGCAAAACGCATAACGCATAGCGGATAACGCACAACGCATAACGGATCACGCATTACTCATAACGCATAACGCATAACGCATAACGCATAACGCATAACGCATAACGCATAACGCATGACGCATAACGCATAACGCATAACGCGTAACGGATCAAGCATTACTCATAACGCATAACGCATAACGCATAACGCATAACGCATAACGCATAACGCATAACGCATAACGCATAACGCATAACGCATAACGCATAACGCATAACGCATAACGCACAACTCATAACGCATAACGCATAACGCATAACGCAAAACGCATAACGCATAGCGGATAACGCACAACGCATAACACATAACGCATAACGCATAACGCATAACGCATAACGGATCACGCATTACTCATAACGCATAACGCATAACGCATAACGCATAACGCATAACGCATAACGCATAACGCATAACGCATGACGCATAACGCATAACGCATTACGCGTAACTCATAACGCATAAAGCATAACGCATAACGGATCACGCATTACTCATAACCCATAACGCATAACGCATAACGCATAACGCATAACGCATAACGCATAACGCATAACTCATAACACATAACGCATAACCCATAACGCATAACGCATAACGCGTAACGGATCAAGCATTACTCATAACGCATAACGCATAACGGATCACGCATAACGCATAACGCATAACGCATAACGGATCACGCATTACTCATAACGCATAACGCATAACGGATCACGCATTTCTCATAACGCATGACGCATAACGCATAACGCATAACGCATAACGCATAACGTATAACGCATAACGCATAACGCATAACGCATAACGCATAACGCATAACGCATAACGCATAACGCATAACGCATAACGCATAACGCATAACGCATAACGCATAACGCATAACGCATAACGCATAACGCATAACGCATAACGCAAAACGCATAACGCATAACACATAACGGATCACGCATTACTCATAACGCATAACGCATAAAGCATAACGCATAACGCATAATGCATAACGCATAACGCATAACGCATAACGCATAACACATAACGCATAACCTATAACGCATAACGCATAACGCACAACGCATAACGCATAACGCATAACGCAAAACGCATAACGCATAGCGGATAACGCACAACGCATAACACATAACGCATAACGCATAACGCATAACGCATAACGCATAACGCATAACGCATAACGCATAACGCATAACGCATAACGCATAACGCATAACGCATAACGCATAACGCATAACGCATAACGCATAACGCATAACGCATAACGCATAACGCATAACGCATAACGCATAACGCATATCGCATAACGCATAACGCATAACGCATAACGCATAACGCATAACACATAACGCATAACGCATAACGGATAACGCATAACGGATAACCCATAACGCATAACGCATAACGCATAACGCATAACGCATAACGCATAACGCATAACGCAAAACGCATAACCCATAACGAATAACGCATAACGCATAACGCATAACGCATAACGCATAACGCATAACGCATAACGCAAAACGCATAACGCATAACGCATAACGCATAACGCATAACACATAACGGATCACGCATTACTCATAACGCATAACGCATAAAGCATAACGCATAACGCATAATGCATAACGCATAACGCATAACGCATAACGCATAACGCATAACACATAACGCATAACCTATAACGCATAACGCATAACGCACAACGCATAACGCATAACGCAAAACGCATAACGCGTAGCGGATAACGCATAACGCATAACGCATAACGCATAACGCATAACGCATAACGGATCACGCATTACTCATAACGCATAACGCATAACGGATCACGCATTTCTCATAACGCATAACGCATAACGCATAACGCATAACGCATAACGCATAACGCATAACGCATATCTCATAACGCATAACGCATAACGCATAACGCATAACGCATAACGCATAACGCATAACGGATAACGCATAACGGATAACCCATAACGCATAACGCATAACGCATAACGCATAACGCATAACGCATAACGCATAACGCATAACGGATCACGCATTTCTCATAACGCATAACGCATAACGCATAACGCATAACGCATAACGCATAACGCATAACGCACAACGCATAACGCATAACGCATAACGCATAACGCATAACGCATAACGGATCACGCATAACGCATAACGCATAACGCATAACGCATAACGCATAACGCATAACGCATAACGCATAACGCATAACGCATAACGCATAACGCATAACGGATCACGCATTACTCATAACGCATAACGCATAACGGATCACGCATTTCTCATAACGCATAACGCATAACGCATAACGCATAACGCATAACGCATAACGCATAACGCATAACGCATAACGCATAACGCATAACGCATAACGCATAACGCATAACACATAACGCATAACCTATAACGCATAACGCATAACGCGCAACGCATAACGCATAACGCATAACGCAAAACGCATAACGCATAGCGGATAACGCACAACGCATAACGCATAACGCATAACGCATAACGCATAACGCATAACGGATCACGCATTACTCATAACGCATAACGCATAACGCATAACGCATAACGCATAACGCATAACGCATAACGCATAACGCATAACGCATAACGCATGACGCATAACGCATAACGCATAACGCATAACGCATAACGCATAACGCGTAACGGATCAAGCATTACTCATAACGCATAACGCATAACGCATAACGCATAACGCATAACGCATAACGCATAACGCATAACGCATAACGCATAACGCATAACGCATAACGCATAACGCATAACGCATAACGCATAACGCATAACGCACAACTCATAACGCACAACGCATAACGCAAAACTCATAACGGATAACGCATAACGGATAACCCATAACGCATAACGCATAACGCATAACGCATACCGCATAAAGCATAACTCATAACACATAACGCATAACCCATAACGCATAACGCATAACGCATTACGCGTAACTCATAACGCATAAAGCATAACGCATAACGGATCACGCATTACTCATAACCCATAACGCATAACGCATAACGCATAACGCATAACGCATAACGCATAACTCATAACACATAACGCATAACCCATAACGCATAACGCATAACGCGTAACGGATCAAGCATTACTCATAACGCATAACGCATAACGGATCACGCATAACGCATAACGCATAACGCATAACGGATCACGCATTACTCATAACGCATAACGCATAACGGATCACGCACTTCTCATAACGCATAACGCATAACGCATAACGCATAACGCATAACGCATAACGCATAACGCAAAACGCATAACGCATAACGCATAACGCATAACACATAACGGATCACGCATTACTCATAACGCATAACGCATAAAGCATAACGCATAACGCATAATGCATAACGCATAACGCATAACGCATAACGCATAACTCATAACGCATAACCTATAACGCATAACGCATAACGCACAACGCATAACGCATAACGCATAACGCAAAACGCATAACGCATAGCGGATAACGCACAACGCATAACACATAACGCATAACGCATAACGCATAACGCATAACGCATAACGCATAACGCATAACGCATAACGCATAACGCATAACGCATAACGCATAACGCATAACGCATAACGCATAACGCATAACGCATATCGCATAACGCATAACGCATAACGCATAACGCATAACGCATAACGCATAACGCATAACGCATAACGCATAACGGATAACGCATAACGGATAACCCATAACGCATAACGCATAACGCATAACGCATAACGCATAACGCATAACGCATAACGCAAAACGCACAACCCATAACGAATAACGCATAACGCATAACGCATAACGCATAACGCATAACGCATAACGCATAACGCATAACGCAAAACGCATAACGCATAACGCATAACGCATAACACATAACGGATCACGCATTACTCATAACGCATAACGCATAAAGCATAACGAATAACGCATAATGCATAACGCATAACGCATAACGCATAACGCATAACGCATAACACATAACGCATAACCTATAACGCATAACGCATAACGCACAACGCATAACGCATAACGCAAAACGCATAACGCGTAGCGGATAACGCATAACGCATAACGCATAACGCATAACGGATAACGCATAACGGATAACCCATAACGCATAACGCATAACGCATAACGCATAACGCATAACGCATAACGCATAACGCATAACGCATAACGCATAACGCATAACGGATCACGCATTACTCATAACGCATAACGCATAACGGATCACGCATTTCTCATAACGCATAACGCATAACGCATAACGCATAACGCATAACGCATAACGCATAACGCATAACGCATAACGCATAACGCATAACGCATAACGCACAACGCATAACGCATAACGCATAACGCATAACGCATAACGCATAACGCATAACGGATCACGCATAACGCATAACGCATAACGCATAACGCATAACGCATAACGCATAACGCATAACGCATAACGCATAACGGATCACGCATTACTCATAACGCATAACGCATAACGGATCACGCATTTCTCATAACGCATAACGCATAACGCATAACGCATAACGCATAATGCATAACGCATAACGCATATCGCATAACGCATAACGCATAACGCATAACGCATAACGCATAACGCATAACGGATAACGCATAACGGATAACCCATAACGCATAACGCATAACGCATAACGCATAACGCATAACGCATAACGCATAACGCATAACGCATAACGCATAACGCATAACGGATCACGCATTACTCATAACGCATAACGCATAACGGATCACGCATTTCTCATAACGCATAACGCATAACGCATAACGCATAACGCATAACGCATAACGCATAACGCATAACGCATAACGCATAACGCATAACGCACAACGCATAACGCATAACGCATAACGCATAACGCATAACGCATAACGCATAACGGATCACGCATAACGCATAACGCATAACGCATAACGCATAACGCATAACGCATAACGCATAACGCATAACGCATAACGCATAACGCATAACGCATAACGCATAACGCATAACGCATAACGCATAACACATAACGCATAACCTATAACGCATAACGCATAACGCGCAACGCATAACGCATAACGCATAACGCAAAACGCATAACGCATAGCGGATAACGCACAACGCATAACACATAACGCATAACGCATAACGCATAACGCATAACGGATCACGCATTACTCATAACGCATAACGCATAACGCATAACGCATAACGCATAACGCATAACGCATGACGCATAACGCATAACGCATAACGCATAACGCATAACGCGTAACGGATCAAGCATTACTCATAACGCATAACGCATAACGCATAACGCATAACGCATAACGCATAACGCATAACGGATCACGCATTTCTCATAACGCATAACGCATAACGCATAACGCATAACGCATAACGCATAACGCATAACGCGCAACGCATAACGCATAACGCATAACGCAAAACGCATAACGCATAGCGGATAACGCACAACGCATAACACATAACGCATAACGCATAACGCATAACGCATAACGGATCACGCATTACTCATAACGCATAACGCATAACGCATAACGCATAACGCATAACGCATAACGCATAACGCATAACGCATAACGCATGACGCATAACGCATAACGCATAACGCGTAACGGATCAAGCATTACTCATAACGCATAACGCATAACGCATAACGCATAACGCATAACGCATAACGCATAACGCATAACGCATAACGCATAACGCATAACGCATAACGCATAACGCATAACGCATAACGCATAACGCATAACGCATAACGCACAACTCATAACGCATAACGCATAACGCAAAACTCATAACGGATAACGCATAACGGATAACCCATAACGCATAACGCATAACGCATAACGCATACCGCATAACGCATAACTCATAACACATAACGCATAACCCATAACGCATAACGCATAACGCATAACGCATTACGCGTAACTCATAACGCATAAAGCATAACGCATAACGGATCACGCATTACTCATAACCCATAACGCATAACGCATAACGCATAACGCATAACGCATAACGCATAACTCATAACGCATAACGCATAACGGATCACGCATTTCTCATAACGCATAACGCATAACGCATAACGCATAACGCATAACGCATAACGCATAACGCATAACGCATAACGCATAACGCATAACGCATAACGCATAACGCATAACGCATAACGCAAAACGCATAACGCATAACGCATAACGCATAACACATAACGGATCACGCATTACTCATAACGCATAACGCATAAAGCATAACGCATAACGCATAATGCATAACGCATAACGCATAACGCATAACGCATAACGCATAACGCATAACACATAACGCATAACCTATAACGCATAACGCATAACGCACAACGCATAACGCATAACGCATAACGCAAAACGCATAACGCATAGCGGATAACGCACAACGCATAACACATAACGCATAACGCATAACGCATAACGCATAACGCATAACGCATAACGCATAACGCATAACGCATAACGCATAACGCATAACGCATAACGCATAACGCATAACGCATAACGCATAACGCATAACGCATAACGCATAACGCATAACGCATAACGCATATCGCATAACGCATAAGGCATAACGCATAACGCATAACGCATAACGCATAACGCATAACGCATAACGGATAACGCATAACGGATAACCCATAACGCATAACGCATAACGCATAATGCATAACGCATAACGCATAACGCATAACGCATAACGCATAACGCATAACACATAACGCATAACCTATAACGCATAACGCATAACGCACAACGCATAACGCATAACGCAAAACGCAGAACGCGTAGCGGATAACGCATAACGCATAACGCATAACGCATAACGCATAACGCATAACGGATCACGCATTACTCATAACGCATAACGCATAACGGATCACGCATTTCTCATAACGCATAACGCATAACGCATAACGCATAACGCATAACGCATAACGCATAACGCATAACGCATATCTCATAACGCATAACGCATAACGCATAACGCATAACGCATAACGCATAACGCATAACGGATAACGCATAACGGATAACCCATAACGCATAACGCATAACGCATAACGCATAACGCATAACGCATAACGCATAACGCATAACGCATAACGCATAACGGATCACGCATTACTCATAACGCATAACGCATAACGGATCACGCATTTCTCATAACGCATAAGCAATAACGCATAACGCATAACGCATAACGCATAACGCATAACGCATAACGCATAACGCATAACGCATAACGCACAACGCATAACGCATAACGCATAACGCATAACGCATAACGCATAACGCATAACGGATCACGCATAACGCATAACGCATAACGCATAACGCATAACGCATAACGCATAACGCATAACGCATAACGCATAACGCATAACGCATAACGCATAACGGATCACGCATTACTCATAACGCATAACGCATAACGGATCACGCATTTCTCATAACGCATAACGCATAACGCATAACGCATAACGCATAACGCATAACGCATAACGCATAACGCATAACGCATAACGCATAACGCATAACGCATAACGCATAACGCATAACGCATAACACATAACGCATAACCTATAACGCATAACGCATAACGCGCAACGCATATCGCGCAACGCATAACGCATAACGCATAACGCAAAACGCATAACGCATAGCGGATAACGCATAACGCATAACGCATAACGCATAACGGATAACGCATAACGGATAACCCATAACGCATAACGCATAACGCATAACGCATAACGCATAACGCATAACGCATAACGCAAAACGCATAACCCATAACGAATAACGCATAACGCATAACGCATAACGCATAACGCATAACGCATAACGCATAACGCAAAACGCATAACGCATAACGCATAACGCATAACACATAACGGATCACGCATTACTCATAACGCATAACGCATAAAGCATAACGCATAACGCATAATGCATAACGCATAACGCATAACGCATAACGCATAACGCATAACACATGACGCATAACCTATAACGCATAACGCATAACGCACAACGCATAACGCATAACGCAAAACGCATAACGCGTAGCGGATAACGCATAACGCATAACGCATAACGCATAACGGATAACGCATAACGGATAACCCATAACGCATAACGCATAACGCATAACGCATAACGCATAACGAATAACGCATAACGCATAACGCATAACGCATAACGCATAACGGATCACGCATTACTCATAACGCATAACGCATAACGGATCACGCATTTCTCATAACGCATAACGCATAACGCATAACGCATAACGCATAACGCATAACGCATAACGCATAACGCATAACGCATAACGCATAACGCACAACGCATAACGCATAACGCATAACGCATAACGCATAACGCATAACGCATAACGGATCACGCATAACGCATAACGCATAACGCATAACGCATAACGCATAACGCATAACGCATAACGCATAACGCATAACGCATAACGGATCACGCATTACTCATAACGCATAACGCATAACGGATCACGCATTTCTCATAACGCATAACGCATAACGCATAACGCATAACGCATAATGCATAACGCATAACGCATATCGCATAACGCATAACGCATAACGCATAACGCATAACGCATAACGCATAACGGATAACGCATAACGGATAACCCATAACGCATAACGCATAACGCATAACGCATAACGCGCAACGCATAACGCATAACGCATAACGCAAAACGCATAACGCATAGCGGATAACGCACAACGCATAACGCATAACGCATAACGCATAACGCATAACGCATAACGGATCACGCATTACTCATAACGCATAACGCATAACGCATAACGCATAACGCATAACGCATAACGCATAACGCATAACGCATAACGCATAACGCATGACGCATAACGCATAACGCATAACGCGTAACGGATCAAGCATTACTCATAACGCATAACGCATAACGCATAACGCATAACGCATAACGCATAACGCATAACGCATAACGCATAACGCATAACGCATAACGCATAACGCATAACGCATAACGCATAACGCATAACGCATAACGCATAACGCATAACGCATAACGCATAACGCATAACGCACAACTCATAACGCATAACGCATAACGCAAAACTCATAACGGATAACGCATAACGGATAACCCATAACGCATAACGCATAACGCATAACGCATACCGCATAACGCATAACTCATAACACATAACGCATAACCCATAACGCATAACGCATAACGCATAACGCATTACGCGTAACTCATAACGCATAAAGCATAACGCATAACGGATCACGCATTACTCATAACCCATAACGCATAACGCATAACGCATAACGCATATCGCATAACTCATAACACATAACGCATAACCCATAACGCATAACGCGTAACGGATCAAGCATTACTCATAACGCATAACGCATAACGGATCACGCATAACGCATAACGCATAACGCATAACGGATCACGCATTACTCATAACGCATAACGCATAACGGATCACGCATTTCTCATAACGCATAACGCATAACGCATAACGCATAACGCATAACGCATAACGCATAACGCATAACGCATAACGCATAACGCATAACGCATAACGCATAACGCATAACGCAAAACGCATAACGCATAACGCATAACGCATAACACATAACGGATCACGCATTACTCATAACGCATAACGCATAAAGCATAACGCATAACGCATAATGCATAACGCATAACGCATAACGCATAACGCATAACACATAACGCATAACCTATAACGCATAACGCATAACGCACAACGCATAACGCATAACGCATAACGCAAAACGCATAACGCATAGCGGATAACGCACAACGCATAACACATAACGCATAACGCATAACGCATAACGCATAACGCATAACGCATAACGCATAACGCATAACGCATAACGCATAACGCATAACGCATAACGCATAACGCATAACGCATAACGCATAACGCATAACGCATAACGCATATCGCATAACGCATAAGGCATAACGCATAACGCATAACGCATAACGCATAACGCATAACGCATAACGGATAACGCATAACGGATAACCCATAACGCATAACGCATAACGCATAATGCATAACGCATAACGCATAACGCATAACGCATAACGCATAACGCATAACACATAACGCATAACCTATAACGCATAACGCATAACGCACAACGCATAACGCATAACGCAAAACGCATAACGCGTAGCGGATAACGCATAACGCATAACGCATAACGCATAACGCATAACGCATAACGGATCACGCATTACTCATAACGCATAACGCATAACGGATCACGCATTTCTCATAACGCATAACGCATAACGCATAACGCATAACGCATAACGCATAACGCATAACGCATAACGCATAACGCATATCTCATAACGCATAACGCATAACGCATAACGCATAACGCATAACGCATAACGGATAACGCATAACGGATAACCCATAACGCATAACGCATAACGCATAACGCATAACGCATAACGCATAACGCATAACGCATAACGCATAACGCATAACGCATAACGCATAACGGATCACGCATTACTCATAACGCATAACGCATAACGGATCACGCATTTCTCATAACGCATAAGCAATAACGCATAACGCATAACGCATAACGCATAACGCATAACGCATAACGCATAACGCATAACGCATAACGCATAACGCACAACGCATAACGCATAACGCATAACGCATAACGCATAACGCATAACGCATAACGGATCACGCATAACGCATAACGCATAACGGATCACGCATTACTCATAACGCATAACGCATAACGGATCACGCATTTCTCATAACGCATAACGCATAACGCATAACGCATAACGCATAACGCATAACGCATAACGCATAACGCATAACGCATAACGCATAACGCATAACGCATAACGCATAACGCATAACGCAAAACGCATAACGCATAACGCATAACGCATAACACATAACGGATCACGCATTACTCATAACGCATAACGCATAAAGCATAACGCATAACGCATAATGCATAACGCATAACGCATAACGCATAACGCATAACACATAACGCATAACCTATAACGCATAACGCATAACGCACAACGCATAACGCATAACGCATAACGCAAAACGCATAACGCATAGCGGATAACGCACAACGCATAACACATAACGCATAACGCATAACGCATAACGCATAACGCATAACGCATAACGCATAACGCATAACGCATAACGCATAACGCATAACGCATAACGCATAACGCATAACGCATAACGCATAACGCATAACGCATAACGCATATCGCATAACGCATAAGGCATAACGCATAACGCATAACGCATAACGCATAACGCATAACGCATAACGGATAACGCATAACGGATAACCCATAACGCATAACGCATAACGCATAATGCATAACGCATAACGCATAACGCATAACGCATAACGCATAACGCATAACACATAACGCATAACCTATAACGCATAACGCATAACGCACAACGCATAACGCATAACGCAAAACGCATAACGCGTAGCGGATAACGCATAACGCATAACGCATAACGCATAACGCATAACGCATAACGGATCACGCATTACTCATAACGCATAACGCATAACGGATCACGCATTTCTCATAACGCATAACGCATAACGCATAACGCATAACGCATAACGCATAACGCATAACGCATAACGCATATCTCATAACGCATAACGCATAACGCATAACGCATAACGCATAACGCATAACGGATAACGCATAACGGATAACCCATAACGCATAACGCATAACGCATAACGCATAACGCATAACGCATAACGCATAACGCATAACGCATAACGCATAACGCATAACGCATAACGGATCACGCATTACTCATAACGCATAACGCATAACGGATCACGCATTTCTCATAACGCATAAGCAATAACGCATAACGCATAACGCATAACGCATAACGCATAACGCATAACGCATAACGCATAACGCATAACGCATAACGCATAACGCACAACGCATAACGCATAACGCATAACGCATAACGCATAACGCATAACGGATCACGCATAACGCATAACGCATAACGCATAACGCATAACGCATAACGCATAACGCATAACGCATAACGCATAACGCATAACGCATAACGGATCACGCATTACTCATAACGCATAACGCATAACGGATCACGCATTTCTCATAACGCATAACGCATAACGCATAACGCATAACGCATAACGCATAACGCATAACGCATAACGCATAACGCATAACGCATAACGCATAACGCATAACGCATAACGCATAACGCATAACGCATAACACATAACGCATAACCTATAACGCATAACGCATAACGCGCAACGCATATCGCGCAACGCATAACGCATAACGCATAACGCAAAACGCATAACGCATAGCGGATAACGCACAACGCATAACACATAACGCATAACGCATAACGCATAACGCATAACGGATCACGCATTACTCATAACGCATAACGCATAACGCATAACGCATGACGCATAACGCATAACGCATAACGCATAACGCATAACGCATAACGGATCAAGCATTACTCATAACGCATAACGCATAACGCATAACGCATAACGCATAACGCATAACGCATAACGCATAACGCATAACGCATAACGCATAACGCATAACGCATAACGCACAACTCATAACGCATAACGCATAACGCAAAACTCATAACGGATAACGCATAACGCATAACCCATAACGCATAACGCATAACGCATAACGCATAACGCATACCGCATAACGCATAACTCATAACACATAACGCATAACCGATAACGCATAACGCATAACGCATTACGCGTAACTCATAACGCATAAAGCATAACGCATAACGGATCACGCATTACTCATGACCCATAACGCATAACGCATAACGCATAACGCATAACGCATAACTCATAACACATAACGCATAACCCATAACGCATAACGCATAACGCATAACGCGTAACGGATCAAGCATTACTCATAACGCATAACGCATAACGGATCACGCATTACTCATAACGCATAACGCATAACGGATCACGCATTTCTAATAACTCATAACGGATAACGCATAACGCATAACGCATAACGCATAACGCATAACGCATAACGGATCACGCATTACTCATAACGCATAACGCATAACGGATCACACATTTCTCATAACGCATAACGCATAACGCATAACGCATAACGCATAACGCATAACGCATAACGCATAACGCATAACGCATAACGCACAACGCATAACGCATAACGCATAACGCATAACGCATAACGCATAACGCATAACGCATAACGGATCACGCATAACGCATAACGCATAACGCATAACGCATAACGCATAACGCATAACGCATAACACATAACGGATCACGCATTACTTATAACGCATAACGCATAACAAATAACGCATAACCCATAACGCATAACGCATAACGCATAACGCATAACGCATAACGCATAACGCATAACGCATAACGCACAACGCATAACGCATAACGCATAACGCATAACGCATAACGCATAACGCATAACGCATAACGGATCACGCATAACGCATAACGCATAACGCATAACGCATAACGCATAACGCATAACGCATAACGCATAACGCATAACGCATAACGCATAACGCATAACGCATAACGGATCACGCATTACTCATAACGCATAACGCATAACGGATCACGCATTTCTCATAACGCATAACGCATAACGCATAACGCATAACGCATAACGCATAATGCATAACGCATAACGCATAACGCATAACGCATAACGCATAACGCGTAACGCATAACGCATAACACATAACGCATAACCTATAACGCATAACGCATAACGCGCAACGCATATCGCGCAACGCATAACGCATAACGCATAACGCAAAACGCATAACGCATAGCGGATAACGCACAACGCATAACACATAACGCATAACGCATAACGCATAACGCATAACGGATCACGCATTACTCATAACGCATAACGCATAACGCATAACGCATAACGCATGACGCATAACGCATAACGCATAACGCATAACGCATAACGCATAACGCGTAACGGATCAAGCATTACTCATAACGCATAACGCATAACGCATAACGAATAACGCATAACGCATAACGCATAACGCATAACGCATAACGCATAACGCATAACGCATAACGCATAACGGATAACGCATAACGGATAACCCATAACGCATAACGCATAACGCATAACGCATAACGCGCAACGCATAACGCATAACGCATAACGCAAAACGCATAACGCATAGCGGATAACGCACAACGCATAACGCATAACGCATAACGCATAACGCATAACGCATAACGCATAACGGATCACGCATTACTCATAACGCATAACGCATAACGCATAACGCATAACGCATAACGCATAACGCATAACGCATAACGCATAACGCATAACGCATGACGCATAACGCATAACGCATAACGCGTAACGGATCAAGCATTACTCATAACGCATAACGCATAACGCATAACGCATAACGCATAACGCATAACGCATAACGCATAACGCATAACGCATAACGCATAACGCATAACGCATAACGCATAACGCATAACGCATAACGCATAACGCATAACGCATAACGCATAACGCACAACTCATAACGCATAACGCATAACGCAAAACTCATAACGGATAACGCATAACGGATAACCCATAACGCATAACGCATAACGCATAACGCATACCGCATAACGCATAACTCATAACACATAACGCATAACCCATAACGCATAACGCATAACGCATAACGCATTACGCGTAACTCATAACGCATAAAGCATAACGCATAACGGATCACGCATTACTCATAACCCATAACGCATAACGCATAACGCATAACGCATAACGCATAACTCATAACACATAACGCATAACCCATAACGCATAACGCGTAACGGATCAAGCATTACTCATAACGCATAACGCATAACGGATCACGCATAACGCATAACGCATAACGCATAACGGATCACGCATTACTCATAACGCATAACGCATAACGGATCACGCATTTCTCATAACGCATAACGCATAACGCATAACGCATAACGCATAACGCATAACGCATAACGCATAACGCATAACGCATAACGCATAACGCATAACGCATAACGCATAACGCAAAACGCATAACGCATAACGCATAACGCATAACACATAACGGATCACGCATTACTCATAACGCATAACGCATAAAGCATAACGCATAACGCATAATGCATAACGCATAACGCATAACGCATAACGCATAACACATAACGCATAACCCATAACGCATAACGCATAACGCATAACGCATAAAGCATAACGCATAACGCAAAACGCATAACGCATAGCGGATAACGCACAACGCATAACACATAACGCATAACGCATAACGCATAACGCATAACGCATAACGCATAACGCATAACGCATAACGCATAACGCATAACGCATAACGCATAACGCATAACGCATAACGCATAACGCATAACGCATAACGCATAACGCATATCGCATAACGCATAAGGCATAACGCATAACGCATAACGCATAACGCATAACGCATAACGCATAACGCATAACGGATAACGCATAACGGATAACCCATAACGCATAACGCATAACGCATAATGCATAACGCATAACGCATAACGCATAACGCATAACGCATAACGCATAACGCATAACACATAACGCATATCCTATAACGCATAACGCATAACGCACAACGCATAACGCATAACGCAAAACGCATAACGCGTAGCGGATAACGCATAACGCATAACGCATAACGCATAACGCATAACGCATAACGGATCACGCATTACTCATAACGCATAACGCATAACGGATCACGCATTTCTCATAACGCATAACGCATAACGCATAACGCATAACGCATAACGCATAACGCATAACGCATAACGCATATCTCATAACGCATAACGCATAACGCATAACGCATAACGCATAACGCATAACGGATAACGCATAACGGATAACCCATAACGCATAACGCATAACGCATAACGCATAACGCATAACGCATAACGCATAACGCATAACGCATAACGCATAACGGATCACGCATTACTCATAACGCATAACGCATAACGGATCACGCATTTCTCATAACGCATAAGCAATAACGCATAACGCATAACGCATAACG
This sequence comes from Lasioglossum morio, assembly GCA_916610235.2. NCBI lineage: Eukaryota > Metazoa > Arthropoda > Insecta > Hymenoptera > Halictidae > Lasioglossum > Lasioglossum morio. Next base: position 554,688 of record CAKAJA020000325.1, on the reverse strand, counting down.
CATAACGCATAACGCATAACGCATAACGCATAACGCATAACGCATAACGCATAACGCACAACGCATGACGCATAACGCATAACGCATAACGCATAACGCATAACGCATAACGGATCACGCATAACGCATAACGCATAACGCATAACGCATAACGCATAACGCATAACGCATAACGCATAACGCATAACGCATAACGCATAACGGATCACGCATTACTCATAACGCATAACGCATAACGGATCACGCATTTCTCATAACGCATAACGCATAACGCATAACGCATAACGCATAACGCATAACGCATAACGCATAACGCATAACGCATAACGCATAACGCATAACGCATAACGCATAACGCATAACGCATAACGCATAACACATAACGCATAACCTATAACGCATAACGCATAACGCGCAACGCATATCGCGCAACGCATAACGCATAACGCATAACGCAAAACGCATAACGCATAGCGGATAACGCACAACGCATAACACATAACGCATAACGCATAACGCATAACGCATAACGGATCACGCATTACTCATAACGCATAACGCATAACGCATAACGCATGACGCATAACGCATAACGCATAACGCATAACGCATAACGCGTAACGGATCAAGCATTACTCATAACGCATAACGCATAACGCATAACGCATAACGCATAACGCATAACGCATAACGCATAACGCATAACGCATAACGCATAACGCATAACGCATAACGCACAACTCATAACGCATAACGCATAACGCAAAACTCATAACGGATAACGCATAACGGATAACCCATAACGCATAACGCATAACGCATAACGCATAACGCATACCGCATAACGCATAACTCATAACACATAACGCATAACCGATAACGCATAACGCATAACGCATTACGCGTAACTCATAACGCATAAAGCATAACGCATAACGGATCACGCATTACTCATGACCCATAACGCATAACGCATAACGCATAACGCATAACGCATAACGCATAACTCATAACACATAACGCATAACCCATAACGCATAACGCATAACGCATAACGCGTAACGGATCAAGCATTACTCATAACGCATAACGCATAACGGATCACGCATTACTCATAACGCATAACGCATAACGGATCACGCATTTCTAATAACTCATAACGGATAACGCATAACGCATAACGCATAACGCATAACGCATAACGCATAACGCATAACGCATAACGCATAACGCATAACGCACAACTCATAACGCATAACGCATAACGCAAAACTCATAACGGATAACGCATAACGGATAACCCATAACGCATAACGCATAACGCATAACGCATACCGCATAACGCATAACTCATAACACATAACGCATAACCCATAACGCATAACGCATAACGCATAACGCATTACGCGTAACTCATAACGCATAAAGCATAACGCATAACGGATCACGCATTACTCATAACCCATAACGCATAACGCATAACGCATAACGCATAACGCATAACTCATAACACATAACGCATAACCCATAACGCATAACGCGTAACGGATCAAGCATTACTCATAACGCATAACGCATAACGGATCACGCATAACGCATAACGCATAACGCATAACGGATCACGCATTACTCATAACGCATAACGCATAACGGATCACGCATTTCTCATAACGCATAACGCATAACGCATAACGCATAACGCATAACGCATAACGCATAACGCATAACGCATAACGCATAACGCATAACGCATAACGCATAACGCATAACGCAAAACGCATAACGCATAACGCATAACGCATAACACATAACGGATCACGCATTACTCATAACGCATAACGCATAAAGCATAACGCATAACGCATAATGCATAACGCATAACGCATAACGCATAACGCATAACACATAACGCATAACCTATAACGCATAACGCATAACGCATAACGCATAAAGCATAACGCATAACGCAAAACGCATAACGCATAGCGGATAACGCACAACGCATAACACATAACGCATAACGCATAACGCATAACGCATAACGCATAACGCATAACGCATAACGCATAACGCATAACGCATAACGCATAACGCATAACGCATAACGCATAACGCATAACGCATAACGCATAACGCATAACGCATATCGCATAACGCATAAGGCATAACGCATAACGCATAACGCATAACGCATAACGCATAACGCATAACGGATAACGCATAACGGATAACCCATAACGCATAACGCATAACGCATAATGCATAACGCATAACGCATAACGCATAACGCATAACGCATAACGCATAACGCATAACACATAACGCATAACCTATAACGCATAACGCATAACGCACAACGCATAACGCATAACGCAAAACGCATAACGCGTAGCGGATAACGCATAACGCATAACGCATAACGCATAACGCATAACGCATAACGGATCACGCATTACTCATAACGCATAACGCATAACGGATCACGCATTTCTCATAACGCATAACGCATAACGCATAACGCATAACGCATAACGCATAACGCATAACGCATAACGCATAACGCATATCTCATAACGCATAACGCATAACGCATAACGCATAACGCATAACGCATAACGGATAACGCATAACGGATAACCCATAACGCATAACGCATAACGCATAACGCATAACGCATAACGCATAACGCATAACGCATAACGCATAACGCATAACGGATCACGCATTACTCATAACGCATAACGCATAACGGATCACGCATTTCTCATAACGCATAAGCAATAACGCATAACGCATAACGCATAACGCATAACGCATAACGCATAACGCATAACGCATAACGCATAACGCATAACGCATAACGCACAACGCATAACGCATAACGCATAACGCATAACGCATAACGCATAACGCATAACGGATCACGCATAACGCATAACGCATAACGCATAACGCATAACGCATAACGCATAACGCATAACGCATAACGCATAACGCATAACGCATAACGGATCACGCATTACTCATAACGCATAACGCATAACGGATCACGCATTTCTCTTAACGCATAACGCATAACGCATAACGCATAACGCATAACGCATAACGCATAACGCATAACGCATAACGCATAACGCATAACGCATAACGCATAACGCATAACGCATAACGCATAACGCATAACGCATAACACATAACGCATAACCTATAACGCATAACGCATAACGCGCAACGCATATCGCGCAACGCATAACGCATAACGCATAACGCAAAACGCATAACGCATAGCGGATAACGCACAACGCATAACACATAACGCATAACGCATAACGCATAACGCATAACGGATCACGCATTACTCATAACGCATAACGCATAACGCATAACGCATGACGCATAACGCATAACGCATAACGCATAACGCATAACGCGTAACGGATCAAGCATTACTCATAACGCATAACGCATAACGCATAACGCATAACGCATAACGCATAACGCATAACGCATAACGCATAACGCATAACGCATAACGCATAACGCACAACTCATAACGCATAACGCATAACGCAAAACTCATAACGGATAACGCATAACGGATAACCCATAACGCATAACGCATAACGCATAACGCATAACGCATACCGCATAACGCATAACTCATAACACATAACGCATAACCGATAACGCATAACGCATAACGCATTACGCGTAACTCATAACGCATAAAGCATAACGCATAACGGATCACGCATTACTCATGACCCATAACGCATAACGCATAACGCATAACGCATAACGCATAACGCATAACTCATAACACATAACGCATAACCCATAACGCATAACGCATAACGCATAACGCGTAACGGATCAAGCATTACTCATAACGCATAACGCATAACGGATCACGCATTACTCATAACGCATAACGCATAACGGATCACGCATTTCTAATAACTCATAACGGATAACGCATAACGCATAACGCATAACGCATAACGCATAACGCATAACGGATCACGCATTACTCATAACGCATAACGCATAACGGATCACGCATTTCTCATAACGCATAACGCATAACGCATAACGCATAACGCATAACGCATAACGCATAACGCATAACGCATAACGCATAACGCACAACGCATAACGCATAACGCATAACGCATAACGCATAACGCATAACGCATAACGCATAACGGATCACGCATAACGCATAACGCATAACGCATAACGCATAACGCATAACGCATAACGCATAACACATAACGGATCACGCATTACTTATAACGCATAACGCATAACAAATAACGCATAACCCATAACGCATAACGCATAACGCATAACGCATAACGCATAACGCATAACGCATAACGCATAACGCACAACGCATAACGCATAACGCATAACGCATAACGCATAACGCATAACGCATAACGCATAACGGATCACGCATAACGCATAACGCATAACGCATAACGCATAACGCATAACGCATAACGCATAACGCATAACGCATAACGCATAACGCATAACGCATAACGCATAACGCATAACGGATCACGCATTACTCATAACGCATAACGCATAACGGATCACGCATTTCTCATAACGCATAACGCATAACGCATAACGCATAACGCATAACGCATAACGCATAACGCATAACGCATAACGCATAACGCATAACGCATAACGCATAACGCATAACGCATAACGCATAACGCATAACACATAACGCATAACCTATAACGCATAACGCATAACGCGCAACGCATATCGCGCAACGCATAACGCATAACGCATAACGCAAAACGCATAACGCATAGCGGATAACGCACAACGCATAACACATAACGCATAACGCATAACGCATAACGCATAACGGATCACGCATTACTCATAACGCATAACGCATAACGCATAACGCATGACGCATAACGCATAACGCATAACGCATAACGCATAACGCATAACGCGTAACGGATCAAGCATTACTCATAACGCATAACGCATAACGCATAACGCATAACGCATAACGCATAACGCATAACGCATAACGCATAACGCATAACGCATAACGCATAACGCACAACTCATAACGCATAACGCATAACGCAAAACTCATAACGGATAACGCATAACGGATAACCCATAACGCATAACGCATAACGCATAACGCATACCGCATAACGCATAACTCATAACACATAACGCATAACCGATAACGCATAACGCATAACGCATTACGCGTAACTCATAACGCATAAAGCATAACGCATAACGGATCACGCATTACTCATGACCCATAACGCATAACGCATAACGCATAACGCATAACTCATAACTCATAACACATAACGCATAACCCATAACGCATAACGCATAACGCATAACGCGTAACGGATCAAGCATTACTCATAACGCATAACGCATAACGGATCACGCATTACTCATAACGCATAACGCATAACGGATCACGCATTTCTAATAACTCATAACGGATAACGCATAACGCATAACGCATAACGCATAACGCATAACGCATAACGGATCACGCATTACTCATAACGCATAACGCATAACGGATCACGCATTTCTCATAACGCATAACGCATAACGCATAACGCATAACGCATAACGCATAACGCATAACGCATAACGCATAACGCATAACGCACAACGCATTACGCATAACGCATAACGCATAACGCATAACGCATAACGCATAACGCATAACGCATAACGCATAACGCATAACGCATAACGGATCACGCATTACTCATAACGCATAACGCATAACGGATCACGCATTTCTCATAACGCATAACGCATAACGCATAACGCAAACGCATAACGCATAACGCATAACGCATAACGCATAACGCATAACGCATAACGCATAACGCATAACGCATAACGCATAACGCATAACGCATAACGGATCACGCATTACTCATAACGCATAACGCATAACGGATCACGCATTTCTCATAACGCATAACGCATAACGCATAACGCATAACGCATAACGCATAACGCAAAACGCATAACGCATAACGCATAACGCATAACGCATAACGGATCACGCATTACTCATAACGCATAACGCATAACGGATCACGCATTTCTCATAACGCATAACGCATAACGCATAACGCATAACGCATAACGCATAACGCAAAACGCATAACGCATAACGCATAACGCATAACACATAACGCATAACGCATAACGCATAAGGCATAACGCATAATGCATAACGCATAACGCATAACGCATAACGCATAACGCATAACGCATAACGCATAACGCATAACGCATAACGCAAAACGCAAAACGCATAACGCATAACGCATAACGCATAACACATAACGGATCACGCATTACTCATAACGCATAACGCATAAAGCATAACGCATAACGCATAATGCATAACGCATAACGCATAACGCATAACGCATAACGCATAACACATAACGCATAACCTATAACGCATAACGCATAACGCACAACGCATAACGCATAACGCAAAACGCATAACGCATAGCGGATAACGCACAACGCATAACACATAACGCATAACGCATAACGCATAACGCATAACGCATAACGCATAACGCATAACGCATAACGCATAACGCATAACGCATAACGCATAACGCATAACGCATATCGCATAACGCATAACGCATAACGCATAACGCATAACGCATAACGCATAACGCATAACGGATAACGCATAACGCATAACCCATAACGCATAACGCATAACGCATAACGCATAACGCATAACGCATAACGCATAACGCATAACACATAACGCATAACCCATAACGCATAACGCATAACGCATAACGCTTAACGCATGACCCATAGCGCTTAACGCATTACGCGTAACTCATAACGCAAAAAGCATAACGCATAACGGGTCACGCATTACTCATAACCCATAACGCATAACGCATAACGCATAACGCATAACTCATAACACATAACGCATAACCCATAATGCATAACGCATAACGCATAACGCATAACGCATAACGCATAACGCATAACGCATAACGCATAACGCATAACGCATAACGCATAACGCATAACGCATAACGCATAACGCATAACGCATAACGCATAACGCATAACGCATAACGCATAACGCATAACGCATAACGCAAAACGCATAACGCATAGCGGATAACGCACAACGCATAACACATAACGCATAACGCATAACGCATAACGGATCACGCATAACGCATAACGCATAACGCATAACGCATAACGCATAACACATAACGCATAACGCATAACGGATAACGCATAACGCATAACGCATAACGCAAAACGCATAACGCATAGCGGATAACGCAAAACGCATAACACATAACGCATAACGCATAACGCATAACTCATAACGGATCACGCATTACTCATAACGCATAACGCATAACGCATAACGCATAACGCATAAAGCATAACGCATAACGGATCACGCATTACTCATAACCCATAACGCATAACGCATAACGCATAACGCATAACGCATAACTCATAACACATAACGCATAACCCATAACGCATAACGCATAACGCATAACGCATAACGCATAACACATAACGCATAACCCATAACGCATAACGCATAACGCATAACGCTTAACGCATGACCCATAGCGCTTAACGCATTACGCGTAACTCATAACGCAAAAAGCATAACGCATCACGGGTCACGCATTACTCATAACCCATAACGCATAACGCATAACGCATAACGCATAACGCATAACACATAACGCATAACCCATAATGCATAACGCATAACGCATAACGCATAACGCATAACGCATAACGCATAACGGATCACGCATTACTCATAACGCATAACGCATAACGGATCACGCATAACGCATAACGCATAACGCATAACGCATAACGCATAACGCATAACGCATAACGCATAACGCATAACGCATAACGCATAACGCATAACGCATAACGCAAAACGCATAACGCATAACGCATAACACATAACGGATCACGCATTACTCATAACGCATAACGCATAACGCATAACGCATAACGCATAACGCATAACACATAACGCATAACCCATAACGCATAACGCATAACGCATAACGCATAACGCATAACGCATAACGCATAACGCATAACGCATAACGCATAACACATAACGCATAACACATAACGGATCACGCATTACTCATAACGCATAACGCATAAAGCATAACGCATAACGCATAATGCATAACGCATAACGCATAACGCATAACGCATAACACATAACGCATAACTTATAACGCATAACGCGCAACGCATAACGCATAACGCATAACGCATAACACATAACGCATAACACATAACGGATCACGCATTACTCATAACGCATAACGCATAACGCATAACGCAAAACGCATAACGCATAACGCATAACACATAACGGATCACGCATTACTCATAACGCATAACGCATAACGCATAACGCATAACGCATAACGCATAACGCATAACACATAACGCATAACCCATAACGCATAACGCATAACGCATAACGCATAACGCATAACGCATAACGCATAACGCATAACGCATAACGCATAACACATAACGCATAACACATAACGGATCACGCATTACTCATAACGCATAACGCATAAAGCATAACGCATAACGCATAATGCATAACGCATAACGCATAACGCATAACGCATAACACATAACGCATAACTTATAACGCATAACGCGCAACGCATAACGCATAACGCATAACGCATAACACATAACGCATAACACATAACGGATCACGCATTACTCATAACGCATAACGCATAAAGCATAACGCATAACGCATAACACATAACGCATAACACATAACGGATCACGCATTACTCATAACGCATAAAGCATAACGCATAACGCATAACGCATAACGCATAACGCATAACGCATAACGCATAACGCATAACACATAACGCATAACACATAACGGATCACGCATTACTCATAACGCATAACGCATAAAGCATAACGCATAACGCATAACACATAACGCATAACACATAACGGATCACGCATTACTCATAACGCATAACGCATAAAGCATAACGCATAACGCATAATGCATAACGCATAACGCATAACGCATAACGCATAACACATAACGCATAACTTATAACGCATAACGCGCAACGCATAACGCATAACGCATAACGCATAACACATAACGCATAACACATAACGGATCACGCATTACTCATAACGCATAACGCATAAAGCATAACGCATAACGCATAACACATAACGCATAACACATAACGGATCACGCATTACTCATAACGCATAAAGCATAACGCATAACGCATAACGCATAACGCATAACGCATAACGCATAACGCATAACGCATAACGCATAACGCATAACGCAAAACGCATAACGCATAACGCATAACACATAACGGATCACGCATTACTCATAACGCATAACGCATAAAGCATAACGCATAACGCATAATGCATAACGCATAACGCATAACGCATAACGCATAACACATAACGCATAACTTATAACGCATAACGCGCAACGCATAACGCATAACGCATAACGCAAAACGCATAACGCATAGCGGATAACGCATAACGCATAACACATAACGGATCACGCATTACTCATAACGCATAACGCAAAACGCATAACGCATAGCGGATAACGCATAACGCATAACACATAACGGATCACGCATTACTCATAACGCATAACGCATAAAGCATAACGCATAACGCATAACGCATAACGCATAACGCATAACGCATAACGCATAACGCATAACGCATAACGCATAACGCATAACGCATAACGCATAACGCATAACGCATAACGCATAACGCATAACGCATAACGCATAACGCATAACGCATAACGCATAACGCATAACGCATAACGCATAACGCAAAACGCATAACGCATAACACATAACGGATCACGCATTACTCATAACGCATAACGCATAAAGCATAACGCATAACGCATAATGCATAACGCATAACGCATAACGCATAACGCATAACACATAACGCATAACTTATAACGCATAACGCGCAACGCATAACGCATAACGCATAACGCAAAACGCATAACGCATAACGCATAACGCATAACGCATAACGCATAACGCATAACGCATAACGCATAACGCATAACGCATAACGCATAACGCATAACGCATAACACATAACGCATAACTTATAACGCATAACGCGCAACGCATAACGCATAACGCATAACGCAAAACGCATAACGCATAGCGGATAACGCACAACGCATAACACATAACGCATAACGCATAACGCATAACGCATAACGGATCACGCAATACTCATAACTCATAACGCATAACGCATAACGCATAACGCATAACGCATAAAGCATAACGCATAACGGATCACGCATTACTCATAACCCATAACGCATAACGCATAACGCATAACGCATAACTCATAACACATAACGCATAACCCATAACGCATAACGCATAACGCATTACGCGTAACTCATAACGCATAACACATAACGCATAACGGATCACGCATTACTCATAACCCATAACGCATAACGCATAACGCATAACGCATAACGCATAACTCATAACACTTAACGCATAACCCATAACGCATAACGCATAACGCATAACGCGTAACGGATCAAGCATTACTCATAACGCATAACGCATAACGGATCACGCATTCCTCATAACGCATAACGCATAACGGATCACGCATTACTCATAACTCATAACGGATAACACATAACGCATAACGCATAACGCATAACGCATAACGCATAACGCATAACGCATAACGCATAACGCATAACGCATAACGGATAACGCATAACGCATAACGCATAACGCATAACGCATAACGCATAACACATAACGCATAACCCATAACGCATAACGCATAACGCATAACGCATAACGCATAACGCATAACGCATAACGCATAACGCATAACGCATAACGGATCACGCATTTCTCATAACGCATAACGCATAACGCATAACGCATAACGCATAACGCATAACGCATAACGCATAACGCATAACGCATAACGCATAACGCATAAGGCATAACGCATAACGCAAAACGCATAACACATAACGCATAACGCATAACGCATAACGCATAACGGATCACGCATTACTCATAACGCATAACGCATAACGCATAACGCATAACGCAAAACGCATAACGCATAACGCATAACACATAACGGATCACGCATTACTCATAACGCATAACGCATAAAGCATAACGCATAACGCATAATGCATAACGCATAACGCATAACGCATAACGCATAACACATAACGCATAACTTATAACGCATAACGCGCAACGCATAACGCATAACGCATAACGCAAAACGCATAACGCATAACGCATAACGCATAACGCATAACGCATAACGCATAACGCATAACGCATAACGCATAACGCATAACGCATAACGCATAACGCATAACGCATAACGCATAACGCAAAACGCAAAACGCATAACGCATAACGCATAACGCATAACACATAACGGATCACGCATTACTCATAACGCATAACGCATAAAGCATAACGCATAACGCATAATGCATAACGCATAACGCATAACGCATAACGCATAACGCATAACACATAACGCATAACCTATAACGCATAACGCATAACGCACAACGCATAACGCATAACGCAAAACGCATAACGCATAGCGGATAACGCACAACGCATAACACATAACGCATAACGCATAACGCATAACGCATAACGCATAACGCATAACGCATAACGCATAACGCATAACGCATAACGCATAACGCATAACGCATAACGCATAACGCATATCGCATAACGCATAACGCATAACGCATAACGCATAACGCATAACGCATAACGCATAACGGATAACGCATAACGCATAACCCATAACGCATAACGCATAACGCATAACGCATAACGCATAACGCATAACGCATAACACATAACGCATAACCCATAACGCATAACGCATAACGCATAACGCTTAACGCATGACCCATAGCGCTTAACGCATTACGCGTAACTCATAACGCAAAAAGCATAACGCATAACGGGTCACGCATTACTCATAACCCATAACGCATAACGCATAACGCATAACGCATAACGCATAACACATAACGCATAACCCATAATGCATAACGCATAACGCATAACGCATAACGTATAACGCATAACGCATAACGCATAACGCATAACGCATAACGGATCACGCATTACTCATAACGCATAACGCATAACGGATCACGCATAACGCATAACGCATAACGCATAACGCATAACGCATAACGCATAACGCATAACGCATAACGCATAACGCATAACGCATAACGCATAACGCATAACGCAAAACGCATAACGCATAGCGGATAACGCACAACGCATAACACATAACGCATAACGCATAACGCATAACGGATCACGCATTACTCATAACGCATAACGCATAACGGATCACGCATTTCTCATAACGCATAACGCATAACGCATAACGCATAACGCATAACGCATAACGCAAAACGCATAACGCATAACGCATAACGCATAACGCATAACGCATAACGCATAACGCATAAGGCATAACGCATAACGCAAAACGCATAACGCATAACGCATAACGCATAACACATAACGGATCACGCATTACTTATAACGCATAACGCATAACAAGTAACGCATAACCCATAACGCATAACGCATAACGCATAACGCATAACGCATAACGCATAACGCATAACTTATAACGCATAACGCGCAACGCATAACGCATAACGCATAACGCAAAACGCATAACGCATAGCGGATAACGCACAACGCATAACACATAACGCATAACGCATAACGCATAACGCATAACGGATCACGCATTACTCATAACGCATAACGCATAACGCATAACGCATAACGCATAACGCATAAAGCATAACGCATAACGGATCACGCATTACTCATAACCCATAACGCATAACGCATAACGCATAACGCATAACGCATAACTCATAACACATAACGCATAACCCATAACGCATAACGCATAACGCATTACGCGTAACTCATAACGCATAACACATAACGCATAACGGATCACGCATTACTCATAACCCATAACGCATAACGCATAACGCATAACGCATAACGCATAACTCATAACACATAACGCATAACCCATAACGCATAACGCATAACGCATAACGCGTAACGGATCAAGCATTACTCATAACGCATAACGCATAACGGATCACGCATTCCTCATAACGCATAACGCATAACGGATCACGCATTACTCATAACTCATAACGGATAACACATAACGCATAACGCATAACGCATAACGCATAACGCATAACGCATAACGCATAACGCATAACGCATAACGCATAACGGATAACGCATAACGCATAACGCATAACGCATAACGCATAACGCATAACACATAACGCATAACCCATAACGCATAACGCATAACGCATAACGCATAACGCATAACGCATAACGCATAACGCATAACGCATAACGGATCACGCATTTCTCATAACGCATAACGCATAACGCATAACGCATAACGCATAACGCATAACGCATAACGCATAACGCATAACGCATAACGCATAAGGCATAACGCATAACGCAAAACGCATAACACATAACGCATAACGCATAACGCATAACGCATAACGGATCACGCATTACTCATAACGCATAACGCATAACGCATAACGCATAACGCAAAACGCATAACGCATAACGCATAACACATAACGGATCACGCATTACTCATAACGCATAACGCATAAAGCATAACGCATAACGCATAATGCATAACGCATAACGCATAACGCATAACGCATAACACATAACGCATAACTTATAACGCATAACGCGCAACGCATAACGCATAACGCATAACGCAAAACGCATAACGCATAACGCATAACGCATAACGCATAACGCATAACGCATAACGCATAACGCATAACGCATAACGCATAACGCATAACGCATAACGCATAACGCATAACGCATAACGCATAACGCAAAACGCAAAACGCATAACGCATAACGCATAACGCATAACACATAACGGATCACGCATTACTCATAACGCATAACGCATAAAGCATAACGCATAACGCATAACGCATAACGCATAACGCATAACGCATAACGCATAACGCATAACACATAACGCATAACCTATAACGCATAACGCATAACGCACAACGCATAACGCATAACGCAAAACGCATAACGCATAGCGGATAACGCACAACGCATAACACATAACGCATAACGCATAACGCATAACGCATAACGCATAACGCATAACGCATAACGCATAACGCATAACGCATAACGCATAACGCATAACGCATAACGCATAACGCATATCGCATAACGCATAACGCATAACGCATAACGCATAACGCATAACGCATAACGCATAACGGATAACGCATAACGCATAACCCATAACGCATAACGCATAACGCATAACGCATAACGCATAACGCATAACGCATAACACATAACGCATAACCCATAACGCATAACGCATAACGCATAACGCTTAACGCATGACCCATAGCGCTTAACGCATTACGCGTAACTCATAACGCAAAAAGCATAACGCATAACGGGTCACGCATTACTCATAACCCATAACGCATAACGCATAACGCATAACGCATAACGCATAACACATAACGCATAACCCATAATGCATAACGCATAACGCATAACGCATAACGTATAACGCATAACGCATAACGCATAACGCATAACGCATAACGGATCACGCATTACTCATAACGCATAACGCATAACGGATCACGCATAACGCATAACGCATAACGCATAACGCATAACGCATAACGCATAACGGATCACGCATAACGCATAACGCATAACGCATAACGCATAACGCATAACGCATAACGCATAACGCATAACGCATAACGCATAACGCATAACGCATAACGCAAAACGCATAACGCATAGCGGATAACGCACAACGCATAACACATAACGCATAACGCATAACGCATAACGGATCACGCATTACTCATAACGCATAACGCGTAACGGATCACGCATTTCTCATAACGCATAACGCATAACGCATAACGCATAACGCATAACGCATAACGCAAAACGCATAACGCATAACGCATAACGCATAACGCATAACGCATAACGCATAACGCATAACGCATAAGGCATAACGCATAACGCAAAACGCATAACGCATAACGCATAACGCATAACACATAACGGATCACGCATTACTTATAACGCATAACGCATAACAAGTAACGCATAACCCATAACGCATAACGCATAACGCATAACGCATAACGCATAACGCATAACGCATAACGCATAACGCATAACGCATAACGCATAACGCATAACGGATCACGCATTACTCATAACGCATAACGCATAACGGATCACGCATTTCTCATAACGCATAACGTATAACGCATAACGCATAACGTATAACGCATAACGCATAACACATAACGCATAACGCATAACGCATAACGCATAATGCATAACGCATAACGCATAACGCATAACGCATAACGCATAACGCATAACGCATAACGCATAACGCATAACGCAAAACGCAAAACGCATAACGCATAACGCATAACGCATAACACATAACGGATCACGCATTACTCATAACGCATAACGCATAAAGCATAACGCATAACGCATAATGCATAACGCATAACGCATAACGCATAACGCATAACGCATAACGCATAACACATAACGCATAACCTATAACGCATAACGCATAACGCACAACGCATAACGCATAACGCAAAACGCATAACGCATAGCGGATAACGCACAACGCATAACACATAACGCATAACGCATAACGCATAACGCATAACGCATAACGCATAACGCATAACGCATAACGCATAACGCATAACGCATAACGCATAACGCATAACGCATAACGCATAACGCATAACGCATAACGCATAACGCATAACGCATATCGCATAACGCATAACGCATAACGCATAACGCATAACGCATAACGCATAACGCATAACGGATAACGCATAACGCATAACCCATAACGCATAACGCATAACGCATAATGCATAACGCATAACGCATAACACATAACGCATAACCCATAACGTATAACGCATAACGCATAACGCATAACGCTTAACGCATGACCCATAGCGCTTAACGCATTACGCGTAACTCATAACGCAAAAAGCATAACGCATAACGGGTCACGCATTACTCATAACCCATAACGCATAACGCATAACGCATAACGCATAACGCATAACACATAACGCATAACCCATAATGCATAACGCATAACGCATAACGCATAACGCATAACGCATAACGCATAACGCATAACGGATCACGCATTACTCATAACGCATAACGCATAACGGATCACGCATAACGCATAACGCATAACGCATAATGCATAACGCATAACGCATAACGCATAACGCATAACGCATAACACATAACGCATAACCTATAACGCATAACGCATAACGCACAACGCATAACGCATAACGCAAAACGCATAACGCATAGCGGATAACGCACAACGCATAATACATAACGCATAACGCATAACGCATAACGCATAACGCATAACGCATAATGCATAACGCATAACGCATAACACATAACGCATAACCCATAACGCATAACGCATAACGCATAACGCATAACGCTTAACGCATGACCCATAGCGCTTAACGCATTACGCGTAACTCATAACGCAAAAAGCATAACGCATAACGGGTCACGCATTACTCATAACCCATAACGCATAACGCATAACGCATAACGCATAACGCATAACACATAACGCATAACCCATAATGCATAACGCATAACGCATAACGCATAACGCATAACGCATAACGCATAACGCATAACGGATCACGCATTACTCATAACGCATAACGCATAACGGATCACGCATAACGCATAACGCATAACGCATAATGCATAACGCATAACGCATAACGCATAACGCATAACGCATAACACATAACGCATAACCTATAACGCATAACGCATAACGCATAACGCATAACGCATAACACATAACGCATAACCCATAATGCATAACGCATAACGCATAACGCATAACGTATAACGCATAACTCATAACGCATAACGCATAACGCATAACGGATCACGCATTACTCATAACGCATAACGCATAACGGATCACGCATAACGCATAACGCATAACGCATAACGCATAACGCATAACGCATAACGCATAACGCATAACGCATAACGCATAACGCATAACGCATAACGCATAACGCAAAACGCATAACGCATAGCGGATAACGCACAACGCATAACACATAACGCATAACGCATAACGCATAACACATAACGCATAACCCATAATGCATAACGCATAACGCATAACGCATAACGCATAACGCATAACGCATAACGGATCACGCATTACTCGTAACGCATAACGCATAACGCATAACTCATAACACATAACGCATAACCCATAACGCATAACGCATAACGCATAACGCATAACGCATAACACATAACGCATAACCCATAACGCATAACGCATAACGCATAACGCTTAACGCATGACCCATAGCGCTTAACGCATTACGCGTAACTCATAACGCAAAAAGCATAACGCATCACGGGTCACGCATTACTCATAACCCATAACGCATAACGCATAACGCATAACGCATAACGCATAACGCATAACACATAACGCATAACCCATAATGCATAACGCATAACGCATAACGCATAACGCATAACGCATAACGCATAACGGATCACGCATTACTCGTAACGCATAACGCATAACGGATCACGCATAACGCATAACGCATAACGCATAACGCATAACGCATAACGCATAACGCATAACGCATAACGCATAACGCATAACGCAAAACGCATAACGCATAACGCATAACACATAACGGATCACGCATTACTCATAACGCATAACGCATAACGCATAACGCATAACGCATAACGCATAACGCAT
Organism: Lasioglossum morio; assembly: GCA_916610235.2. Taxonomy (NCBI): domain Eukaryota; kingdom Metazoa; phylum Arthropoda; class Insecta; order Hymenoptera; family Halictidae; genus Lasioglossum; species Lasioglossum morio. The sequence goes on along the minus strand of CAKAJA020000325.1, from coordinate 536,514 downwards.
AACACATAACGCATAACCCATAACGCATAACGCATAACGCATAACGCATAACGCATAACGCATAACGCATAACGCATAACGCATAACGCATAACGCATAACGCATAACGCATAACGCATAACGCATAACGCATAACGCATAACGCATAACGCATAACGCATAACGCATAACGCAAAACGCATAACGCATAACGCATAACACATAACGGATCACGCATTACTCATAACGCATAACGCATAAAGCATAACGCATAACGCATAATGCATAACGCATAACGCATAACGCATAACACATAACGCATAACTTATAACGCATAACGCGCAACGCATAACGCATAACGCATAACGCAAAACGCATAACGCATAGCGGATAACGCATAACGCATAACACATAACGGATCACGCATTACTCATAACGCATAACGCAAAACGCATAACGCATAGCGGATAACGCATAACGCATAACACATAACGGATCACGCATTACTCATAACGCATAACGCATAAAGCATAACGCATAACGCATAACGCATAACGCATAACGCATAACGCATAACGCATAACGCATAACGCATAACGCATAACGCATAACGCATAACGCATAACGCATAACGCATAACGCATAACGCATAACGCATAACGCATAACGCATAACGCAAAACGCATAACGCATAACGCATAACACATAACGGATCACGCATTACTCATAACGCATAACGCATAAAGCATAACGCATAACGCATAATGCATAACGCATAACGCATAACGCATAACGCATAACACATAACGCATAACCTATAACGCATAACGCGCAACGCATAACGCATAACGCATAACGCAAAACGCATAACGCATAACGCATAACGCATAACGCATAACGCATAACGCATAACGCATAACGCATAACGCATAACGCATAACGCATAACGCATAACACATAACGCATAACTTATAACGCATAACGCGCAACGCATAACGCATAACGCATAACACAAAACGCATAACGCATAGCGGATAACGCACAACGCATAACACATAACGCATAACGCATAACGCATAACGCATAACGGATCACGCATTACTCATAACGCATAACGCATAACGCATAACGCATAACGCATAACGCATAACACATAACGCATAACTTATAACGCATAACGCGCAACGCATAACGCATAACGCATAACACAAAACGCATAACGCATAGCGGATAACGCACAACGCATAACACATAACGCATAACGCATAACGCATAACGCATAACGGATCACGCATTACTCATAACGCATAACGCATAACGCATAACGCATAACGCATAACGCATAAAGCATAACGCATAACGGATCACGCATTACTCATAACCCATAACGCATAACGCATAACGCATAACGCATAACGCATAACTCATAACACATAACGCATAACCCATAACGCATAACGCATAACGCATTACGCGTAACTCATAACGCATAACACATAACGCATAACGGATCACGCATTACTCATAACCCATAACGCATAACGCATAACGCATAACGCATAACGCATAACTCATAACACATAACGCATAACCCATAACGCATAACGCATAACGCATAACGCGTAACGGATCAAGCATTACTCATAACGCATAACGCATAACGGATCACGCATTCCTCATAACGCATAACGCATAACGGATCACGCATTACTCATAACTCATAACGGATAACACATAACGCATAACGCATAACGCATAACGCATAACGCATAACGCATAACGCATAACGCATAACGCATAACGCATAACGGATAACGCATAACGCATAACGCATAACGCATAACGCATAACGCATAACGCATAACACATAACGCATAACCCATAACGCATAACGCATAACGCATAACGCATAACGCATAACGCATAACGCATAACGCATAACGCATAACGGATCACGCATTACTCATAACGCATAACGCATAACGCATAACGCATAACGCATAACGCATAACGCATAACGCATAACGCATAACGCATAACGCATAACGCATAAGGCATAACGCATAACGCAAAACGCATAACACATAACGCATAACGCATAACGCATAACGCATAACGGATCACGCATTACTCATAACGCATAACGCATAACGCATAACGCATAACGCAAAACGCATAACGCATAACGCATAACACATAACGGATCACGCATTACTCATAACGCATAACGCATAAAGCATAACGCATAACGCATAATGCATAACGCATAACGCATAACGCATAACGCATAACACATAACGCATAACTTATAACGCATAACGCGCAACGCATAACGCATAACGCATAACGCAAAACGCATAACGCATAACGCATAACGCATAACGCATAACGCATAACGCATAACGCATAACGCATAACGCATAACGCATAACGCATAACGCATAACGCAAAACGCAAAACGCATAACGCATAACGCATAACGCATAACACATAACGGATCACGCATTACTCATAACGCATAACGCATAAAGCATAACGCATAACGCATAATGCATAACGCATAACGCATAACGCATAACGCATAACGCATAACGCATAACACATAACACATAACCTATAACGCATAACGCATAACGCACAACGCATAACGCATAACGCAAAACGCATAACGCATAACGCATAACGCACAACGCATAACACATAACGCATAACGCATAACGCATAACGCATAACGCATAACGCATAACGCATAACGCATAACGCATAACGCATAACGCATAACGCATAACGCATAACGCATAACGCATAACGCATAACGCATAACGCATAACGCATAACGCATAACGCATAACGCATAACGGATAACGCATAACGCATAACCCATAACGCATAACGCATAACGCATAACGCATAACGCATAACGCATAACACATAACGCATAACCCATAACGCATAACGCATAACGCATAACGCTTAACGCATGACCCATAGCGCTTAACGCATTACGCGTAACTCATAACGCAAAAAGCATAACGCATAACGGGTCACGCATTACTCATAACCCATAACGCATAACGCATAACGCATAACGCATAACGCATAACGCATAACGCATAACACATAACGCATAACGCATAACGCATAACGCATAACGCATAACGCATAACGCATAACGCATAACGCATAACGGATCACGCATTACTCATAACGCATAACGCATAACGGATCACGCATAACGCATAACGCATAACGCATAACGCATTACGCATAACGCATAACGCATAACGCATAACGCATAACGCATAACGCATAACGCATAACGCATAACGCATAACGCATAACGCATAACGGATAACGCATAACGCATAACCCATAACGCATAACGCATAACGCATAACGCATAACGCATAACGCATAACACATAACGCATAACCCATAACGCATAACGCATAACGCAAAACGCATAACGCATAGCGGATAACGCACAACGCATAACACATAACGCATAACGCATAACGCATAACGCATAACGCATAACGCATAACGCATAACGCATAACGCATAACGCATAACGCATAACGCATAACGCATAACGCATATCGCATAACGCATAACGCATAACGCATAACGCAAAACGCATAACGCATAGCGGATAACGCATAACGCATAACACATAACGGATCACGCATTACTCATAACGCATAACGCAAAACGCATAACGCATAGCGGATAACGCATAACGCATAACACATAACGGATCACGCATTACTCATAACGCATAACGCATAAAGCATAACGCATAACGCATAACGCATAACGCATAACGCATAACGCATAACGCATAACGCATAACGCATAACGCATAACGCATAACGCATAACGCATAACGCATAACGCATAACGCATAACGCATAACGCATAACGCATAACGCATAACGCAAAACGCATAACGCATAACGCATAACACATAACGGATCACGCATTACTCATAACGCATAACGCATAACGCATAACGCATAACGCATAACGCATAACGCATAACGCATAACGCATAACGCATAACACATAACGCATAACTTATAACGCATAACGCGCAACGCATAACGCATAACGCATAACGCAAAACGCATAACGCATAACGCATAACGCATAACGCATAACGCATAACGCATAACGCATAACGCATAACGCATAACGCATAACGCATAACGCATAACACATAACGCATAACTTATAACGCATAACGCGCAACGCATAACGCATAACGCATAACACAAAACGCATAACGCATAGCGGATAACGCACAACGCATAACACATAACGCATAACGCATAACGCATAACGCATAACGGATCACGCATTACTCATAACGCATAACGCATAACGCATAACGCATAACGCATAACGCATAACACATAACGCATAACTTATAACGCATAACGCGCAACGCATAACGCATAACGCATAACACAAAACGCATAACGCATAGCGGATAACGCACAACGCATAACACATAACGCATAACGCATAACGCATAACGCATAACGGATCACGCATTACTCATAACGCATAACGCATAACGCATAACGCATAACGCATAACGCATAAAGCATAACGCATAACGGATCACGCATTACTCATAACCCATAACGCATAACGCATAACGCATAACGCATAACGCATAACTCATAACACATAACGCATAACCCATAACGCATAACGCATAACGCATTACGCGTAACTCATAACGCATAACACATAACGCATAACGGATCACGCATTACTCATAACCCATAACGCATAACGCATAACGCATAACGCATAACGCATAACTCATAACACTTAACGCATAACCCATAACGCATAACGCATAACGCATAACGCGTAACGGATCAAGCATTACTCATAACGCATAACGCATAACGGATCACGCATTCCTCATAACGCATAACGCATAACGGATCACGCATTACTCATAACTCATAACGGATAACACATAACGCATAACGCATAACGCATAACGCATAACGCATAACGCATAACGCATAACGCATAACGCATAACGCATAACGGATAACGCATAACGCATAACGCATAACGCATAACGCATAACGCATAACGCATAACACATAACGCATAACCCATAACGCATAACGCATAACGCATAACGCATAACGCATAACGCATAACGCATAACGCATAACGCATAACGGATCACGCATTTCTCATAACGCATAACGCATAACGCATAACGCATAACGCATAACGCATAACGCATAACGCATAACGCATAACGCATAACGCATAACGCATAAGGCATAACGCATAACGCAAAACGCATAACACATAACGCATAACGCATAACGCATAACGCATAACGGATCACGCATTACTCATAACGCATAACGCATAACGCATAACGCATAACGCAAAACGCATAACGCATAACGCATAACACATAACGGATCACGCATTACTCATAACGCATAACGCATAAAGCATAACGCATAACGCATAATGCATAACGCATAACGCATAACGCATAACGCATAACACATAACGCATAACTTATAACGCATAACGCGCAACGCATAACGCATAACGCATAACGCAAAACGCATAACGCATAACGCATAACGCATAACGCATAACGCATAACGCATAACGCATAACGCATAACGCATAACGCATAACGCATAACGCATAACGCAAAACGCAAAACGCATAACGCATAACGCATAACGCATAACACATAACGGATCACGCATTACTCATAACGCATAACGCATAAAGCATAACGCATAACGCATAATGCATAACGCATAACGCATAACGCATAACGCATAACGCATAACGCATAACACATAACACATAACCTATAACGCATAACGCATAACGCACAACGCATAACGCATAACGCAAAACGCATAACGCATAGCGGATAACGCACAACGCATAACACATAACGCATAACGCATAACGCATAACGCATAACGCATAACGCATAACGCATAACGCATAACGCATAACGCATAACGCATAACGCATAACGCATAACGCATATCGCATAACGCATAACGCATAACGCATAACGCATAACGCATAACGCATAACGCATAACGGATAACGCATAACGCATAACCCATAACGCATAACGCATAACGCATAACGCATAACGCATAACGCATAACACATAACGCATAACCCATAACGCATAACGCATAACGCATAACGCTTAACGCATGACCCATAGCGCTTAACGCATTACGCGTAACTCATAACGCAAAAAGCATAACGCATAACGGGTCACGCATTACTCATAACCCATAACGCATAACGCATAACGCATAACGCATAACGCATAACGCATAACGCATAACACATAACGCATAACGCATAACGCATAACGCATAACGCATAACGCATAACGCATAACGCATAACGCATAACGGATCACGCATTACTCATAACGCATAACGCATAACGGATCACGCATAACGCATAACGCATAACGCATAACGCATTACGCATAACGCATAACGCATAACGCATAACGCATAACGCATAACGCATAACGCATAACGCATAACGCATAACGCATAACGCAAAACGCATAACGCATAGCGGATAACGCACAACGCATAACACATAACGCATAACGCATAACGCATAACGGATCACGCATAACGCATAACGCATAACGCATAACGCATAACGCATAACACATAACGCATAACGCATAACGGATAACGCATAACGCATAACGCATAACGCAAAACGCATAACGCATAGCGGATAACGCAAAACGCATAACACATAACGCATAACGCATAACGCATAACTCATAACGGTTCACGCATTACTCATAACGCATAACGCATAACGCATAACGCATAACGCATAAAGCATAACGCATAACGGATCACGCATTACTCATAACCCATAACGCATAACGCATAACGCATAACGCATAACGCATAACTCATAACACATAACGCATAACCCATAACGCATAACGCATAACGCATAACGCATAACGCATAACACATAACGCATAACCCATAACGCATAACGCATAACGCATGACGCTTAACGCATGACCCATAGCGCTTAACGCATTACGCGTAACTCATAACGCAAAAAGCATAACGCATCACGGGTCACGCATTACTCATAACCCATAACGCATAACGCATAACGCATAACGCATAACGCATAACACATAACGCATAACCCATAATGCATAACGCATAACGCATAACGTATAACGCATAACGCATAACGCATAACGGATCACGCATTACTCATAACGCATAACGCATAACGGATCACGCATAACGCATAACGCATAACGCATAACGCATAACGCATAACGCATAACGCATAACGCATAACGCATAACGCATAACGCATAACGCAAAACGCATAACGCATAACGCATAACACATAACGGATCACGCATTACTCATAACGCATAACGCATAACGCATAACGCATAACGCATAACACATAACGCATAACCCATAACGCATAACGCATAACGCATAACGCATAACGCATAACGCATAACGCATAACGCATAACGCATAACGCATAACGCATAACGCATAACGCATAACTTATAACGCATAACGCGCAACGCATAACGCATAACGCATAACGCAAAACGCATAACGCATAGCGGATAACGCATAACGCATAACACATAACGGATCACGCATTACTCATAACGCATAACGCAAAACGCATAACGCATAGCGGATAACGCATAACGCATAACACATAACGGATCACGCATTACTCATAACGCATAACGCATAAAGCATAACGCAAAACGCATAACGCATAGCGGATAACGCATAACGCATAACACATAACGGATCACGCATTACTCATAACGCATAACGCAAAACGCATAACGCATAGCGGATAACGCATAACGCATAACACATAACGGATCACGCATTACTCATAACGCATAACGCATAACGCATAACGCAAAACGCATAACGCATAACGCATAACACATAACGGATCACGCATTACTCATAACGCATAACGCATAAAGCATAACGCATAACGCATAATGCATAACGCATAACGCATAACGCATAACACATAACGCATAACTTATAACGCATAACGCGCAACGCATAACGCATAACGCATAACGCAAAACGCATAACGCATAACGCATAACGCATAACGCATAACGCATAACGCATAACGCATAACGCATAACGCATAACGCATAACGCATAACGCATAACGCATAACACATAACGCATAACTTATAACGCATAACGCGCAACGCATAACGCATAACGCATAACGCAAAACGCATAACGCATAACACATAACGGATCACGCATTACTCATAACGCATAACGCATAAAGCATAACGCATAACGCATAATGCATAACGCATAACGCATAACGCATAACGCATAACACATAACGCATAACTTATAACGCATAACGCGCAACGCATAACGCATAACGCATAACGCATAACGCATAACGCATAACGCATAACGGATCACGCATTACTCATAACGCATAACGCATAACGCATAACGCATAACGCATAACGCATAACGCATAACGCATAACGCGTAACGGATCAAGCATTACTCATAACGCATAACGCATAACGCATAACGCATAACGCTTAACGCATGACCCATAGCGCATAACGCATTACGCGTAACTCATAACGCAAAAAGCATAACGCATAACGGGTCACGCATTACTCATAACGCATAACACATAACGCATAACCCATAACGCATAACGCATAACGCATAACGCTTAACGCATGACCCATAGCGCATAACGCATTACGCGTAACTCATAACGCAAAAAGCATAACGCATAACGGGTCACGCATTACTCATAACCCATAACGCATAACGCATAACGCATAACGCATAACGCATAACGCATAACGCATAACGCATAACGCATAACGCGCAACGCAAAACGCATAACGCATAGCGGATAACGCATAACGCATAACACATAACGGATCACGCATTACTCATAACGCATAACGCAAAACGCATAACGCATAGCGGATAACGCATAACGCATAACACATAACGGATCACGCATTACTCATAACGCATAACGCATAAAGCATAACGCATAACGCATAATGCATAACGCATAACGCATAACGCATAACACATAACGCATAACTTATAACGCATAACGCGCAACGCAAAACGCATAACGCATAGCGGATAACGCATAACGCATAACACATAACGGATCACGCATTACTCATAACGCATAACGCAAAACGCATAACGCATAGCGGATAACGCATAACGCATAACACATAACGGATCACGCATTACTCATAACGCATAACGCATAAAGCATAACGCAAAACGCATAACGCATAGCGGATAACGCATAACGCATAACACATAACGGATCACGCATTACTCATAACGCATAACGCAAAACGCATAACGCATAGCGGATAACGCATAACGCATAACACATAACGGATCACGCATTTCTCATAACGCATAACGCATAACGCATAACGCATAACGCATAACGCATAACGCATAACGCATAACGCATAACGCATAACGCATAACGCATAAGGCATAACGCATAACGCAAAACGCATAACACATAACGCATAACGCATAACGCATAACGCATAACGGATCACGCATTACTCATAACGCATAACGCATAACGCATAACGCATAACGCAAAACGCATAACGCATAACGCATAACACATAACGGATCACGCATTACTCATAACGCATAACGCATAAAGCATAACGCATAACGCATAATGCATAACGCATAACGCATAACGCATAACGCATAACGCATAACGCATAACGCATAACGCATAACGCATAACGCATAACGCATAACGCATAACGCATAACGCAAAACGCAAAACGCATAACGCATAACGCATAACGCATAACACATAACGGATCACGCATTACTCATAACGCATAACGCATAAAGCATAACGCATAACGCATAATGCATAACGCATAACGCATAACGCATAACGCATAACGCATAACACATAACACATAACCTATAACGCATAACGCATAACGCACAACGCATAACGCATAACGCAAAACGCATAACGCATAGCGGATAACGCACAACGCATAACACATAACGCATAACGCATAACGCATAACGCAAAACGCATAACGCATAACGCATAACGCATAACGCATAACGCATAACGCATAACGCATAACGCATAACGCATAACGCATAACGCATAACGCATAACGCATAACGCATAACGCATAACGCATAACGCATAACGCATAACGCATAACGCATAACGCATAACGCATAACGCATAACGCATAACGCATAACGCATAACGCATAACGCATAACGCATAACGCATAACGCATAACGCATAACGCATAACGCATAACGCATAACGCATAACGCATAACGCATAACGCATAACGCATAACGCAAAACGCATAACGGAACACGCATTACTCATAACGCATAACGCATAAAGCATAACGCATAACGCATAATGCATAACGCATAACGCATAACGCATAACGCATAACACATAACGCATAACCTATAACGCATAACGCATAACGCACAACGCATAACGCATAACGCATAACGCAAAACGCATAACGCATAGCGGATAACGCACAACGCATAACACATAACGCATAACGCATAACGCATAACGCATAACGGATCACGCATTACTCATAACGAATAACGCATAACGCATAACGCATAACGCATAACGCATAACGCATAACGCATAACGCGTAACGGATCTAGCATTACTCATAACGCATAACGCATAACGCATAACGCATAACGCATAACGCATAACGCATAACGCATAACGCATAACGCATAACGCATAACGCATAACGCATAACGCATAACGCATAACGCATAACGCATAACGCATAACGCATAACGCATAACGCATAACGCATAACGCATAACGCATAACGCATAACGCATAACGCAAAACGCATAACGGAACACGCATTACTCATAACGCATAACGCATAAAGCATAACGCATAACGCATAATGCATAACGCATAACGCATAACGCATAACGCATAACACATAACGCATAACCTATAACGCATAACGCATAACGCACAACGCATAACGCATAACGCATAACGCAAAACGCATAACGCATAGCGGATAACGCACAACGCATAACACATAACGCATAACGCATAACGCATAACGCATAACGGATCACGCATTACTCATAACGAATAACGCATAACGCATAACGCATAACGCATAACGCATAACGCATAACGCATAACGCATAACGCGTAACGGATCTAGCATTACTCATAACGCATAACGCATAACGCATAACGCATAACGCTTAACGCATGACCCATAGCGCATAACGCATAACGCAAAACGCATAACGCATAACGCATAACACATAACGGATCACGCATTACTCATAACGCATAACGCATAAAGCATAACGCATAACGCATAATGCATAACGCATAACGCATAACGCATAACACATAACGCATAACTTATAACGCATAACGCGCAACGCATAACGCATAACGCATAACGCAAAACGCATAACGCATAACGCATAACGCATAACGCATAACGCATAACGCATAACGCATAACGCATAACGCATAACGCATAACGCATAACGCATAACGCATAACGCATAACACATAACGCATAACTTATAACGCATAACGCGCAACGCATAACGCATAACGCATAACGCAAAACGCATAACGCATAACACATAACGGATCACGCATTACTCATAACGCATAACGCATAAAGCATAACGCATAACGCATAATGCATAACGCATAACGCATAACGCATAACGCATAACACATAACGCATAACTTATAACGCATAACGCGCAACGCATAACGCATAACGCATAACGCATAACGCATAACGCATAACGCATAACGGATCACGCATTACTCATAACGCATAACGCATAACGCATAACGCATAACGCATAACGCATAACGCATAACGCATAACGCATAACGCGTAACGGATCAAGCATTACTCATAACGCATAACGCATAACGCATAACGCTTAACGCATGACCCATAGCGCATAACGCATTACGCGTAACTCATAACGCAAAAAGCATAACGCATAACGGGTCACGCATTACTCATAACGCATAACACATAACGCATAACCCATAACGCATAACGCATAACGCATAACGCTTAACGCATGACCCATAGCGCATAACGCATTACGCGTAACTCATAACGCAAAAAGCATAACGCATAACGGGTCACGCATTACTCATAACCCATAACGCATAACGCATAACGCATAACGCATAACGCATAACGCATAACGCATAACGCATAACGCATAACGCATAACGCATAACGCATAACGCATAACGCATAACGCATAACGCATAACGCATAACGCATAACGCATAACGCATAACGCATAACGCATAACGCATAACGCATAACGCATAACGCATAACGCATAACGCATAACGCAAAACGCATAACGGAACACGCATTACTCATAACGCATAACGCATAAAGCACAACGCATAACGCATAACGCATAACGCAAAACGCATAACGCATAGCGGATAACGCACAACGCATAACACATAACGCATAACGCATAACGCATAACGCATAACGGATCACGCATTACTCATAACGAATAACGCATAACGCATAACGCATAACGCATAACGCATAACGCATAACGCATAACGCATAACGCGTAACGGATCTAGCATTACTCATAACGCATAACGCATAACGCATAACGCATAACGCTTAACGCATGACCCATAGCGCATAACGCATTACGCGTAACTCATAACGCAAAAAGCATAACGCATAACGGGTCACGCATTACTCATAACGCATAACACATAACGCATAACCCATAACGCATAACGCATAACGCATAACGCTTAACGCATGACCCATAGCGCATAACGCATTACGCGTAACTCATAACGCAAAAAGCATAACGCATAACGGGTCACGCATTACTCATAACCCATAACGCATAACGCATAACGCATAACGCATAACGCATAACACATAACGCATAACCCATAACGCATAACGCATAACGCATAACGCATAACGCATAACGCATAACGGATCACGCATAACGCATAACGCATAACACATAACGCATAACCCATAACGCATAACGCATAACGGATCACGCATAACGCATAACGCATAACGCATAACGCATAACGCATAACGCAAAACTCATAACGGATAACGCATAACGGATAACCCATAACGCATAACGCATAACGCATAACGCATAACTCATAACACATAACGCATAACCCATAACGCATAACGCATAACACATAACGCATAACGCAAAACGCATAACGCATAGCGGATAACGCACAACGCATAAAACATAACGCATAACGCATAACGCATAACGGATCACGCATTACTCATAACGCATAACGCATAACGCATAACGCATAACGCATAACGCATAACGCATAACGCATAACGCATAACGCATAACGCATAACGCATAACGCATAACGCATAACGCATAACGCATAACGCATAACGCATAACGCATAACGCATAACGCATAACGCATAATGCATAACGCATATCGCATAACGCATAACGCATAACGCATAACGGATAACGCATAACGGATAACCCATAACGCATAACGCAAAACGCATAACGCATAACGCATAACGCATAACGCATAACACATAACGCATAACGCATAACGCATAACGCATAACGCATAACGGATCACGCATTACTCATAACGCATAACGCATAACGGATCACGCATTTCTCATAACGCATAATACATAACGCATAACCCATAACGCATAACGCATAACGCATAACGCATAACGCATAACGCATAACGCATAACGCATAACGAATAACGCATAACGCATAACGGATCACGCATTTCTCATAACGCATAACGCATAACGCATAACGCATAACGCATAACGCATAACGCATAACGCATAACGCATAACGCATAACGCATAACGCATAACGCATAACGCATAACGCATAACGCATAACGCATAACGCATAACGCATAACGCATAACGCATAACGCATAACGCATAACGCATAACGCATAACGCATAACGCATAACGCATAACGCATAACGCATAACGCATAAGGCATTACGCATAACGCAAAACGCATAACGCATAACGCATAACGCATAACGCATAACACATAACGGATCACGCATTACTTATAACGCATAACGCATAAAGCATAAAGCATAACGCATAACGCATACAGCATAACGCATAACGCATAACGCATAACACATAACGCATAACCTATAACGCATAACGCATAACGCACAACGCATAACGCATAACGCATAACGCAAAACGCATAACGCATAGCGGATAACGCACAACGCATAACACATAACGCATAACGAATAACGCATAACGCATAACGGATCACGCATTACTCATAACGCATAACGCATAACGCATAACGCATAACGCATAACGCATAACGCATAACGCATAACGCATAACGCATAACGCGTAACGGATCAAGCATTACTCATAACGCATAACGCATAACGCATAACGCATAACGCTTAACGCATGACCCATAGCGCATAACGCATTACGCGTAACTCATAACGCAAAAAGCATAACGCATAACGGGTCACGCATTACTCATAACGCATAACACATAACGCATAACCCATAACGCATAACGCATATCGCATAACGCTTAACGCATGACCCATAGCGCATAACGCATTACGCGTAACTCATAACGCAAAAAGCATAACGCATAACGGGTCACGCATTACTCATAACCCATAACGCATAACGCATAACGCATAACACATAACGCATAACCCATAACGCATAACGCATAACGCATAACGCATAACGCATAACGCATAACGGATCACGCATTACTCATAACGCATAACGCATAACGGATCACGCATAAAGCATAACGCATAACGCATAACGCATAACGCATAACGCATAACGCATAACGCATAACGCATAACGCATAACGCATAACGCATAACGCATAACGCATAACGCATAACGCATAACGCATAACGCAAAACTCATAACGGATAACGCATAACGGATAACCCATAACGCATAACGCATAACGCATAACGCATAACGCATAACTCATAACACATAACGCATAACCCATAACGCATAACGCATAACACATTACGCGTAACTCATAACGCATCAAGCATAACGCATAACGCATAACGCATAACGCATAACGCATAACGCATAACGCATAACGCATAACGCATAACGCATAACGCATAGCGCATAACACATAACGCATAACGCATAACGCATAACGCATAACGCAAAACGCATAACGCATAACGCATAACGCATAACACATAACGGATCACGCATTACTCATAACGCATAACGCATAAAGCATAACGCATAACGCATAATGCATAACGCATAACGCATAACGCATAACGCATAACGCATAACACATAACGCATAACCTATAACGCATAACGCATAACGCACAACGCATAACGCATAACGCATAACGCAAAACGCATAACGCATAGCGGATAACGCACAACGCATAAAACATAACGCATAACGCATAACGCATAACGGATCACGCATTACTCATAACGCATAACGCATAACGCATAACGCATAACGCATAACGCATAACGCATAACGCATAACGCATAACGCATAACGCATAACGCATAATGCATAACGCATATCGCATAACGCATAACGCATAACGCATAACGGATAACGCATAACGCATAACGCATAACGCATAACGCATAACGCATAACGCATAACGCATAACGCATAACGCATAACGCATAACGCATAACGCATAACGCATAACGCATAACGCATAACGCATAACGCATAACGCATAACGCATAACGCATAACGCAAAACGCATAACGCATAACGCATAACGCATAACACATAACGCATAACCTATAACGCATAACGCATAACGCACAACGCATAACGCATAACGCATAACGCAAAACGCATAACGCATAGCGGATAAAGCACAACGCATAACACATAACGCATAACGCATAACGCATAACGCATAACGCATAACGCATAACGCATAACGCATAACGCATAACGCATAACGCATAACGCATAACGCATAACGCATAACGCATAACGCATAACGCATAACGCATAACGCATAACGCATAACGCATAATGCATAACGCATAACGCATAACGCATAACGCATAACGCATAACACATAACGGATCACGCATTACTCATAACGCATAACGCATAACGCATAAAGCATAACGCATAACGCATAATGCATAACGCATAACGCATAACGCATAACGCATAACACATAACGCATAACCTATAACGCATAACGCATAACGCACAACGCATAACGCATAACGCATAACGCAAAACGCATAACGCATAGCGGATAAAGCACAACGCATAACACATAACGCATAACGCATAACGCATAACGCATAACGCATAACGCATAACGCATAACGCATAACGCATAACGCATAACGCATAACGCAAAACGCATAACGCATAACGCATAATGCATAACACATAACGGATCACGCATTACTCATAACGCATAACGCATAAAGCATAACGCATAACGCATAATGCATAACGCATAACGCATAACGCATAACGCATAACACATAACGCATAACCTATAACGCATAACGCATAACGCACAACGCATAACGCATAACGCATAACGCAAAACGCATAACGCATAGCGGATAACACACAACGCATAAAACATAACGCATAACGCATAACGCATAACGGATCACGCATTACTCATAACGCATAACGCATAACGCATAACGCATAACGCATAACGCATAACGCATAACGCATAACGCATAACGCATAACGCATAACGCATAACGCATAACGCATAACGCATAACGCATAACGCATAACGCATAACGCATAACGCATAACGCATAACGCATAACGCATAACGCATAACGCATAACGCATAACGCATAACGCATAACGCATAACGCATAACGCATAACGCATAACGCATAACGCATAACGCATATCGCATAACGCATAACGCATAACGCATAACGCATAACGCATAACGCATAACGCATAACGCATAACGCATAACGCATAACGCATATCGCATAACGCATAACGCATAACGCATAACGCATAACGCATAACGCATAACGCATAACGCATAACGCATAACGCATAACACATAACGCATAACCCATAACGCATAACGCATAACGCATAACGCTTAACGCATGACCCATAGCGCATAACGCATTACGCGTAACTCATAACGCAAAAAGCATAACGCATAACGGGTCACGCATTACTCATAACCCATAACGCATAACGCATAACGCATAACGCATAACGCATAACGCATAACACATAACGCATAACCCATAACGCATAACGCATAACGCATAACGCATAACGCATAACGCAAAACGCATAACGGATCACGCATTACTCATAACGCATAACGCATAACGGATCACGCATAAAGCATAACGCATAACGCATAACGCATAACGCATAACGCATAACGCATAACGCATAACGCATAACGCATAACGCATAACGCATAACGCATGACGCATAACGCATAACGCATAACGCATAACGCATAACGCATAACGCAAAACGCATAACGCATAACGCATAACACATAACGGAACACGCATTACTCATAACGCATAACGCATAAAGCATAACGCATAACGCATAACGCATAACGCATAACGCATAACGCATAACGCATAACGCATAACGCATAACGCATAACGCATAACGCATAACGCATAACGCATAACGCATAACGCATAACGCATAACGCATAACGCATAACGCATAACGCATAACGCATAACGCATAACGCAAAACGCATAACGCATAACGCATAACACATAACGGAACACGCATTACTCATAACGCATAACGCATAAAGCATAACGCATAACGCACAATGCATAACGCATAACGCATAACGCATATCGCATAACACATAACGCATAACCTATAACGCATAACGCATAACGCACAACGCATAACGCATAACGCATAACGCAAAACGCATAACGCATAGCGGATAACGCACAACGCATAACACATAACGCATAACGCATAACGCATAACGCATAACGGATCACGCATTACTCATAACGCATAACGCATAACGCATAACGCATAACGCATAACGCATAACGCATAACGCATAACGCATAACGCATAACGCATAACGCATAACGCATAACGCATAACGCATAACGCATAACGAATAACGCATAACGCATAACCCATAACGCATAACGCAAAACGCATAACGCATAACGCATAACGCATAACGCATAACACATAACGCATAACCCATAACGCATAACGCATAACGCATAACGCATAACGCATAACGCATAACGCATAACGGATCACGCATTACTCATAACGCATAACGCATAACGCATAACGCATAACGCATAACGCATAACGCATAACGCATAACGCATAACGCATAACGCATAACGCATAACGCAAAACGCAAAACGCATAACGCATAACACATAACGGATCACGCATTACTCATAACGCATAACGCATAAAGCATAACGCATAACGCATAACGCATAACGCATAACACATAACGCATAACGCATAACGCATAACGCATAACGCATAACGCATAACGCATAACGCATATCGCATAACGCATACCGCATAACGCATAACGCATAACGCATAACGCATAACGGATAACGCATAACGGATAACCCATAACGCATAACGCATAACGCATAACGCATAACGCATAACACATAACGCATAACCCATAACGCATAACGCATAACGCATAACGCTTAACGCATGACCCATAGCGCATAACGCATTACGCGTAACTCATAACGCAAAAAGCATAACGCATAACGGGTCACGCATTACTCATAACCCATAACGCATAACGCATAACGCATAACGCATAACGCATAACGCATAACGCATAACGCATAACGGATCACGCATTACTCATAACGCATAACGCATAACGGATCACGCATAAAGCATAACGCATAACGCATAACGCATAACGCATAACGCATAACGCATAACGCATAACGGATCACGCATTACTCATAACGCATAACGCATAACGCATAACGCATAACGCATAACGCATAACGCATAACGCATAACGCATAACGCATAACGCATAACGCATAACGGATCACGCATTACTCATAACGCATAACGCATAACGGATCACGCATAAAGCATAACGCATAACGCATAACGCATAACGCATAACGCATAACGCATAACGCATAACGCATAACGCATAACGCATAACGCATAACGCATAACGCATAACGCATAACGCATAACGCATAACGCATAACGCAAAACGCATAACGCATAACGCAAAACACATAACGGAACACGCATTACTCATAACGCATAACGCATAAAGCATAACGCATAACGCATAATGCATAACGCATAACGCATAACGCATAACGCATAACACATAACGCATAACCTATAACGCATAACGCATAACGCACAACGCATAACGCATAACGCAAAACGCATAACGCATAGCGGATAACGCACAACGCATAACACATAACGCATAACGCATAACGCATAACGCATAACGGATCACGCATTACTCATAACGCATAACGCATAACGCATAACGCATAACGCATAACGCATAACGCATAACGCATAACGCATAACGCATAACGCATAACGAATAACGCATAAGGCATAACGCATAACGCATAACGCAAAACGCATAACGCATAACGCATAACGCATAACACATAACGCATAACCCATAACGCATAACGCATAACGCATAACGCATAACGCATAACGCATAACGCATAACGGATCACGCATTACTCATAACGCATAACGCATAACGGATCACGCATAACGCATAACGCATAACGCATAACGCATAACGTATAACGCATAACGCATAACGCATAACGCATAATGCATAACGCATAACGCATAACGCATATCGCATAACGCATACCGCATAACGCATAACGCATAACGCATAACGCATAACGGATAACGCATAACGGATAACCCATAACGCATAACGCATAACGCATAACGCATAACGCATAACACATAACGCATAACCCATAACGCATAACGCATAACGCATAACGCTTAACGCATGACCCATAGCGCATAACGCATAACGCATAACGCATAACGGATCACGCATTACTCATAACGCATAACGCATAACGGATCACGCATAAAGCATAACGCATAACGCATAACGCATAACGCATAACGCATAACGCATAACGCATAACGCATAACGCATAACGCATAACGCATAACGCATAACGCATAACGCATAACGCATAACGCATAACGCATAACGCAAAACGCATAACGCATAACGCAAAACACATAACGGAACACGCATTACTCATAACGCATAACGCATAAAGCATAACGCATAACGCATAATGCATAACGCATAACGCATAACGCATAACGCATAACACATAACGCATAACCTATAACGCATAACGCATAACGCACAACGCATAACGCATAACGCAAAACGCATAACGCATAGCGGATAACGCACAACGCATAACACATAACGCATAACGCATAACGCATAACGCATAACGGATCACGCATTACTCATAACGCATAACGCATAACGCATAACGCATAACGCATAACGCATAACGCATAACGCATAACGCATAACGCATAACGCATAACGAATAACGCATAAGGCATAACGCA
Source organism: Lasioglossum morio (assembly GCA_916610235.2). Taxonomy (NCBI): domain Eukaryota; kingdom Metazoa; phylum Arthropoda; class Insecta; order Hymenoptera; family Halictidae; genus Lasioglossum; species Lasioglossum morio. The sequence continues at coordinate 515,627 of CAKAJA020000325.1, read as the reverse complement.
TAACGCATAACGCAAAACGCATAACGCATAACGCATAACGCATAACACATAACGCATAACCCATAACGCATAACGCATAACGCATAACGCATAACGCATAACGCATAACGCATAACGGATCACGCATTACTCATAACGCATAACGCATAACGGATCACGCATAACGCATAACGCATAACGCATAACGCATAACGTATAACGCATAACGCATAACGCATAACGCATAATGCATAACGCATAACGCATAACGGATCACGCATTACTCATAACGCATAACGCATAACGGATCACGCATTTCTCATTACGCATAACGCATAACGCATAACGCATAACGCATAACGCTTAACGCATAACGCATAACGCATAACGCATAACGGATAACGCATAACGCATAACGCATAACGCATAACGCATAACGCATAACGCATAACGCATAACGCAAAACGCAAAACGCATAACGCATAACACATAACGCATCAGGCATTACTCATAACGCATAACGCATAAAGCATAACGCATAACGCATAATGCATAACGCATAACGCATAACGCATAACGCATAACACATAACGCATAACCTATAACGCATAACGCATAACGCATAAGGCATAACGCATAACGCAAAACGCATAACGCATAACGCATAACGCATAACACATAACGGATCACGCATTACTTATAACGCATAACGCATAAAGCATAAAGCATAACGCATAACGCATACCGCATAACGCATAACGCATAACGCATAACACATAACGCATAACCTATAACGCATAACGCATAACGCACAACGCATAACGCATAACGCATAACGCGTAACGGATCAAGCATTACTCATAACGCATAACGCATAACGCATAACGCATAACGCTTAACGCATGACCCATAGCGCATAACGCATTACGCGTAACTCATAACGCAAAAAGCATAACGCATAACGGGTCACGCATTACTCATAACGCATAACACATAACGCATAACCCATAACGCATAACGCATAACGCATAACGCTTAACGCATGACCCATAGCGCATAACGCATTACGCGTAACTCATAACGCAAAAAGCATAACGCATAACGGGTCACGCATTACTCATAACCCATAACGCATAACGCATAACGCATAACGCATAACGCATAACGCATAACGCATAACGCATAACGCATAACGCATAACGCATAACGCATAACGCATAACGCATAACGCATAACGCATAACGCATAACGCATAACCTATAACGCATAACGCATAACGCACAACGCATAACGCATAACGCATAACGCAAAACGCATAACGCATAGCGGATAACGCACAACGCATAACACATAACGCATAACGCATAACGCATAACGCATAACGCATAGCGGATAACACACAACGCATAAAACATAACGCATAACGCATAACGGATCACGCATTACTCATAACGCATAACGCATAACGCATAACGCATAACGCATAACGCATAACGCATAACGCATAACGCATAACGCATAACGCATAACGCATAACGCGTAACGGATCAAGCATTACTCATAACGCATAACGCATAACGCATAACGCATAACGCTTAACGCATGACCCATAGCGCATAACGCATTACGCGTAACTCATAACGCAAAAAGCATAACGCATAACGGGTCACGCATTACTCATAACGCATAACACATAACGCATAACCCATAACGCATAACGCATAACGCATAACGCTTAACGCATGACCCATAGCGCATAACGCATTACGCGTAACTCATAACGCAAAAAGCATAACGCATAACGGGTCACGCATTGCTCATAACCCATAACGCATAACGCATAACGCATAACGCATAACGCATAACGCATAACGCATAACGCATAACGCATAACGCATAACGCATAACGCATAACGCATAACGCATAACGCATAACGCATAACGCATAACGCATAACGCATAACGCATAACGCAAAACGCATAACGCATAACGCATAACACATAACGGAACACGCATTACTCATAACGCATAACGCATAAAGCATAACGCATAACGCATAATGCATAACGCATAACGCATAACGCATAACGCATAACACATAACGCATAACCTATAACGCATAACGCATAACGCACAACGCATAACGCATAACGCATAACGCAAAACGCATAACGCATAGCGGATAACGCACAACGCATAACACATAACGCATAACGCATAACGCATAACGCATAACGCATAACGCATAACGCATAACGCATAACGCATAACGCATAACGGATCACGCATTACTCATAACGCATAACGCATAACGCATAACGCATAACGCATAACGCATAACGCATAACGCATAACGCATAACGCATAACGCATAACGGATCACGCATTACTCATAACGCATAACGCATAACGGATCACGCATAAAGCATAACGCATAACGCATAACGCATAACGCATAACGCATAACGCATAACGCATAACGCATAACGCATAACGCATAACGCATAACGCATAACGCATAACGCATAACGCATAACGCATAACGCATAACGCATAACGCAAAACGCATAACGCATAACGCATAACACATAACGGAACACGCATTACTCATAACGCATAACGCATAAAGCATAACGCATAACGCATAATGCATAACGCATAATGCATAACGCATAACGCATAACGCATAACGCATAACACATAACGCATAACCTATAACGCATAACGCATAACGCACAACGCATAACGCATAACGCATAACGCAAAACGCATAACGCATAGCGGATAACGCACAACGCATAACACATAACGCATAACGCATAACGCATAACGCATAACGGATCACGCATTACTCATAACGCATAACGCATAACGTATAACGCATAACGCATAACGCATAACGCATAACGCATAACGCATAACGCATAACGCATAACGCATAACGCATAACGAATAACGCATAAGGCATAACGCATAACGCATAACGCAAAACGCATAACGCATAACGCATAACGCATAACACATAACGCATAACCCATAACGCATAACGCATAACGCATAACGCATAACGCATAACGCATAACGCATAACGGATCACGCATTACTCATAACGCATAACGCATAACGGATCACGCATAACGCATAACGCATAACGCATAACGCATAACGTATAACGCATAACGCATAACGCATAACGCATAACGCATAACGCATAACGCATAACGGATCACGCATTACTCATAACGCATAACGCATAACGGATCACGCATTTCTCATTACGCATAACGCATAACGCATAACGCATAACGCATAACGCTTAACGCATAACGCATAACGCATAACGCATAACGGATAACGCATAACGCATAACGCATAACGCATAACGCATAACGCATAACGCATAACGCATAACGCATAACGCATAACGCAAAACGCAAAACGCATAACGCATAACACATAACGCATCAGGCATTACTCATAACGCATAACGCATAAAGCATAACGCATAACGCATAATGCATAACGCATAACGCATAACGCATAACGCATAACACATAACGCATAACCTATAACGCATAACGCATAACGCATAAGGCATAACGCATAACGCAAAACGCATAACGCATAACGCATAACGCATAACACATAACGGATCACGCATTACTTATAACGCATAACGCATAAAGCATAAAGCATAACGCATAACGCATACCGCATAACGCATAACGCATAACGCATAACACATAACGCATAACCTATAACGCATAACGCATAACGCACAACGCATAACGCATAACGCATAACGCGTAACGGATCAAGCATTACTCATAACGCATAACGCATAACGCATAACGCATAACGCTTAACGCATGACCCATAGCGCATAACGCATTACGCGTAACTCATAACGCAAAAAGCATAACGCATAACGGGTCACGCATTACTCATAACGCATAACACATAACGCATAACCCATAACGCATAACGCATAACGCATAACGCTTAACGCATGACCCATAGCGCATAACGCATTACGCGTAACTCATAACGCAAAAAGCATAACGCATAACGGGTCACGCATTACTCATAACCCATAACGCATAACGCATAACGCATAACGCATAACGCATAACGCATAACGCATAACGCATAACGCATAACGCATAACGCATAACGCATAACGCATAACGCATAACGCATAACGCATAACCTATAACGCATAACGCATAACGCACAACGCATAACGCATAACGCATAACGCAAAACGCATAACGCATAGCGGATAACGCACAACGCATAACACATAACGCATAACGCATAACGCATAACGCATAGCGGATAACACACAACGCATAAAACATAACGCATAACGCATAACGCATAACGGATCACGCATTACTCATAACGCATAACGCATAACGCATAACGCATAACGCATAACGCATAACGCATAACGCATAACGCATAACGCATAACGCATAACGCGTAACGGATCAAGCATTACTCATAACGCATAACGCATAACGCATAACGCATAACGCTTAACGCATGACCCATAGCGCATAACGCATTACGCGTAACTCATAACGCAAAAAGCATAACGCATAACGGGTCACGCATTACTCATAACGCATAACACATAACGCATAACCCATAACGCATAACGCATAACGCATAACGCTTAACGCATGACCCATAGCGCATAACGCATTACGCGTAACTCATAACGCAAAAAGCATAACGCATAACGGGTCACGCATTGCTCATAACCCATAACGCATAACGCATAACGCATAACGCATAACGCATAACGCATAACGCATAACGCATAACGCATAACGCATAACGCATAACGCATAACGCATAACGCATAACGCATAACGCATAACGCATAACGCATAACGCAAAACGCATAACGCATAACGCATAACACATAACGGAACACGCATTACTCATAACGCATAACGCATAAAGCATAACGCATAACGCATAACGCATAACGCATAACGCATAACGCATAACGCATAACACATAACGCATAACCTATAACGCATAACGCATAACGCACAACGCATAACGCATAACGCATAACGCAAAACGCATAACGCATAGCGGATAACGCACAACGCATAACACATAACGCATAACGCATAACGCATAACGCATAACGGATCACGCATTACTCATAACGAATAACGCATAACGCATAACGCATAACGCATAACGCATAACGCATAACGCATAACGCATAACGCATAACGCATAACGCATAACGCATAACGCATAACGCGTAACGGATCAAGCATTACTCATAACGCATAACGCATAACGCATAACGCATAACGCATAACACATAACGCATAACCCATAACGCATAACGCATAACGCATAACGCATAACGCACAACGCATAACGCATAGCGGATAACGCACAACGCATAAAACATAACGCATAACGCATAACGCATAACGGATCACGCATTACTCATAACGCATAACGCATAACGCATAACGCATAACGCATAACGCATAACGCATAACGCATAACGCATAACGCATAACGCATAACGCATAACGCATAACGCATAACGCATAACGCATAACGCATAACGCATTATGCATAACGCATATCGCATAACGCATAACGCATAACGCATAACGGATAACGCATAACGGATAACCCATAACGCATAACGCATAACGCATAACGCATAACGCATAACACATAACGCATAACCCATAACGCATAACGCATAACGCATAACGCATAACGCACAACGCATAACGCATAACGCATAACGCAAAACGCATAACGCATAGCGGATAACGCACAACGCATAAAACATAACGCATAACGCATAACGCATAACGGATCACGCATTACTCATAACGCATAACGCATAACGCATAACGCATAACGCATAACGCATAACGCATAACGCATAACGCATAACGCATAACGGATCACGCATTACTCATAACGCATAACGCATAACGGATCACGCATAACGCATAACGCATAACGCATAACGCATAACGTATAACGCATAACGCATAACGCATAACGCATAACGCATAACGCATAACGCATAACGGATCACGCATTACTCATAACGCATAACGCATAACGGATCACGCATTTCTCATTACGCATAACGCATAACGCATAACGCATAACGCATAACGCTTAACGCATAACGCATAACGCATAACGCATAACGGATAACGCATAACGCATAACGCATAACGCATAACGCATAACGCATAACGCATAACGCATAACGCAAAACGCAAAACGCATAACGCATAACACATAACGGATCACGCATTACTCATAACGCATAACGCATAAAGCATAACGCATAACGCATAACGCATAATGCATAACGCATAACGCATAACGCATAACGCATAACACATAACGCATAACCTATAACGCATAACGCATAACGCATAAGGCATAACGCATAACGCAAAACGCATAACGCATAACGCATAACGCATAACACATAACGGATCACGCATTACTTATAACGCATAACGCATAAAGCATAAAGCATAACGCATAACGCATACCGCATAACGCATAACGCATAACGCATAACACATAACGCATTACTCATAACGCATAACGCATAACGGATCACGCAATTCTCATTACGCATAACGCATAACGCATAACGCATAACCCATAACGCATAACGCATAACGCATAACGCTTAACGCATGACCCATAGCGCATAACGCATTACGCGTAACTCATAACGCAAAAAGCATAACGCATAACGGGTCACGCATTACTCATAACGCATAACACATAACGCATAACCCATAACGCATAACGCATAACGCATAACGCTTAACGCATGACCCATAGCGCATAACGCATTACGCGTAACTCATAACGCAAAAAGCATAACGCATAACGGGTCACGCATTACTCATAACCCATAACGCATAACGCATAACGCATAACGCATAACGCATAACGCATAACGCATAACGCATAACGCATAACGCATAACGCATAACGCATAACGCATAACGCATAACGCATAACGCATAACGCATAACGCATAACGCATAACGCATAACGCATAACGCATAACGCATAACGCATAACGCAAAACGCATAACGCATAACGCATAACACATAACGGAACACGCATTACTCATAACGCATAACGCATAAAGCATAACGCATAACGCACAATGCATAACGCATAACGCATAACGCATAACGCATAACACATAACGCATAACGCATAACGCATAACGCATAACGCACAACGCATAACGCATAACGCATAACGCAAAACGCATAACGCATAGCGGATAACGCACAACGCATAACACATAACGCATAACGCATAACGCATAACGCATAACGGATCACGCATTACTCATAACGAATAACGCATAACGCATAACGCATAACGCATAACGCATAACGCATAACGCATAACGCATAACGCATAACGCATAACGCATAACGCATAACGCATAACGCATAACGCATAACGCGTAACGGATCTAGCATTACTCATAACGCATAACGCATAACGCATAACGCATAACGCTTAACGCATGACCCATAGCGCATAACGCATTACGCGTAACTCATAACGCAAAAAGCATAACGCATAACGGGTCACGCATTACTCATAACGCATAACACATAACGCATAACCCATAACGCATAACGCATAACGCATAACGCTTAACGCATGACCCATAGCGCATAACGCATTACGCGTAACTCATAACGCAAAAAGCATAACGCATAACGGGTCACGCATAACTCATAACCCATAACGCATAACGCATAACGCATAACGCATAACGCATAACACGTAACGCATAACCCATAACGCATAACGCATAACGCATAACGCATAACGCATAACGCATAACGCATAACGGATCACGCATAACGCATAACGCATAACACATAACGCATAACCCATAACGCATAACGTATAACGGATCACGCATAACGCATAACGCATAACGCATAACGCATAACGCATAACGCAAAACTCATAACGGATAACGCATAACGGATAACCCATAACGCATAACGCATAACGCATAACGCATAACGCATAACTCATAACACATAACGCATAACCCATAACGCATAACGCATAACACATAACGCATAACGCAAAACGCATAACGCATAGCGGATAACGCACAACGCATAAAACATAACGCATAACGCATAACGCATAACGGATCACGCATTACTCATAACGCATAACGCATAACGCATAACGCATAACGCATAACGCATAACGCATAACGCATAACGCATAACGCATAACGCATAACGCATAACGCATAACGCATAACGCATAACGCATAACGCATAACGCATAACGCATAACGCATAACGCATAACGCATAATGCATAACGCATATCGCATAACGCATAACGCATAACGCATAACGGATAACGCATAACGGATAACCCATAACGCATAACGCATAACGCATAACGCATAACGCATAACACATAACGCATAACCCATAACGCATAACGCATAACGCATAACGCATAACGCACAACGCATAACGCATAACGCATAACGCAAAACGCATAACGCATAGCGGATAACGCACAACGCATAAAACATAACGCATAACGCATAACGCATAACGGATCACGCATTACTCATAACGCATAACGCATAACGCATAACGCATAACGCATAACGCATAACGCATAACGCATAACGCATAACGCATAACGCATAACGCATAACGCATAACGAATAACGCATAACGCATATCGCATAACGCATAACGCAAAACGCATAACGCATAACGCATAACGCATAACGCATAACACATAACGCATAACCCATAACGCATAACGCATAACGGATAACGCATAACGCATAACGCATAACGCATAACGCATAACGCATAACGCATAACGCATAACGCATAACGCAAAACGCAAAACGCATAACGCATAACACATAACGGATCACGCATTACTCATAACGCATAACGCATAAAGCATAACGCATAACGCATAATGCATAACGCATAACGCATAACGCATAACGCATAACACATAACGCATAACCTATAACGCATAACGCATAACGCATAAGGCATAACGCATAACGCAAAACGCATAACGCATAACGCATAACGCATAACGCATAACACATAACGGATCACGCATTACTTATAACGCATAACGCATAAAGCATAAAGCATAACGCATAACGCATACCGCATAACGCATAACGCATAACGCATAACACATAACGCATTACTCATAACGCATAACGCATAACGGATCACGCATTTCTCATTACGCATAACGCATAACGCATAACGCATAACCCATAACGCATAACGCATAACGCATAACGCTTAACGCATGACCCATAGCGCATAACGCATTACGCGTAACTCATAACGCAAAAAGCATAACGCATAACGGGTCACGCATTACTCATAACGCATAACACATAACGCATAACCCATAACGCATAACGCATAACGCATAACGCTTAACGCATGACCCATAGCGCATAACGCATTACGCGTAACTCATAACGCAAAAAGCATAACGCATAACGGGTCACGCATTACTCATAACCCATAACGCATAACGCATAACGCATAACGCATAACGCATAACGCATAACGCATAACGCATAACGCATAACGCATAACGCATAACGCATAACGCATAACGCATAACGCATAACGCATAACGCATAACGCATAACGCATAACGCATAACGCATAACGCATAACGCATAACGCATAACGCATAACGCATAACGCATAACGCATAACGCAAAACGCATAACGCATAACGCATAACACATAACGGAACACGCATTACTCATAACGCATAACGCATAAAGCATAACGCATAACGCATAACGCATAACGCATAACGCATAACGCATAACGCATAACACATAACGCATAACCTATAACGCATAACGCATAACGCACAACGCATAACGCATAACGCATAACGCAAAACGCATAACGCATAGCGGATAACGCACAACGCATAACACATAACGCATAACGCATAACGCATAACGCATAACGGATCACGCATTACTCATTGTTCCGTATTCCAAGCAGAAAAATTTAGTTTTCTGTACTTGATGCTCCATCTAGGAGATCGCTAATTAGGCGAAGTAATTCTCATTTCAGCCGTTATAATTGAGAGCGCCCGTTTACGCGTTACAGGTCGCTAAGACCAGAGTGTCTTGCCTTGCGTAAGATAGAACACGTGCTTACCAAAAGTTACTTCTTATAATCTACCGCCTGTAAAGTTTTGAGGTTTACAAATAGCGACGAAGCTTACAACTTCTAGCTAAAATTAAAGAACTGTTTAATTGCCGAGAAAAATAATTTATTACTCGCGCCAACATATGGTCCTTCGAGCCGGATCCGACGCTCGAATAGTGTTCGGAGTGTAAACTAAAGTCTGCAGTGCGGTAATCCACGTATTCTATAACACGAATTAAGTTATAGAACTCCTCGTCTTTCTGTGGCGAGTGAAATCGCTTAATTGTGATAACTAACTTATTCTATAAATAACATAAAGTTGTAGAATTCATCGCCTTCCTGTGGCGAATGAAATATCAAAGTCGGTACGTGAAACCGACTATTTCAAAGTCAAGGACATCAAAACAACCGAGGACATTCTTACTCGCGGTTGTGTGCTCTTAAACGTGCTCTCTGTGCTGAATTCCTTTCTAACGGAATTAATTAACGGTGTCGAATTTCTTATTCAAATCTTGTAACCCTTTACAAGCAACATGAACTCTTTGTATAAAGAAGCGCAAGTGAATTCGCGCTTGATTAATAATACGCTTACCAATTTCCACAAAATGGGCAAGGCGAACCACACCTACCAGACTATTAACAATCGAATTGTATTGCTGAAAGAATATTGGAAGGAATTTCGAGCGAATCATATTCAAATTGAGACGACTGCCACTGACCAGGAGAGGATTTCGCATTCGTTTTTCGTCGATGACCTTTACGGCCAAACGGAATTGGTCTACCTCTCAACCCTGGACACTCTGACGTCGGCTTTGGCTGCGATGACCGGAGCTTCCACCTCTGTAGCCGATGAAGATCCAACGTCTGGTAACGATCACAACGAAACTCCACCGTTGAAACTACCAAAAGTTGAGTTATCTAAATTCTCCGGTGATTATACTGGGTGGGACAGTTTTAAAGACTTGTTTCTAGCGTTAGTCGACAAAAATCATTCGTTAAGCGACGTTCAAAAATTATATTATTTGAAAGCTAGTTTGGAAGGTGAAGCCGCGCTCTTGTTACAAAACGTTGTCACGTCCGAGGCAAATTATAAAACCGCTTGGAAGAGCTTAGACGAGCGATATTCTAACGAACGTGCTCTCGTAAAGGCTCATTTAAAAATGTTATTTGATTCTCCGCCTATCGGGATCAATGCAATAGCTGATTTAAAAAATTTACGTAATAAGTCTAATTCTGCACTAGCTGCTTTAAAGAATTTAGGTCGTAAAGTTAAATATTGGGACGATGTTTTAGTCTTCCATTTTCTTAAAAAGCTTGACAAAGGGTCCAAACAAGAATGGGAATTCCGTATGGGAGAAGAGACTAAGTTTCCGACACTTGCGCAATGGAATTCGTTTATAAATATTCGTATTCGCTCTCTCGAAGAGCTCGCCGATTCTTCTGTACAAGCGAATAACCCAGTCAGAAGTAAACACACTCAAAATGTAAAGGCGCACTTGAACGCCCCTGAATCTCAATGTATAGTGTGCGGTTCAAATCATGCGTTATATCAATGCGACGAGTTCCGCGGTAAATCAGTCGAACAACGACTTGCCCTCGCTCGCTCGCATCAGTGTTGTTTTAATTGTTTGCGCCGCGGTCATTTTCCAGCAAATTGTTCAAGCAAACGGGTCTGCTTAAAATGTAAAGGAAAGCACCACACACTTTTGCATTCCGCTCGCAGATCCAGTCAAGGTCAATCAGTAGGTAATTACCGCGAATCGGTAAACGGGAGTGACTTTAAGATACCTCAGAAGTCAAATTCTATTGTTTCTCCGAACGATCCTCTGGTTCCGAGTACCAACAGTAATTCAAACATACAAACGTCTGAAGTACAAACCCATCTCGGTTCGACGCAAAATCAATCAAAACGGATAATCCTTGCTACCGCGTGGATTAAAATAAGCTCTCACGCGGGTCGAAGTGTACAAGCTCGCGCTTTAATCGATCCTGGGTCTGAGGCTACATTTGTTAGTGAGAATGTGGCACAAGTTTTACGCGTCTCTCGCCAGCGCGCACATACAACCGTAACGGGAATAGGCGCGAATCGTACGGCCATTGTAAACGCCGCAGCGAATCTGCTGGTCGAATCGGGTCGCGAGCATGGACAAGTTATAAACATTCGCGCTCTTATATTAAAACGCCTCACCGCTTATCAAGTCTATCCGACTGCTAATCCAGATCGGTGGACTCATTGGCAAAACATAGAATGGGCTGACCCATTCACTTCGCGTCATGCTCCGATAGAATTGATTATCGGTGCTGACTATTATAGTTCAATTTTATTAGATGGTGTACGAAAAAGCGAACTAGGCGCTCTTATAGCGCAAAACACCATTTTTGGATGGGTGTTGACAGGTCCCATTCAGTCTAATAATGAACACGTTACGCATCTACATGCGCTACATGTAAACATTAACGAAGAGATTAATGAAACTTTACAAAAGTTTTGGGAAGTGGAAGCAACTCCACGAGTAAACTTCCTTTCGGAAGAAGATAAGAAATGCGATGAACATTTCAAAAAAACCCATTCACGTAAATCGGATGGTAAATATGTAGTACGATTACCTATTAATACCGAGCCGCCTATCGGTATCGGACTTTCTCACAATATTGCCGTAAAATCCCTTTATAGTTTAGAAAAAAGGTTGGCCAAGAATCCAGAACAATCTACAGCCTATCACGAATTCTTGGAAGAATACTTGCATTTGGGTCACATGCGAGAAGAATCTGACATTGACCTACGGTCCAACCAAAATGTCTTTTTATCTCATCACCCTGTCATTCGTCATGACAGTAGCACAACGCGGTTGCGCGTTGTGTTTAACGCTTCTATGCGAACTAACAACGGTTCGACATTAAACGATTTTCTTTCAGTCGGTCCAAAATTACAAGCCGACATCGTCGCGATCATATTAAAGTGGCGAAGAACTCGTTTCGTTTTTGCTGCCGACGTAGCCAAAATGTTTCGGCAAATTTGGGTGGATCCGCGTGATACCCATTTTCAACTTATAGTGTGGCGGTCTGATTCTAAGCAATTGGTTAAAAGCTACGCATTACAAACAGTAACTTATGGAACCGCTTCCGCTCCATATCTCGCGAATCGAGTGATCAAGCAGCTCGCGATAGATGAGGGAACGAATTTCCCATTAGCAACTCCAATTCTAAACGAACAAATTTACGTCGATGACGTGCTCTTTGGCGCCGATGATCGGGTGCTTGCTTTACAGTTACGCCATCAAGTGACCGAGCTTCTCCGTCGTGGCGGTTTTCATCTAAGAAAATGGTCAAGCAATTGTCCTCAACTCCTCGCAGACATTCCCGACAAAGAACATGAACTAGCTTCTAGTCGAACCTTTCAGGAAATAGAAGGACTGAAAATGCTCGGCTTATTCTGGGTACCTTCCCAAGATGAATTCCAATTCAAATTTAAATTTTTCTATCATCCAGATCAAAGTGACACTAAGCGAACTGTCTTGTCGACAATCGCTCGAATGTTCGATCCACTTGGATGGATTTCTCCAGTAGTTATTTCCGCCAAAATTTTTATGCAGAAATTGTGGAGTGCCAAACTCAATTGGGAAGATCCGTTGCCAGTCGATCTACAACAATTGTGGAATGCTTATTCGGCAGAATTAAAAGAATTGCCACGTATTACCATCCCTCGATGGATCGGTTTAGGAACTTCAACCTTACGTTACGAAATTCACGGATTCGCTGATGCTTCTCAACATGCATACGCCGCTGTAATCTTTTTACGCGTAGTCAATATTTCTGAAAAAATAAATCTGCATTTACTGATAGCAAAGACTAAAGTGGCACCATTGAAACCGCTTACAATCCCAAGACTGGAACTATTAGCAGCCGTCATAATGGTTCGACTCATCGAATACGTACTAGTTACTTTGAAATTTACAAACTGTCCAGTTTACTGCTGGACGGATTCCGCGGTAGTGTTAGCGTGGATTCGCAAGCATCCGAGCCTATTAAAGACGTTTGCTGCTCATCGAGTCGCGGAAATACAAAGCCGTGTGCCAAACGCTACTTGGCGACATGTACCTTCGGAATTTAACCCCGCTGACTGCGCTTCGCGTGGTCTCACTGTTTATCAATTATTAGAACACTCACTCTGGTGGCGTGGCCCTCCGTGGCTAATAAAACCTCCTAATGAGTGGCCGAATTCTAACCCTAGTCCTCCTAATGAGGTTAAAGAAGAGATAAAGATCTCCGTCAAAGCGTTACATGTTCAAACTCACGTTGAATGGGATCTGCCAACACGAGTCTCTTCTTGGTTGAAGTTATTACGAGTTACCGCTTACGTATTTCGCTTCATATTTCGATGTCGCAAAAAACCTACGGTTTTTCTAGACCGCGTTATAAATGCCAAAGAAATTGACGAAGCTCGTAAATTCTGGATTAAATATGTTCAGTCACTACACTTTCAGGCGGAAATAAAAATCATGTCAAAAGGTAAATCGCTACCTAAATCTAGCTCTTTACTACGCCTTAATCCGTTTTTAGACTCAGATGCTGTAGTTCGCGTTGGCGGGCGGCTCCGTCACTCGGAGTTGTCACATTCTCAACGCTTTCCGATAGTTTTATCGAATCATAGAATCTCTGAATTGATAATCGCCGATTGTCACGAGAACATATTACACGGCGGTACTCAGTTAACCCTGAGTACCGTGCGTCAAGTATTTTGGATCATTAACGCCCGACGACTTGTACGTCGTTTAATTCATAAGTGCGTTAAGTGCGTGAGAGCTCGCGCTACCACTTCACAACAAATGATGGGTGACCTACCCAAAGCTAGAATCACACCTTCACGTCCGTTTTCTCACTGTGGACTGGACTATGCGGGTCCGCTTCAAGCGCGCGCACTTTCTGGTCGAGGTTACAAAGCGCATAAGGTCTACATAGCGCTTTTTATATGTCTAGCCACTCGAGCTATTCATCTCGAACTTGTATTAGATTATTCTACTGCTGCGTTCTTAAGAGCGTTCGATCGATTTGTATCACGTCGTTCTTTACCGTCCGAGATGTATAGCGATAATGGCACTAATTTTCAAGGCGCCGACAAAGAATTAAGTGTCGCCTTTCAGAAAGTCATAGCTGATCCTGCTCTTCGCTCTCGCTTGTCAGGTGATAGCATTAATTGGAATTTTATACCTCCTGCAGCTCCTCACTTTGGTGGGATTTGGGAAGCTGGAGTCAAAAGCGTGAAGACTCACTTAAAAAAATTGCTCGCTGCTTACACTCCTTCCATCGAAGAATTAAACACACTTCTCTGCAAAATTGAAGCGTGCCTAAATTCACGCCCTTTAGCTCCATTAACGGACGACATCGAATCCTGCGAAGCTTTAACTCCGGGCCACTTTCTAGTCGGTGGACCCATAAAATCTGTTCCCCTTCCGTCTGTCTTAGATTTGAATGAGAATCGATTGTCTCGATGGCAAACGATTCAATTGATGCACGAGAAATTCTGGAAGATATGGAGCAACGAGTATTTACAAAACCTGCAAGCCCGAGCGAAGTGGCATACGCAAGCTCCTAACTTGCAAATAGGAGATCTAGTGCTACTGAAAAACGCCACGCTCCCTCCTTCTAAGTGGGAGTTAGGTCGTGTGACCGAATGTCACCCGGGACAAGACGGGCTAACTCGAGTAGTAACCGTCAAAACCGCTCACTCTCAGTTTGTACGACCTATTACGAAACTTTGTAAACTACCTATTAGTTCGTAAGTTGTTTGCACCTGCAGCTTGACTGCACTGTACAAAGTTCTAATGATTGCGTTAGTTTAAGTCTTATTTCTTCATTACGCTATTCTATTGTACTGTTTTCACGCGATTAGTTCTAAGCCATTCCTTGTTCAGTTCATCTCTTTCGCGGTAATGATACCGCGAGGCGGGCGGTATGTTCCGTATTCCAAGCAGAAAAATTTAGTTTTCTGTACTTGATGCTCCATCTAGGAGATCGCTAATTAGGCGAAGTAATTCTCATTTCAGCCGTTATAATTGAGAGCGCCCGTTTACGCGTTACAGGTCGCTAAGACCAGAGTGTCTTGCCTTGCGTAAGAGAGAACACGTGCTTACCAAAAGTTACTTCTTATAATCTACCGCCTGTAAAGTTTTGAGGTTTACAAATAGCGACGAAGCTTACAACTTCTAGCTAAAATTAAAGAACTGTTTAATTGCCGAGAAAAATAATTTATTACTCGCGCCAACACTCATAACGAATAACGCATAACGCATAACGCATAACGCATAACGCATAACGCATAACGCATAACGCATAACGCATAACGCATAACGCATAACGCGTAACGGATCTAGCATTACTCATAACGCATAACGCATAACGCATAACGCATAACGCTTAACGCATGACCCATAGCGCATAACGCATTACGCGTAACTCATAACGCAAAAAGCATAACGCATAACGGGTCACGCATTACTCATAACGCATAACACATAACGCATAACCCATAACGCATAACGCATAACGCATAACGCTTAACGCATGACCCATAGCGCATAACGCATTACGCGTAACTCATAACGCAAAAAGCATAACGCATAACGGGTCACGCATTACTCATAACCCATAACGCATAACGCATAACGCATAACGCATAACGCATAACACATAACGCATAACCCATAACGCATAACGCATAACGCATAACGCATAACGCATAACGCATAACGGATCACGCATAACGCATAACGCATAACACATAACGCATAACCCATAACGCATAACGCATAACGGATCACGCATAACGCATAACGCATAACGCATAACGCATAACGCAAAACTCATAACGGATAACGCATAACGGATAACCCATAACGCATAACGCATAACGCATAACGCATAACGCATAACGCATAAAACATAACGCATAACGCATAACGCATAACGCATAACGCATAACGCATAACGCATAACGCATAACGCATAACGCATAACGCATAATGCATAACGCATATCGCATAACGCATAACGCATAACGCATAACACATAACGCATAACCCATAACGCATAACGCATAACGCATAACGCATAACGCACAACGCATAACGCATAACGCATAGCGGATAACGCACAACGCATAAAACATAACGCATAACGCATAACGCATAACGGATCACGCATTACTCATAACGCATAACGCATAACGCATAACGCATAACGCATAACGCATAACGCATAACGCATAACGCATAACGCATAACGCATAACGCATAACGCATAACGAATAACGCATAACGCATAACGCATAACGCATAACGCAAAACGCATAACGCATAACGCATAACGCATAACGCATAACACATAACGCATAACCCATAACGCATAACGCATAACGGATCACGCATAACGCATAACGCATAACGCATAACGCATAACGCATAACGCATAACGGATCACGCATTACTCATAACGCATAACGCATAACGGATCACGCATTTCTCATAACGCATAATACATAACGCATAACCCATAACGCATAACGCATAACGCATAACGCATAACGCATAACGCATAACGCATAACGAATAACGCATAACGCATAACGCATAACGGATCACGCATTTCTCATAACGCATAACGCATAACGCATAACGCATAACGCATAACGCATAACGCATAACGCATAACGCATAACGCATAACGCATAACGCATAACGCATAACGCATAACGCATAACGCATAACGCATAACGCATAACGCATAACGCATAACGCATAACGCATAACGCATAACGCATAACGCATAACGCATAACGCATAACGCATAACGCATAACGCATACCGCATAACGCATAACGCATAACGCATAACACATAACGCATAACCTATAACGCATAACGCATAACGCACAACGCATAACAGTAGTATGTATAGACCGGTTCTAGCACACCACTTATCATTGTAGGTAGATTCCTACCTTACCGACGCAGCTGAAAGAGTTGGTTCTGTTCCATACTTACTTACCGTATAGCGCGAGCATATTTTGCGGGGGGAAGGGGGTGGGGGGGATTACCTTATTGCCCGACCATATTTGCGGCGGAGGGGGAGGGGGGTATCTCTGCAAAAGTGCAGCATCAGCTTTTTGGGTAACCTTGAACATCAGCTTTTGCAAATCTGTAGCGTCAGCTTTTTGGGTATACTTGAACATCAGCTTTTGCAAATCTGCAGCGTCAGCTTTTTGGATAACCTTGAACGTCAGCTTTTTTTAGATAACCTTAAACGTCAGCTTTTTTTTAGATAACCTTAAACGTCAGCTTTTTTGGGTAAACGTTTGGTGGGATGGGGTACTTCTTCAAGGATAGTTTCTCACGTTATAGCATGGCCATATTTTTGCCAGTATGAACGCATACGTCACAAATATGCACCCAACATGATTTGGTTTATCGTTCACGATAAACATTCTCGGAGGCAGCGTGGTACTGCAGACGTATGCATGAGGTTAAAATTTGATGACAGACTCATGTCAACGATGCATTTGCACATCCCACCCCCCCGTTTTAAATGTAAGAGACAGAGACCGTTCACGATGCAATATAGAGTCGTGGAATCGTACGTGCACTATCTTTTATTTATTTGTTTATATCGTTCAAGATGTATGTTGTGCATTTTTTTCATAATCTGTAGTAGCAGTATCCTTTCACGGCTGGTGTCGAGTTGCTCAGCCGAGACACGCGTCGCATCGCACAGTCCTTTCCCCCTATCGAACTTATCTAATCGAGCGAGTTGTAGCAACGGTATCCCTTCGTGCTTTGGGTATCGAGTTGTCCAACCCGTGAGATATCTGGACCATTGTTATCAGTTCTCTCGGCCAACGCTAATTGAAAAATGCATTTTTGCAAGTTTTAAATTACTTACTGCAATGAGCATCTTTTCTAATCTCGCGAGTGGAGATTTTGTTACATCTTTTCTAGTGGGGATGCATTGTATATAAGAATGGGTGTCGTCGACGTGAAGCATAGTTGACTGAAAAAGTGATACAAAATGTTCATATACATTGCCACAACCACCCACTATCTGGTGGATCCAAACACGCCACTAGATATGGTACTGAGTAATTTGGTGAGTATAAAGAAATATACTATGTAATCCAACATGATTGGTGGATAATTTATAATCATATTTTATACGTTATACTAACAGAACTTCATGTCAGAGGAAGAGCGAGCTTCTTTCACACGCTCATGGAGGCGGGCGATGCGGCTCTATCGCATCGAGCTCGAAGAATGGGGAGGAGAATTTGCTGAGGCAATTGTTACATTGTTTATGTAATCATGGTGAGTAAAGTTAAAAAATAATTTTATATATTTATTAATTTTATATATTTATTATTACTTAAAATGAAAACTTAATAACATTTTTAAATAATTATATATATATGTATTAATTTTATATATTTATTATTACTTAAAATGAAAACTTAATAACATTTTTTTTCTATTTTATTTGTTGCAGACCCATCAATCAAGAATTTTATTATTATTATTATCATTATGTACTTTTTTCAATTTTAAATAAATTTTTTTATATAGATCGGTATATTAGATCGTTTATATTCGTCCGAGCACCTATTCGCTAATTTGTATGCATCATTCATATAGTAGTTTTTATTATCGTTCGAGCGAAAACTCTTTCGCGATATTACAGGTATCCACACCACGAGGATTTGGCGGGATTGTATCCGGATCGGCTCCGATCGGAACGTTGCCGCAGTCCAGCCCGCGGACGTGCCAACAGAATCTGGACCAGGCGCGATGTTCCTCCATGGGATCGTCATCATCTTCCCATCGGCATAGACGAACACGACATTCGAAGCATTCAACACTGTCCTCATCACCGAGATGGAAAAATCCTGCGGCGGCGAGTTTCTCCGGTTGAACGACGTGTGAGTAACACCAATCACGAAAACTGTGAAGTCTGTCGCGTTCGAGACGATAATCGGGTGGTGGTGTTGCGTGATCGGTTGTTGCGACGGCTCCCTCGGATTTCGCGATCATAGTGATACTCTGTGTAAAAATCAAATGTAAAAGGAGGTTTGTGATTTTGACGGGGAAAATTCAAAGACGCTTTTCTTTATAACAGATACTTTACATGGTTTTTATAATTGTTAAGTCATGCTAGAAATTTTTTATTATACTTACCGTTGAAGAATGTGTGACCGTTCGGATGATTATACACGCGATATAACTTTAGTATAACGACTGTCATTGTTAACGTTTGTAGCGAATAATTTATACCATGTACCACCACCCTCATTATATTGAGAGAGGGGATAATATTATTAGCGATATTGTGTATATATGTATGTAAAAATTATTTCAGGTATTTTAAAAATAAAAATTATTCAAAAGATCTCTTTGTATTTTATTACAAATTCCTTTCTTACAATTCCTTTCATATAATTTTTCAGAAGGCATTTTAAAAATAAAAATTATTTGAAAATATTTTTGTATTTTATTTTTATTACAAATTCCTTTCCTACAATTCCTTTCTTTCAATCCCTATAGAATAAGAATGCGATTAAAGTAGAGTAAATGATAATGTTTTTAATCAGTATAAGTGGTTAAATTTAAAAATAAAAATTATTTGAAAATATTTTTGTATTTTATTACAAAATTCATTTCTTACAA
This sequence comes from Lasioglossum morio, assembly GCA_916610235.2. Lineage (NCBI taxonomy): Eukaryota > Metazoa > Arthropoda > Insecta > Hymenoptera > Halictidae > Lasioglossum > Lasioglossum morio. The sequence continues at coordinate 494,665 of CAKAJA020000325.1, read as the reverse complement.
TTCATATAGAATAAAAATACAGTAGAGAAATAATAAAGTATATTTTTTATCGGTATAAGCGGTTTAAGTAATTTTTCGAACAATATTCGTCAATGGACTGTACTCAACGATGCGGTCGTGTATCATTAAGCAGTAGGCTGTTGTCGATGGGGGGACATCGGTTCGACATTCAAATTCTATTCGCACGTCGACCGTAGCATTTTTTAACGCTTCGTTTTGCCGGGAACAATCGAGAACGACGAGCGGGCCGTATCGCAGGAAATCTGAGACGTCGAGTAGCGCTTCGCCGTTTCCATAGTACGATTCTTGGAATTTTGCATACATGTCGTAGAGCAACGCGTATTTACCTTTCTCGAAATCGATATTTAAATCATCGTACGGATAGATTTCCGAGTTCAAGTAAAGCCGAATATTTGACAATGCGCAATGATCGAATTGCGTGACCGTTTTCGTTAAGTTATTCTTTCGATTGGTTTGCAAAGCGAATATCACGTATCGCGGTTTTTCCATTTGTTGAGTCGTTTTTATCGCCCATGTATGCTTCGTAGTAGTCTGTAGCAGAGGATATTCGAACAGATCCCACGATCGAAAACTCATGCCAATCGGTCTGTCACTGTCCAAAATACGTAACATGGACAGCTTATGTATTTCATCCAATGCGACGTGTGGCATTCGCCATTGAATTTTGTACAGATCCAGAATAGGTTTCGCCTTGTCGGAAGGACTGAACAACACGTTCGCATCGGTACGCGAGCGGATCAAAATCAATTCGTGTCGAGCATTTATTACAACACGTTTGTAATCTTCACAGAAACCTAATAAAACGCTCATAGGCACGCAAAAGTTGAAATTTATCGCAGCCGTGGTCGTTGCTGTATGCTTCTGCCGATCATCACCATACAGCCAGCCAGCGTTGGATAACGCGTCGCTTCTCGTTCTGGATAGACTCACATAATTCTTCAGAGTTGTCGTTGCACCAGGATTTCTGGACCGGTCGATTTCCACTCCGTTCAATTCGTAGCGTATTTCCTCGAACATAAACGCAACGGCATTGTTCTCGAGAGTTGCCGTATCGATGAGGGATTCTCCTGCTCCAGCAGATAATTCGAGTTTTCCCGGTAAACTAAGTTTTCCTTCAACGTATAGGAAGCTTTTACACGGGAGCGTGTACAGGTCTTGTTGTTGAATGGGTATCCTTATCTCATCGCTGTTTTCGAACGTTGTGTTGGCATACGGATTGTACGTGTGCAGCTCAATCTTCGTTATGCGATTGTCAGAGATCGGCGCTTCGGAGATGTTCAAAATGTCGTCGAACATGATTTTTCCTCTCACTTTTTAACAATAAATCCCAAAGATCGTAGATACTGTGCGTTTTCCACGGTTAATTTCTTACGTATCTGCGACTTTACGTTTTTTTCAACGGTTAGTTTCTTGCGAATCAATGTGTTGCTGCTGCTGCTGCTGCTGCTGTTGTTCAACGTATGGAATGTCGTATTGTTATGAATTAGCATTGCTTCGGCGAACGTGTAGTCGCACCGTGATTTCTTCACCCCGGAAATCAATCAAACGTCCGGATTGGTCAACTATGCGAATCGTTAAATCGTCAATTACTCGTGCAACGATTGGAAGGTAAATGACTCGTGCGGGCGTTTCAGATAATTTATACCCTGGCGGTACCTGGGGCGCGAACTCATGTATCGTGTGAACGAGTTTGCCATTGTCGTACGATCCGGTGGTTATGTTACATTCCACTCGTACGATGTTCACGTTGATGATATTCACAGGTGCGTTCGACGTGTGCCACGCGTTCGGTGACAAAACACGATTCAAGGAAAATCCCAGAATAGATCCCACGTTGCGAGGCTTTGTAAAGTTTATTTGATACTTGCTTATAATTTCACTTTTCATGGTGTTGTTGTTCGCTCGTAGGACCAGTGGATATTCGATATCGGAGGTGGCGGACGACTCGCTAACATTTTTGGGGGGATATCGCGCGCGTATTTCACGCCTCAAGTATGCGTTGATCGCTTCCAATTCGTACGAGCCGTCGGGGATGACGATCTCCTCGTCTTTTTCGCCAAAGTAGAATCGATTGTTTCCGATGTTGGCACTGATGTTCGGAATCGTGTAATAAGTTTGTAAATCGAGCAATCCCAGCTCGTATTCGCCATTGGCCAGATCTATGGGCGGGAAGTACTTGGACGACAGTATGCTGCTTCTCCCCGATAACGTGAGCGTAAATGACTTTTTCGCATGCATCGTGCAGAGAGAATTTATAACGTAGTTTCTCGGAGAAATTTCACGCACAATTGTCCACACACGCTTTCGTTGTAGTTTTGAAAGCGTTCGTGGTTATATAGGATCGTCGCGTTCGCGCCGAAATAGCGAATCAACTCGATCGGTGGTCGAAGATTCCCAAAACTATCAAAGTATTTGACGCGCGAGCCGCGTTTTATGTATGCGACCCAGTGCGTTCCCGGTCCACGACTATTATCTAGATTGACTATACCTCGCTCGTTTACCCACGCATGCAGCGGCAAATCGTCACGCATAAAAACTCCGCGAAAATACGGTAATCCTCTACAGATGACCATCAATTCGACATCTGTCGTCGTGTTGTCTTTCTTCGTTGTTTTTTTTTTTTTTCCCCCCTCTTCAAACCTTTTCCATGCTTATACGGTGCGAGATATACCCCGCGACCCTCCATGGCACGATTGTGTCGCTCCGCTTCTTGTAATTGTTTCTTTGCAGCTTTCGCAGCGTTTATGGCTTTGACTACTCCTGCGGCACCACCCGTCAATGCTCCTATAGCCGACAAAGCAGGCAGCAGCAGGGGCAGAAAACCACCGCGTTTGGCGATCGGGAGAATTCGTTGTTTTTTTCTCTTTTCACCTTTTTTCTTTATCAGGCCCATGCCCAATTTCGTTTTAGCTTTCATGGCTGCCAACACTGCGGCCGCGGACACCTTCTCTCCTAACGTTGCGTCCCCAGACGTTACTCGATGCAGCGCTCGATCCGCCAAAACGCTGTCGGCTGCGTGACGATTTCCAAGATCCTTGTACCGTGAATACGCTATATCGTGTTCGCGACAGGCTGCATCCAACGGATTGATTCCTCGATCCCCACGAGCCAATCGAGCGGTCAGTTTCGTACCAGGACCGCAGAATTGATAACCGGGTATATGTAATTCGAACGGTAACGCGTTTATAGCTCTGTTTAAGAATCCCTTACCCGTATGCGAACCGGGGCACCGTTGTGAACGATGATTCACACGCATAAGCTATTTTTTCCGCTCTCTCTTTGGAAAGAAACGAACTCTTTAGAGCGACTGATATCAATGGTGTTCGAACCGTCGTATAAATACCACTCACCCACCCCGCTCATCGAATCAATCAGATCATGCGGTTTGTAAGGCAATCTTTGGATATTCGCGTTCCAACGAGTCGCGCGTTCGACGATTGCGACGAGACGATGCGGAAACATGGATCATTGTTACCAGGCAATGTACGATGCGTCATAAGCGGTCCGTCAGGATGTGGTAAAACGAACGTTATGATTAGCCTGCTGGAGAGCGCGAACGGGCTACGATTCGCCAATGTCTACGTGTATTCGAAATCTCTGTGTCAACCAAAATACCAATACTTGAACAAACTGTTCTCATCCGTGGGGAAGGATGTAGGATACTTCGCGTTTGCAGACAACGCTGACGTAATCCATCCCACACAGGCACGACCCGATTCGATATTCATCTTCGACGACGTGGCGTGCGACGAGCAGGATATCATGAGAGAGTATTTCGCGATGGGTAGACATTCGCACGTCGATTGCTTCTACCTGGGTCAGTCGTACGCGAGAATACCTAAACATTTAATTCGTGACAATGCCAATCTGTTGATTCTGTTCAAACAGGATACCATGAATTTACGTCACGTTCATCGGGATCATGTAAATACCGATATGTCGTTCGAGACGTTTAGCACGTTATGCATGAATTGCTGGCGAAGGAAGTATGGATTTCTCGTAATTGATAAAGATAGTCCTGTGAATCGTGGTCGTTACAGACGTGGATTTAACGAGTTTGTCATACTGTAGTGAATACAGTTGCTCGGTAAGGGTTGTCGGTGCTGTATCGTGACAGTAAAATATCTCTCTCTTACGCTTCCAATCAAATATGTCAATCCAAAATGAGAAGAATGAGAAGCTGCGGGCTTCGATCGTGAACGAAATAGCGAAGACCAGCGATATCATACGTAAAAAGTATTTAGCGTTGAAAATTGGAAAAATGACTGCTGAGACGAATTTGCAAACGTCTTTACAACCGATTGTCGAACCGTTGAAACAGATAGTTCAAAATACAGCTACTGTTGAACCGAACGTGGATGGTGATAACGTGTTCTCAGATATTAAGGAAACACCACCACCACCACCACCACCATCTCCCCTACGAAAAAAAAGAAGATTCTCGGATGTTAGGGGAACGCCATCGTCCTCTATGAAAAAAAGGAGAAGAATAAAGAAGAATAAGAAAAAGAACGATGAAACCAATGTAACGTTCACCTCAAAACAAGTATATAACATCGATGATGACGACGATGACGATGATGATGATGATGATGACGATGATGAGATCGAGCCGGCGACGGCAACAACGATTACGGTACCGCAACAGGATACCTTCGAATCACCGCGCACGCCATCTTTGGAATCTTCAATGCGTAATATTTTTGAAAATCCTGAAACTCATCTCGAGGAAAATCAACGTCTAACCGAGAGTCTTGGACCTTTGGCGCGCGAATATTTAGAAAAATTTTTTACCGGACCGACGAAAAATTCTGACAACGTGTATGGAGTATTTTTGAAAGACGATAAGCTGATGCTGGGAAATTCAACCTTCGAGGTGGACAGCAACGATGATATCATCGTTAAGGGGGTACGGTACAAGGGGACTCGTGGTCTTTACGAATTGATATTCAGCAGAATACCTGATGAGCAGCTGTACACCGAGGATGATAAGAACACATATAAAAGAATTCTCACTCTTACGCATGCGCATCGACGCGGGAATCAGGTAATGGGAAACAAAGGATACAAGTATAGGAAAATTATAGGACCGTTATTTTCGTCGCGAGGTGGAAGAGGGATTGAACTTCCAACTTTTATGCGCGTGACCGACCATCCGATCGATTACGTGCATTGGGACGATCCAAACGAACTCGTCGATCGTCTGAAATTGTTAACCGCTTCGAAGAACGCCGGCCATTCCAACCATGACAACGAAATAATGTCGATAATTGAAGAACTTCGCGAAGCCGGTATAATTATAAATTAAAGCGTGTGCGCTCGTCGTGTCAGTGATGAATGAAATGTCGATCGATAAAAATGCGCATTCGTCTTAATTGTTGCGAAACGAATCAAGCGATATCCTCGGGTGAAGACGAGAACGGTGAAAGCTGGAACTTGAGATTTCAAAGTCTAAGGATAAAACTGGATGAGATATTTCAACGAATACTGTGGATCGAAAAGCAGGTAAAACGGTTGTGCATGCGATACGAGTTGGCGATAATCGAAGAAGAAGAAGAATCAGACTAACTCGAGCGAAAAAATGTCTATCGACAAATTTGGTAGAGTGCTTCGCGAAGCGGGCAAAAGCGAGCCGAATGTTTCCTCGATTTTCTATCCCGACGTTTTGAAAAGTTATGTGTGCGATAACGCTATATGTTTGAACGATGACGCTAAATTGTACGATGCGAAAGGTACGAGGATCGGGCACGTGGCGAATCCTGAGGCAAACGATCACGCTGCAACCAAACTATACGTGGACACGCTTAACGCGAAGCTCGAGTTCGAGATCGTGAAAAAACTGGTCAATGAACTGAAAACTGCTAAACAGACGATAATGTCCGAAGTATTAGCTAAACAGGATGAAAAACTGAAAACCGCTAAAGAAACGATAAAGTCTGAAATACTGACTACGATACAAGGCATTCGATACGATGCAGACGAAAATATGAGATCAATCAATTCACGTATCAATGAGATTGACGTGAAAAACGATCATTCAGATGAGTCGCAAACGCTCAAGGTCTTGAAGGAGAAGGTAAAAAAGCGATATCGCTGATGACGATCGGCTGGAGAACTTTGGAATAGGCCTTCATGACCGACCAACCGACCAACCGACCAACCGACCAACCGACCGACCGACCGACCGACCGACTGACCGACCGACCGACCGACCAACCGACCGACCGACCGACCGACCGACCGACCGACCGACCGACCGACCGACCGACCGACCGACCGACATATCTTGAGAAATCATACTGCATACTGTACAACAGCCATACCGCGCAACAGCCATACCGCACAACAGCCATACCGCACAACCGCTATACCTGTACCTGTACCTGTACCTGTACCTGTACCTGTACCTGTACCTGTACCTGTACCTGTACCTGTACCTGTACCTGTACCTGTACCTGTACCTGTACCTGTACCTGTACCTGTATCTGTACCTGTATCTGTATCTGTATGGTGAAAAAACGAGGCATGGGAATATAACTGAGTTTTGAAGATTTTTTAAGAAAAAGTATATATGTGAAATTCGATAAAGTATATGTGCAGATACGATGTATCGAGAAGCGAGGACGCTTCAATTACTGGAAAGGCATGATTGAAAAGTGAATAACCAGTTAAAAGAGGGAGAGAAAGAGTGAGACAACAGCGACGATGAGTAAAGAAAACGTGGTGGAAGAGCTGCATGCTCCGGCTAGACGTTTTTACCCGCGTAGACGTGTGATCGTGCGAGGATTCGATGATCTTTGGCAAGCTGATATAGTCGACGTTCAAAAATACTCACGAAACAATCGCGGACATCGATATATTCTCACGATAATCGATGTATTTAGCAAATATGCATGGACGGTTCCTATGAAGAGTAAAAATGCGAGCGACGTATGTAAAGCTTTCGCGTCAGCGTTGGAGAAGGATGGCAGGGCCCCGAAAAACTTGCAGACCGACATGGGGACAGAATTCTACAATGAAACATTCCAAGACTATCTGAAGAGTCGCAACATCAACCTTTATTCTACGTTTAGCCCTATGAAAGCATCCGTCGTGGAACGTTTCAATCGCACGCTGAAGAACAGCATGTGGAAATTTTTCTCGTTGAGTGGAAAATATCGCTGGATCGACGTGCTTCCCACGTTGACCGAGGACTACAATAATCGAAAACATCGTACCATCCGTATGCGACCTGTCGACGTGAACCGTAAAAATGCCAGGCACCTTCTGTCCACCGTGTACAACAACGTGAAGATTGCTGGTCCTGCCAAATTCAAGGTTAATGATCATGTACGCGTCAGCAAGTTCAAAACCCTATTTGACAAAGGATACACACCAAACTGGTCAACTGAAATATTCAAGATTGCCGCGGTAAAACGAACGAATCCCGTCACGTATCTCTTGGCTGACTCGAGGGGCAAACCTATCGCCGGAGGATTTTACGAACACGAGATACGTACGGCAAAATATCCTGACGTATACTTAGTTGAAAAAATATTACGTAGAAAAGGAAATAAGGTATACGTAAAATGGTTGGGAATGGATGCATCGCATAATTCATGGATATCTAAAACGAATATACTTTAATTGTATTGTCTACTCATATTTTATGTGTAAGATAATTAATTTTTCTCTTCTTTTAATTGGATTATTTTATTCAATAGGAATTGTGAAAAATGTAATTTGCAATAAAATAAAATACAAAGAGATATTCTCAAATAATTTTTTTATTTTTTAAAATCATTACAAAAGACCTCCAATAATTTTTACACACATTATATATTTTTTAACCTTGTGCGAACGCCGCGATGATATCGGAGCACGAAGCTGCCAGTTCACAATCGATCAACGAACTTTGGTCGAAAGATTTGTTCTCAACGATCGCTTTCGTGATATTCTTCGCATCGCTATCCTTCACCATACCGACGAAATTCATAAATTTAGCGGTCACCGCGGGAACATTGTCGATCAGCCACGAATACATGTTGTACACACAGAATTCGAGGTTATACAAGTTATACATAGTTTTTTCCGTGATGTATAGAGCCACGAACTGATTTGACAATTTGATCAGATTCATACCATTACAATTAACTATTTGCAACGTTAAATGATCACTAATTTTTCGACACTGTTTCGATGACAGTAAATCCGAAATACACTCCTTTGTGCGCAACAGCTCTGTCCATGCATCCATGAAAAACATGATCTCGTTACCACGGTTATCCCCTATAGCCAGTTCCACGCAAATGTCATCACCGACGCGCACGCCAATCTCGAGATATTTAAAATAATTGCCAGCTATGGAATATCTTCGGCTCAAGACCCGTGCACTGCGTAAACTCCTCGGTGGTTGCATCATTGATGATCTGAGCTGTTGTTGTTGAGAAACCCTGCAACAGATTACAAAAATTAGACGTTTTTACTAAATTTTTCTAAATTTCTTTTTTCACAATTGTTTTTCATGTATTTCTACTTACATATTATTTAGTCTCCTCTTTTTGTGTGGCTCCTCGACGTTTGAACGCTCACAGTTGGTGGATGGATGGTGATTGTACTGCATCTTGCGACGTTTTTAGTGGTGGTTGTCTCGATCTGAAGCTTGATGCTCGGAATAGGTCGTTTTATATGATCTCTCCCTACCACTTCTTTTACAGATAAGATCAACAATCCCCCTCCTCAACAGTTACAGACTTGAAAGCTTGCAGTAATCCCCCCTACCACTTCCTTTTTTTCTCTTACGGGGATAAAAAATGTTGACACGGTTTTTCTTAATCAATGTTGTAATGTCCCCAAGGAAGAGTATTGATCAAATTACTACAAATATATCGCTTATCGTCATGCGGACTCAACGCTAATTTCTTTTCCGACATAGAATACACTTGATGTCGTACGGACACTATGCGATTACCGGTAACGCTCTTTTCCTTATGATTACGAAGGCATTCGACGTAGTCTTCGAAACTTATATCCCGAGCGGTGACGTTTGTTCTGATTCCTTTGATCTTTTTAGTGTCCTGATCACCGTGCACGCGAATCGCATACATTTTTGAACGAAGCCCTACGAACTCAGTCATAACTTTACCACCGTTTTCATCCTTCATCAAACCAAGCTGTTTATTGTTTGCGATGGGAACACTGTAAATGTTGTTTGCGGCATAATTACTGGTGTCGTATCTATGGATATCGCGTTTCAACAGCGCCTCGTACGCGTCATCGCAAGCGATCTCGTATATCAAGCTGTCCGTGTCCGTGTACAAAATCTTACATTTTTGCTGGAATTTTGGCTGCATGTATTCGTAATGAAAGCTGTACAAATGAAATTTTGAAATATCCAATATGGACATGCCCACGTAGATTGGTTTGAAAAATTTAACGAGCAGCTTTTTCAGCTGAATCGCGACAAAGTTCTCGGAAAACACCGTACAGCTGTGAAAATTTGGTCTAGCTATCAATCGTTCAACACCGTGTCTACCGCTCCATCGAGAAAGTAATTTCACGATTGTATGATTTCGAACGTTCTCCATAGTTTTTCCAAACACGGCATTGTTCATTAATTTGAACAAATTCTTGGAAAAATCGTTGGTGGCGTTGGCACGTAATTTTGTGTTCAAGTCGATATAGTTGTACAGCCATCGCGACTGCCGAAATTCTAGAATCCGATGTATTTTCCGCAATTTCAAATTATGTTGTAAACCTTGTTGGAGGTATCGATAATGTACAACGTATCGCTCCTTATCGCGAAGCGTTGCCATCAACTTTTTCTGCGTACTCGAGCTAGTCGCTGAGTCGTGACTTGGACAAAACGGAAGATCCGCGTGAGCATCGTGAATTTCGCGCGGATACTCTAAATCCACCTCCAAAATGTATCCTACAGGGCTATCGATCGGAATGGATTCAACATCGAAATTGTCCACGTCCACCCATCGAAAGTCTCTGTATGGCAGAGGTTGTGACATAGCCCAACCGTACAGATTATTCACATCGAAATACATTAAGTAGGTGGACGGTTTGGTCGAGTCGTGTGTAGACAAATATTTGTTGTTGGCTTGCGCATATCTGTGAGAACACTGGCTCAATCCGCCGCGTATTCCTCGCTCCACGAACAAAAGCATGTCAACGTCGGTCAACAACTCCAATTCGATCTTTGTCATTTTCAACATCACGTCCCACGCGAAACCGGGGAGCGTGTAATAATGCGCCGGATCGAGCTTGTAATTCTCGAGACAATCATCGCGAAAATTTTCAAAAACATCCGCCAACAACAGCACATCCAATTTTAAGTACAAATCGCTGTACTGTCCAAGCGTTTGTACAGCGAAACGCGACCACACCGTATTCGCGTGAAGGTAATCGACGTCGGATATCTCACTACCATTTAACCGATTGTAAAATGCCTCGCGCGGCGGCAAACACGTATCGTTCAATTTGTCGTACGATGTCAGATAATCGTACGGAAAAACGCCTTTTCTGGTCAATAATTTGAAATCGTCGCGGGAAAGATGTGCAAATTCACCTCGTACGATTCGTAATTTACTTTCGTCCAAGTACGACGACAGCTTGTCCAGACTCGAGTTCAAGAACTTGAACGAGTCGATGAAACGAAATTTCAACAATTTTGCACGCTTTAGCTCTTTATCCGTCTGGATATGAACGTTTTTCGTGAAAGAGATATACTTTTCTTTCGTCAGTGGCAACACGTCTATCCGCCCCTCGAACGAGTTAGCTAATTCTTTAATAATAAAATGCGCGTCGTAACCTGATAAATTATGAAAAACTACTGGTATCACGTACGAAGATTGATAGCTTAAATTGCATCCGTTATGAGCCGGACCGCGATACGCGCCCGTGAAATGACAATGATCGCGCACCCTCGTCGCGTCGGAAGTGTCGAACGGTTTCTCGCAGACATGACAATGCGTGGCCGTACGAAAATTTAACTTTTCCAATTCGGTTAGCGGATTCATCGGTACAGTTTTATCGAATAACGGCTGTAATTTACGACTGAGTTCGTACAACCTGTTCGCGAACCATGCGGTGCATCCCTCTTTATCGCGGTAAACCTGATACTTGCACAACGATTCGTCATAGCGGCAATGTAGATAGTATCCTATGCTAAACGCGTGGTGATGCTGATACTGTACGCGTGCCGCACGGCCTTGTCCTTCCTGTTCCCCAGGCAGCAGCAGACACTCCAAGTCAGCATAGATAACAAATGGAGCCTGTTCTTTGTTTATGTAGTTCTTAAACCTCAGCCACTTATCTTCTTCCGATATTGGAAGCTCCAGAGCGCAATCGTTCATCCGTTCGCAGTCGACTGTATGAACGTTTAATCTCTCCTGCGTGCGAAAATATTGCAAGCACCTGTGGGAAGGGGAAAAATTATGTCTTTTTTCTTTCAAACAATTTAAATAATAAAAACGTGCAACTTACCGATCACAAATATACTTCTTATGATTCAACTTGCTAAGCTGTGACGAAACCAATCGTGACAAATTTCGTATACACATGAAATGTCCATGCGTCTTTGCAACATTCTGTAGAAACAACAAGTTGACGTGTCTTCCCTCCCGTTTCTTCTCGGTCAAATGAAGCGTTACACATTTCTCCCGCACCCATTCAAACACGTTCACGGAAACATCGTTTTCTCGTTCAAATTTGCGGATGTCTTTGAACGACATAGGCAGTTGAAAACCTTCAGTTTTCGGAAGCACGTCTTTGTAGTGTGGATATGCCGACGAACGCGATGGATTTCTCTCGACCGGATAAAGACCTGCCACGATTGCCCAATAAAAGCATGCGTCGTCGTTGCTGTTCACGTTCACGATCGCTCTTTTCAGCAGTATCGCTCGAGGCACGTCGATTGCCGCGGTGCAGCCGGCTTGCAACGGTTGATATTTACTAAAGTTCACGATCAAATGTAGTATCTTTGACAGCGCCCACCCGCTGTCTCGCTCTTGAAACTCCTCCATCGATGTTAAAATCGTGGACACAACGTCTTTCTGATACCACTGCCGTAGATTGCTCGTCCGAAACAATGCAACGTTCCGTGTGCTGAAACTTTTCACAGAAACCTCGTTGGCGCGCTGCATGAATTCTGCCTCCAACGTTACGCTAGCTTTCAGCGACGAATGCGCGTTTAAAAATTCCGTAACACGCCCTGTGACCATTCGTTTCGCATGTTGTAAAAATTGTTTCGGATCGATATGCTCAACGTTGATAACGATGCCGGTCGATATGCGATTTTTAAAAGCCGACTCGACATCTTCCCAACGAAGCGTCGACGCTCTCGCACCCCTGCGATCGTATAAACCTCTACCGACGCGTGACGAGGAAACACGATGATTCAGCGAAACGTTCAAAGTTTTCATACGACACATCGTCGATGTTAAACTAAATTTCTTGCCTACTGACAATTCATCCTTTGCATGGGATAGATAATTTATGCAGCACTGCAGAGACTCGATGTACGAGCGATGCCATTCGCGATACTCGTCCATAGTTTTCACCAACATTGACATGCGTGTCAAACACTTCAACATATTTTTACACGTTTCGATCATCTTGCTTTGTTAACACACTGTATAGAATACCTTTAGCATGACAACGATGGAACGTTCGCGTATGATAGCATTTGCATTCCATCACGTCCTATTTATAAAAGGAAACTGTCCTTGAAAATAGGTATCATATTACAGATGACTCATCACGCGTTCGAACACGTTCGAGTTTACTCAAAAGCTGACGCTGCAGTTTTGCACGTGTGACGGTGTATCATATTACATACTGTGAAACCTCCCTCCCCCTTGCCCCTCTCCTACGAAAACGTTCAAGACGGGGTATCATATTACATACTGTGAAAAACCCCCCTCCCCCTTACCCCTCTCCGATGAACACGTTCAAGGTTACCCAATAGCTGATGCTGCAGTTTTGCACATGTGAGATGGGGTATCATATTACATACTGCGAAGTCCTTGAAAAGAGGTATCATATTACAGATGACTCATCACTCATGACTCATCACTCATGACTCATCACACGTTCAACTTTACTCAAAAAGCTGACGTTCAAGGTTATTCAAAAAGCTGACGCTGCAGTTTTGCACGTGCGATGGGGTATCATATTACATACTGCGAAACCCCCCTCCCCCTTGCCCCTCTCCTACGAAAACGTTCAAGACGGGGTATCATCTTACATACTGTGAAAAACCCCCCTCCCCCTTACCCCTCTCCGATGAACACGTTCAAGGTTACCCAATAGCTGATGCTGCAGTTTTGCACGTGTGAGTTGCCCCTAGGAGCAGGTTCGGACACGTTCAAGGTTATCCAAAAAGCTGACGCTGCACTTTTGCAGAGATACCCCCCTCCCCCTCCACCGCAAATATGGTCGGGCAATAAGGTAATCCCCCCCACCCCCTTCAGCTGCGTCGGTAAGGTAGGAATCTACCTACAATGATAAGTGGTGTGCTAGAACCGGTCTATACATACTACTAACGCATAACTCATAACGCATAACGCATAACGCATAACGCATAACTCATAACGCATAACGCATGGCGCATAACGCAAAATGCATAACGCATAACGCATAACGCATAACGCATAAAGCATAACGCATAACGCATAACGCATAACGCATAACGCATAACGCATAACGCATAACATATAACGCATAACGCATAACGCATAACGCATAACGCATAACGCATAACGCATAACGCATAACGCATAACGAATAACGCATAACGCATAACGCATAAAGCATAACGCATAACGCATAACGCATAACGCATAACGCATAACGCATAACGCATAACGCATAACGCATAACGCAAAACGCATAACGCATAACATATAACGCATAACGCATAACGCATAACGCATAACGCATAACGCATAACGCATAACGCATAACGTATAACTCATAACGCATAACGCATAAGCATAACGCAAACGTATAACACATAACGCATGAAGCATAACGCAAAACGCATAACGCATAACGTATAACGCATAACGCATAACGCATAACGCATAACGCATAACGCATAACGCATAACGCATAACGCATAACTCATAACGCATAACGCATGGCGCATAACGCAAAATGCATAACGCATAACGCATAACGCATAACGCATAAAGCATAACGCATAACGCATAACGCATAACGCATAACGCATAACGCATAACGCATAACATATAACGCATAACGCATAACGCATAACGCATAACGCATAACGCATAACGCATAACGCATAACGCATAACGCATAACGCATAACGCATAACGCATAACGCATAACGCATAACGCATAACGCATAACGCATAACGCATAACGCATAACGCATAACGCATAACGCATAACGCATAACGCATAACGCATAACGCATAACGCATAACGCATAACGCATAACGCATAACGCATAACGCATAACGCATAACGTATAACGCATAACTCATAACGCATAACGCATAACGCATAACGCATAACGCATAACGCATAACGCAAAACGCATATCGCATAACGTATTTCGCATAACGGATAACTCAAACCGTATAACGCATAACGCATAACGCATAACGCATAACGCATAACGCATAACGCATAACGCATAACGCATAACATATAACGCATAACGCATAACGCATAACGCATAACGCATAACGCATAACGTATAACTCATAACGCATAACGCATAAGCATAACGCAAACGTATAACACATAACGCATGAAGCATAACGCAAAACGCATAACGCATAACGCATAACGCATAACGCATAACGCATAACGCATAACGCATAACGCATAACGCATAACGCATAACGCATAACGCATAACGCATAACGCATAACGCATAACGCATAACGCATAACGCATAACGCATAACGCATAACGCATAACGCATAACGCATAACGCATAACGCATAACGCATAACGCATAACGCATAACGCATAACGCATAACGCATAACGCATAACGCATAACGCATAACGCATAACGCATAACGCATAACGCATAACGCATAACGCATAACGCATAACGCATAACGCATAACGCATAACGCATAACGCATAACATATAACGCATAACGCATAACGCATAACGCATAACGTATAACTCATAACGCATAACGCATAAGCATAACGCATCACGCATAACGCATAACGCATAACGCATAACGCATAACGCATAACGCATAACGCATAAAGCATAACGCATGACGCCTAACGCATAACGCAAACGTATAACACATAACACATAACGCATGACGCATAACGCAATACGCATAACGCATAACGCATAACGCATAACGCATAACGCATAACGCATAACGCATAAAGCGTAACGCATAACGCATAACGCATAACGCATAATGCATAACGCATAACGCATAACGCATAGCGCATAACGTATAACGCATAACTCATAACGCATAACGCATAACGCATAACGCATAACGCATAACGCAAAACGCATATCGCATAACGTATATCGCATAACGGATAACTCAAACCGTATAACGCATAACGCATAACGCATAACGCATAACGCATAACGCATAACTCATAACGCATAACGCATGGCGCATAACGCAAAATGCATAAGGCATAACGCATAACGCATAACGCATAAAGCATAACGCATAACGCATAACGCATAACGCATAACGCATAACGCATAACATATAAAGCATAACGCATAACGCATAACGCATAACGCATAACGCATAACGCATAACGCATAACGCATAACGCATAACGCATAACGCATAACGCATAACGCATAACGCATAACGCATAACGCATAACGCACAACGCATAAAACATAACCCATAACGCATAATGCAAAACGCATAACGCATAACGCATAACGCATAACGCATAAACCTATAACGTATAACGCATAACGCATAACTCAAACCGTATAACGCATAACGCATATCTCAAACCGTATAACGCATAACTCATAACGCATAACGCATAACGCATAACGCATAACGCATAACGCATAACGCATAACGCATAACGCATAACGCATAACGCATAAAGCATAACGCATAACGCATAACGCATAACGCATAACGCATAACGCATAACGCATAACGCATAACGCATAACGCAAAACGCATAACGCATAACATATAACGCATAACGCATAACGCATAACGCATAACGCATAACGCATAACGTATAACTCATAACGCATAACGCATAAACATAACGCAAACGTATAACACATAACGCATGAAGCATAACGCAAAACGCATAACGCATAACGTATAACGCATAACGCATAACGCATAACGCATAACGCATAACGCATAACGCATAACGCATAACTCATAACGCATAACGCATGGCGCATAACGCAAAATGCATAACGCATAACGCATAACGCATAACGCATAAAGCATAACGCATAACGCATAACGCATAACGCATAACGCATAACGCATAACATATAACGCATAACGTATAACGCATAACGCATAACGCATAACGCATAACGCATAACGCATAACGCATAACGCATAACGCATAACGCATAACGCATAACGCATAACGCATAACGCATAACGCATAACGCATAACGCATAACGCATAACGCATAACGCATAACGTATAACGCATAACTCATAACGCATAACGCATAACGCATAACGCATAACGCATAACGCATAACGCATAACGCAAAACGCATATCGCATAACGTATTTCGCATAACGGATAACTCAAACCGTATAACGCATAACGCATAACGCATAACGCATAACGCATAACGCATAACGCATAACGCATAACATATAACGCATAACGCATAACGCATAACGCATAACGCATAACGTATAACTCATAACGCATAACGCATAAGCATAACGCAAACGTATAACACATAACGCATGAAGCATAACGCAAAACGCATAACGCATAACGCATAACGCATAACGCATAACGCATAACGCATAACGCATAACGCATAACGCATAACGCATAACGCATAACGCATAACGCATAACGCATAACGCATAACGCATAACGCATAACGCATAACGCATAACGCATAACGCATAACGCATAACGCATAACGCATAACGCATAACGCATAACGCATAACGCATAACGCATAACGCATAACGCATAACGCATAACGCATAACGCATAACGCATAACGCATAACGCATAACGCATAACGCATAACGCATAACGCATAACGCATAACGCATAACGCATAACGCATAACGCATAACATATAACGCATAACGCATAACGCATAACGCATAACGTATAACTCATAACGCATAACGCATAAGCATAACGCATCACGCATAACGCATAACGCATAACGCATAACGCATAACGCATAAAGCATAACGCATGACGCCTAACGCATAACGCAAACGTATAACACATAACACATAACGCATGACGCATAACGCAATACGCATAACGCATAACGCATAACGCATAACGCATAACGCATAACGCATAACGCATAAAGCGTAACGCATGACGCCTAACGCATAACGCAAACGTATAACACATAACGCATGAAGCATAACGCAAAACGCATAACGCATAACGCACAACGCATAACGCATAACGCATAACGCATAACGCATAACGCATAACGCATAACGCATAACGCATAACGCATAACGCATAACGCATAACGCATAACGCATAACGCATAACGCATAACGCATAACGCATAACGCATAACGCATAACGCATAACGCATAACGCATAACGTATAACGCATAACTCATAACGCATAACGCATAACGCATAACGCATAACGCATAACGCATAACGCAAAACGCATATCGCATAACGTATATCGCATAACGGATAACTCAAACCGTATAACGCATAACGCATAACGCATAACGCATAACGCATAACGCATAACTCATAACGCATAACGCATGGCGCATAACGCAAAATGCATAACGCATAACGCATAACGCATAACGCATAAAGCATAACGCATAACGCATAACGCATAACGCATAACGCATAACGCATAAAATATAACGCATAACGCATAACGCATAACGCATAACGCATAACGCATAACGCATAACGCATAACGCATAACGCATAACGCATAACGCATAACGCATAACGCATAACGCATAACGCATAACGCATAACGCATAACGCATAACGCATAACGCATAACGCATAACGCATAACGCATAACGCATAACGCATAACGCATAACGCATAACGCATAACGCATAACGCATAACGTATAACGCATAACTCATAACGCATAACGCATAACGCATAACGCATAACGCATAACGCATAACGCAAAACGCATATCGCATAACGTATATCGCATAACGGATAACTCAAACCGTATAACGCATAACGCATAACGCATAACGCAAACGTATAACGCATAACGCATAACGCATAACGCATAACGCATAAAGCATAACGCATGACGCCTAACGCATAACGCAAACGTATAACACATAACACATAACGCATGACGCATAACGCAAAACGCATAACGCATAACGCATAACGTATAACGCATAACGCATAAAGCATAACGCATGAAGCCTAACGCATAACGCAAACGTATAACACATAACGCATGAAGCATAACGCAAAACGCATAACGCATAACGCATAACGCATAACGCACAACGCATAAAACATAACCCATAACGCATAATGCAAAACGCATAACGCATAACGCATAACGCATAACGCATAAACCTATAACGTATAACGCATAACGCATAACTCAAACCGTATAACGCATAACGCATATCTCAAACCGTATAACGCATAACGCATAACGCATAACGCATTACGCATAACTCATAACGCATAAGGCATGGCGCATAACGCAAAATGCATAACGCATAACGCATAACGCATAACGCATAACGCATAACGCATAACGCATAACGCATAACGCATAACGCATAACGCATAACGCATAACGCATAACGCATAACGCATAACGCATAACGCATAACGCATAACGCATAACGCATAACGCATAACGCATAACGCATAACATATAACGCATAACGCATAACGCATAACGCATAACGTATAACTCATAACGCATAACGCATAAGCATAACGCATCACGCATAACGCATAACGCATAACGCATAACGCATAACGCATAAAGCATAACGCATGACGCCTAACGCATAACGCAAACGTATAACACATAACACATAACGCATGACGCATAACGCAATACGCATAACGCATAACGCATAACGCATAACGCATAACGCATAACGCATAACGCATAACGCATAGAGCGTAACGCATGACGCCTAACGCATAACGCAAACGTATAACACATAACGCATGAAGCATAACGCAAAACGCATAACGCATAACGCACAACGCATAACGCATAACGCATAACGCATAACGCATAACGCATAACGCATAACGTATAACGCATAACGCATCACGCATAACGCATAACGCATAACGCATAACGCATAACGCATAACGCATAACGCATAACGCATAACGCATAACGCATAACGCATAACGCATAACGCATAACGCATAACGCATAACGCATAACGCATAACGCATAACATATAACGCATAACGCATAACGCATAACGCATAACGTATAACTCATAACGCATAACGCATAAGCATAACGCATCACGCATAACGCATAACGCATAACGCATAACGCATAACGCATAAAGCATAACGCATGACGCCTAACGCATAACGCAAACGTATAACACATAACACATAACGCATGACGCATAACGCAATACGCATAACGCATAACGCATAACGCATAACGCATAACGCATAACGCATAACGCATAACGCATAACGCATAACGCATAACGCATAACGCATAACGCATAACGCATAACGCATAACGCATAACGCATAACGCATAACGCATAACGCATAACGCATAACGCATAACGCATAACGTATAACGCATAACTCATAACGCATAACGCATAACGCATAACGCATAACGCATAACGCATAACGCATAACGCATAACGCATAACGCATAACGCATAACGTATAACTCATAACGCATAACGCATAAACATAACGCAAACGTATAACACATAACGCATGAAGCATAACTCACAACGCATAACGCATAACGCATAACGCATAACGCATAACGCATAACGCATAACGCATAACGCATAACGCATAACGCATAACGCATAACGCATAACGCATAACGCATAACGCATAACGCATAACGCATAACGCATAACGCATAACGCATAACGCATAACGCATAACGCATAACGCATAACGCATAACGCATAACGCATAACGCATAACGCATAACGCATAACGCATAACGCATAACGCATAACGCATAACGCATAACGCATAACATATAACGCATAACGCATAACGCATAACGCATAACGTATAACTCATAACGCATAACGCATAAGCATAACGCATCACGCATAACGCATAACGCATAACGCATAACGCATAACGCATAAAGCATAACGCATGACGCCTAACGCATAACGCAAACGTATAACACATAACACATAACGCATGACGCATAACGCAATACGCATAACTCATAACGCATAACGCATAACGCATAACGCATAACGCATAACGCATAACGCATAAAGCGTAACGCATGACGCCTAACGCATAACGCAAACGTATAACACATAACGCATGAAGCATAACGCAAAACGCATAACGCATAACGCACAACGCATAACGCATAACGCATAACGCATAACGCATAACGCATAACGCATAACGTATAACGCATAACGCATCACGCATAACGCATAACGCATAACGCATAACGCATAACGCATAACGCATAACGCATAACGCATAACGCATAACGCATAACGCATAACGCATAACGCATAACGCATAACGCATAACGCAAAACGCATAACGCATAACGCATAACATATAACGCATAACGCATAACGCATAACGCATAACGTATAACTCATAACGCATAACGCATAAGCATAACGCATCACGCATAACGCATAACGCATAACGCATAACGCATAACGCATAAAGCATAACGCATGACGCCTAACGCATAACGCAAACGTATAACACATAACACATAACGCATGACGCATAACGCAATACGCATAACGCATAACGCATAACGCATAACGCATAACGCATAACGCATAACGCATAACGCATAACGCATAACGCATAACGCATAACGCATAACGCATAACGCATAACGCATAACATATAACGCATAACGCATAACGCATAACGCATAACGCATAACGTATAACTCATAACGCATAACGCATAAGCATAACGCAAACGTATAACACATAACGCATGAAGCATAACGCAAAACGCATAACGCATAACGCATAACGCATAACGCATAACGCATAACGCATAACGCATAACGCATAACGCATAACGCATAACGCATAACGCATAACGCATAACGCATAACGCATAACGCATAACGCATAACGCATAACGCATAACGCATAACGCATAACGCATAACGCATAACGCATAACGCATAACGCATAACGCATAACGCATAACGCATAACGCATAACGCATAACGCATAACGCATAACGCATAACGCATAACGCATAACGCATAACGCATAACGCATAACGCATAACGCATAACGCATAACGCATAACATATAACGCATAACGCATAACGCATAACGCATAACGTATAACTCATAACGCATAACGCATAAGCATAACGCATCACGCATAACGCATAACGCATAACGCATAACGCATAACGCATAAAGCATAACGCATGACGCCTAACGCATAACGCAAACGTATAACACATAACACATAACGCATGACGCATAACGCAATACGCATAACGCATAACGCATAACGCATAACGCATAACGCATAACGCATAACGCATAACGCATAAAGCGTAACGCATGACGCCTAACGCATAACGCAAACGTATAACACATAACGCATGAAGCATAACGCAAAACGCATAACGCATAACGCATAACGCATAACGCATAACGCATAACGCATAACGCATAACGCATAACGCATAACGTATAACGCATAACGCATCACGCATAACGCATAACGCATAACGCATAACGCATAACGCATAACGCATAACGCATAACGCATAACGCATAACGCATAACGCATAACGCATAACGCATAACGCATAACGCATAACGCAAAACGCATAACGCATAACGCATAACATATAACGCATAACGCATAACGCATAACGCATAACGTATAACTCATAACGCATAACGCATAAGCATAACGCATCACGCATAACGCATAACGCATAACGCATAACGCATAACGCATAAAGCATAACGCATGACGCCTAACGCATAACGCAAACGTATAACACATAACACATAACGCATGACGCATAACGCAATACGCATAACGCATAACGCATAACGCATAACGCATAACGCATAACGCATAACGCATAACGCATAACGCATAACGCATAACGCATAACGCATAACGCATAACGCATAACTCATAACGTATAACGCATAACTCATAACGCATAACGCATAACGCATAACGCATAACGCATAACGCATAACGCATAACGCATAACGCATAACGCATAACGCATAACGCATAACGCATAACGCATAACGCATAACGCATAACGCATAACGCATAACGCATAACGTATAACGCATAACTCATAACGCATAACGCATAACGCATAACGCATAACGCATAACGCATAACGCATAACGCATAACGCATAACGCATAACGCATAACGCATAACGCATAACGCATAACGCACAACGCATAAAACATAACCCATAACGCATAATGCAAAACGCATAACGCATAACGCATAACGCATAAACCTATAACTTATAACGCATAACGCATAACTCAAACCGTATAACGCATAACGCATATCTCAAACCGTATAACGCATAACGCATAACGCATAACGCATTACGCATAACTCATAACGCATAAGGCATGGCGCATAACGCAAAATGCATAACGCATAACGCATAACGCATAAAGCATAACGCATAACGCATAACGCATAACGCATAACGCATAACGCATAACATATAACGCATAACGCATAACGCATAACGCATAACGCATAACGCATAACGCATAACGCATAACGCATAACGCATAACGCATAACGCATAACGCATAACGCATAACGCATAACGCATAACGCATAACGCATAACGCATAACGCATAACGCATAACGCATAACGCATAACGCATAACGCATAACGCATAACGTATAACGCATAACTCATAACGCAAAACGCATAACGCATAACGCATAACGCATAACGCATAACGCAAAACGCATATCGCATAACGTATATCGCATAACGGATAACTCAAACCGTATAACGCATAACGCATAACGCATAACGCAAACGTATAACGCATAACGCATAACGCATAACGCATAACGCATAAAGCATAACGCATGACGCCTAACGCATAACGCAAACGTATAACACATAACACATAACGCATGACGCATAACGCAAAACGCATAACGCATAACGCATAACGCATAACGCATAAAGCATAACGCATGAAGCCTAACGCATAACGCAAACGTATAACACATAACGCATGAAGCATAACGCAAAACGCATAACGCATAACGCATAACGCATAACGCATAACGCGTAACGCATAACGCATAACGCATAACGCATAACGCATAACGCATAACGCATAACGCATAACGCATAACGCATAACGCATAACGCACAACGCATAAAACATAACCCATAACGCATAATGCAAAACGCATAACGCATAACGCATAACGCATAAACCTATAACTTATAACGCATAACGCATAACTCAAACCGTATAACGCATAACGCATATCTCAAACCGTATAACGCATAACGCATAACGCATAACGCATTACGCATAACTCATAACGCATAAGGCATGGCGCATAACGCAAAATGCATAACGCATAACGCATAACGCATAAAGCATAACGCATAACGCATAACGCATAACGCATAACATATAACGCATAACGCATAACGCATAACGCATAACGCATAACGCATAACGCATAACGCATAACGCATAACGCATAACGCATAACGCATAACGCATAACGCATAACGCATAACGCATAACGCATAACGCATAACGCATAACGCATAACGCATAACGCATAACGCATAACGCATAACGCATAACTCATAACGCATAACGCATGGCGCATAACGCAAAATGCATAACGCATAACGCATAACGCATAACGCATAAAGCATAACGCATAACGCATAACGCAAACGTATAACGCCCAACGCATAACGCATAACGAACAACGCATAACGCATAACGCATAACGCATAACGCATAACGCATAAAACATAACCCATAACGCATAACGCAGAACGCATAACGCATAACGCATAACGCATAACGCATAAACCAATAACGTATAACGCATAACGCATAACTCAAACCGTATAACGCATAACGCATATCTCAAACCGTATAACGCATAACGCATAACGCATAACGCATAGCGCATAACTCATAACGCATAAGCATAACGCATCACGCATAACGCATAACGCATAACGCATAAACCAATAACGTATAACGCATAACGGATAACTCATACCGTATAACGCATAACGCATAACGCATAACGCATAACGCATAGCGCATAACTCATAACGCATAAGCATAACGCATAACGCATAACGCATAACGCATAACGCATAACGCATAACGCATAACTCATAACGCATAACGCATGGCGCATAACGCAAAATGCATAACGCATAACGCATAACGCATAACGCATAAAGCATAACGCATAACGCATAACGCATAACGCATAACGCATAACGCATAACGCATAACGCATAACGCATAACGCATAACGCATAACGCATAACGCATAACGCATTAAGCATAACTTATAACTCATAACGCATAACGCATAACCCATAACGCATAACGCATAACGCATAACGCATACCGCATAAACCAAAAACGTATAACGCATAACGGATAACTCATACCGTATAACGCATAACGCATAACGCATAACGCATAGCGCATAACTCATAACGCATAAGCATAACGCATAACGCATAACGCATAACGCATAACGCATAACGCATAACGCATAACGCATAAACCAATAACGTATAACGCATAACGGATAACTCATACCGTATAACGCATAACGCATAACGCATAACGCATAACGCATAACTCATAACGCATAACGCATGGCGCATAACGCAAAATGCATAACGCATAACGCATAACGCATAACGCATAAAGCATAACGCATAACGCATAACGCATAACGCAAACGTATAACGCCCAACGCATAACGCATAACGAACAACGCATAACGCATAACGCATAAACCAATAACGTATAACGCATAACGCATAACTCAAACCGTATAACGCATAACGCATATCTCAAACCGTATAACGCATAACGCATAACGCATAACGCATAGCGCATAACTCATAACGCATAAGCATAACGCATAACGCATAACGCATAACGCATAACGCATAACGCATAACGCATAACGCATAAACCAATAACGTATAACGCATAACGGATAACTCATACCGTATAACGCATAACGCATAACGCATAACGCATAACGCATAACTCATAACGCATAACGCATGGCGCATAACGCAAAATGCATAACGCATAACGCATAACGCATAACGCATAAAGCATAACGCATAACGCATAACGCATAACGCAAACGTATAACGCCCAACGCATAACGCATAACGAACAACGCATAACGCATAACGCATAAACCAATAACGTATAACGCATAACGCATAACTCAAACCGTATAACGCATAACGCATATCTCAAACCGTATAACGCATAACGCATAACGCATAACGCATAGCGCATAACTCATAACGCATAAGCATAACGCATAACGCATAACGCATAACGCATAACGCATAACGCATAACGCATAAACCAATAACGTATAACGCATAACGGATAACTCATACCGTATAACGCATAACGCATAACGCATAACGCATAACGCATAACGCATAACTCATAACGCATAACGCATGGCGCATAACGCAAAATGCATAACGCATAACGCATAACGCATAACGCATAAAGCATAACGCATAACGCATAACGCATAACGCATAACGCAAACGTATAACGCCCAACGCATAACGCATAACGAACAACGCATAACGCATAACGCATAACGCATAACGCATAACGCATAACGCATAAAACATAACCCATAACGCATAACGCAGAACGCATAACGCCTAACGCATAAACCAATAACGTATAACGCATAACGCATAACTCAAACCGTATAACGCATAACGCATATCTCAAACCGTATAACCCATAACGCATAACGCATAACGCATTACGCATTACGCATAACTCATAACGCATAAGGCATGGCGCATAACGCAAAATGCATAACGCATAACGCATAACGCATAAAGCATAACGCATAACGCATAACGCATAACGCATAACGCTTAACGCAAAACGCATAACGCATAACGCATAAAGCATAACGCATGACGCCTAATGCATAACGCAAACGTATAACACATAATGCATGAAGCATAACGCAAAACGCATAACGCATAACGCATAACGCATAACGCATAACGCATAACGCATAACGCATAACGCATAACGCATAACGCATAACGCATAACGCATAACGCATAACGCATAACGCATAACGCATAACGCATAACGCATAACGCATAACGCATAACGCATAACGCATAACGCATAACGCATAACGCATGACGCATAACGCATAACGCATAACGCATAACGCATAAAGCATAACGCATAACGCATAACGCATAACGCATAACGCATAACGCATAACATATAACGCATAACGCATAACGCATAACGCATAACGCATAACGTATAACTCATAACGCATAACGCATAAGCATAACGCATCACGCATAACGCATAACGCATAACGCATAACGCATAACGCATAACGCATAACGCATAACGCATAACGCATAAAGCATAACGCATGACGCCTAACGCATAACGCAAACGTATAACACATAACACATAACGCATGACGCATAACGCAAAACGCATAACGCATAACGCATAACGCATAACGCATAAAGCATAACGCATGACGCCTAACGCATAACGCAAACGTATAACACATAACGCATGAAGCATAACGCAAAACGCATAACGCATAACGCACAACGCATAACGCATAACGCATAACGCATAACGCATAACGCATAACGCATAACGCATAACGCATAACGCATAACGCATAACGCATAACGCATAACGCATAACGCATAACGCATAACGCATAACGCATAACGCATAACGCATAACACATAACGCATAACGCATAACGCATAACGCATAACGTATAACGCATAACGCATAACGCATAACGCATAACGCATAACGCATAACGCATAACGCATAACGCAAAACGCATATCGCATAACGTATATCGCATAACGGATAACTCAAACCGTATAACGCATGACGCATAACGCATAACGCATAACGCATAACTCATAACGCATAACGCATAACGCATAACGCATAACTCATAACGCATAACGCATGGCGCATAACGCAAAATGCATAACGCATAACGCATAACGCATAACGCATAAAGCATAACGCATAACGCATAACGCATAACGCATAACGCATAACGCATAACGCATAACGCATAACATATAACGCATAACGCATAACGCATAACGCATAACGCATAACGCATAACGCATAACGCATAACGCATAACGCATAACGAATAACGCATAACGCATAACGCATAAAGCATAACGCATAACGCATAACGCATAACGCATAACGCATAACGCATAACGCATAACGCATAACGCATAACGCAAAACGCATAACGCATAACATATAACGCATAACGCATAACGCATAACGCATAACGCATAACGCATAACGCATAACGTATAACTCATAACGCATAACGCATAAGCATAACGCAAACGTATAACACATAACGCATGAAGCATAACGCAAAACGCATAACGCATAACGTATAACGCATAACGCATAACGCATATCGCATAACGCATAACGCATAACGCATAACGCATAACTCATAACGCATAACGCATGGCGCATAACGCAAAATGCATAACGCATAACGCATAACGCATAACGCATAAAGCATAACGCATAACGCATAACGCATAACGCATAACGCATAACGCATAACGCATAACATATAACGCATAACGCATAACGCATAACGCATAACGCATAACGCATAACGCATAACGCATAACGCATAACGCATAACGCATAACGCATAACGCATAACGCATAACGCATAACGCATAACGCATAACGCATAACGCACAACGCATAACGCATAACGCATAACGCATAACGCATAACGCATAACGCATAACGCATAACGCATAACGCATAACGCATAACGCATAACGTATAACGCATAACTCATAACGCATAACGCATAACGCATAACGCATAACGCATAACGCATAACGCAAAACGCATATCGCATAACGTATTTCGCATAACGGATAACTCAAACCGTATAACGCATAACGCATAACGCATAACGCATAACGCATAACTCATAACGCATAACGCATAACATATAACGCATAACGCATAACGCATAACGCATAACGCATAACGTATAACTCATAACGCATAACGCATAAGCATAACGCATACGTATAACACATAACGCATGAAGCATAACGCAAAACGCATAACGCATAACGCATAACGCATAACGCATAACGCATAACGCATAACGCATAACGCATAACGCATAACGCATAACGCATAACGCATAACGCATAACGCATAACGCATAACGCATAACGCATAACGCATAACGCATAACGCATAACGCATAACGCATAACGCATAACGCATAACGCATAACGCATAACGCATAACGCATAACGCATAACGCATAACGCATAACGCATAACGCATAACGCATAACGCATAACGCATAACGCATAACGCATAACGCATAACGCATAACGCATAACGCATAACGCATAACGCATAACGCATAACGCATAACGCATAACGCATAACGCATAACATATAACGCATAACGCATAACGCATAACGCATAACGTATAACTCATAACGCATAACGCATAAGCATAACGCATCACGCATAACGCATAACGCATAACGCATAACGCATAACGCATAACGCATAAAGCATAACGCATGACGCCTAACGCATAACGCAAACGTATAACACATAACACATAACGCATGACGCATAACGCAATACGCATAACGCATAACGCATAACGCATAACGCATAACGCATAACGCATAACGCATAAAGCGTAACGCATAACGCATAACGCATAACGCATAACGCATAACGCATAACGCATAACGCATAACGCATAACGTATAACGCATAACTCATAACGCATAACGCATAACGCATAACGCATAACGCATAACGCATAACGCATAACGCAAAACGCATATCGCATAACGTATATCGCATAACGGATAACTCAAACCGTATAACGCATAACGCATAACGCATAACGCATAACGCATAACGCATAACTCATAACGCATAACGCATGGCGCATAACGCAAAATGCATAAGGCATAACGCATAACGCATAACGCATAAAGCATAACGCATAACGCATAACGCATAACGCATAACGCATAACATATAAAGCATAACGCATAACGCATAACGCATAACGCATAACGCATAACGCATAACGCATAACGCATATCTCAAACCGTATAACGCATAACTCATAACGCATAACGCATAACGCATAACGCATAACGCATAACGCATAACGCATAACGCATAACGCATAACGCATAACGCATAACGCATAAAGCATAACGCATAACGCATAACGCATAACGCATAACGCATAACGCATAACGCATAACGCATAACGCATAACGCAAAACGCATAACGCATAACATATAACGCATAACGCATAACGCATAACGCATAACGCATAACGCATAACGCATAACGTATAACTCATAACGCATAACGCATAAACATAACGCAAACGTATAACACATAACGCATGAAGCATAACGCAAAACGCATAACGCATAACGTATAACGCATAACGCATAACGCATAACGCATAACGCATAACGCATAACGCATAACGCATAACGCATAACTCATAACGCATAACGCATGGCGCATAACGCAAAATGCATAACGCATAACGCATAACGCATAACGCATAAAGCATAACGCATAACGCATAACGCATAACGCATAACGCATAACGCATAACGCATAACATATAACGCATAACGTATAACGCATAACGCATAACGCATAACGCATAACGCATAACGCATAACGCATAACGCATAACGCATAACGCATAACGCATAACGCATAACGCATAACGCATAACGCATAACGCATAACGCATAACGCATAACGCATAACGCATAACGTATAACGCATAACTCATAACGCATAACGCATAACGCATAACGCATAACGCATAACGCAAAACGCATATCGCATAACGTATTTCGCATAACGGATAACTCATACCGTATAACGCATAACGCATAACGCATAACGCATAACGCATAACGCATAACGCATAACGCATAACGCATAAC
Source organism: Lasioglossum morio (assembly GCA_916610235.2). NCBI lineage: Eukaryota > Metazoa > Arthropoda > Insecta > Hymenoptera > Halictidae > Lasioglossum > Lasioglossum morio. Next base: position 463,867 of record CAKAJA020000325.1, on the reverse strand, counting down.
ATATAACGCATAACGCATAACGCATAACGCATAACGCATAACGTATAACTCATAACGCATAACGCATAAGCATAACGCAAACGTATAACACATAACGCATGAAGCATAACGCAAAACGCATAACGCATAACGCATAACGCATAACGCATAACGCATAACGCATAACGCATAACGCATAACGCATAACGCATAACGCATAACGCATAACGCATAACGCATAACGCATAACGCATAACGCATAACGCATAACGCATAACGCATAACGCATAACGCATAACGCATAACGCATAACGCATAACGCATAACGCATAACGCATAACGCATAACGCATAACGCATAACGCATAACGCATAACGCATAACGCATAACGCATAACGCATAACGCATAACGCATAACGCATAACGCATAACGCATAACATATAACGCATAACGCATAACGCATAACGCATAACGTATAACTCATAACGCATAACGCATAAGCATAACGCATCACGCATAACGCATAACGCATAACGCATAACGCATAACGCATAAAGCATAACGCATGACGCCTAACGCATAACGCAAACGTATAACGCATAACACATAACGCATGACGCATAACGCAATACGCATAACGCATAACGCATAACGCATAACGCATAACGCATAACGCATAACGCATAAAGCGTAACGCATGACGCCTAACGCATAACGCAAACGTATAACACATAACGCATGAAGCATAACGCAAAACGCATAACGCATAACGCACAACGCATAACGCATAACGCATAACGCATAACGCATAACGCATAACGCATAACGCATAACGCATAACGCATAACGCCTAACGCATAACGCATAACGCATAACGCATAACGCATAACGCATAACGCATAACGCATAACGCATAACGCATAACGCATAACGCATAACGCATAACGTATAACGCATAACTCATAACGCATAACGCATAACGCATAACGCATAACGCATAACGCATAACGCATAACGCATAACGCAAAACGCATATCGCATAACGTATATCGCATAACGGATAACTCAAACCGTATAACGCATAACGCATAACGCATAACGCATAACGCATAACGCATAACTCATAACGCATAACGCATGGCGCATAACGCAAAATGCATAACGCATAACGCATAACGCATAACGCATAAAGCATAACGCATAACGCATAACGCATAACGCATAACGCATAACGCATAACATATAACGCATAACGCATAACGCATAACGCATAACGCATAACGCATAACGCATAACGCATAACGCATAACGCATAACGCATAACGCATAACGCATAACGCATAACGCATAACGCATAACGCATAACGCATAACGCATAACGCATAACGCATAACGCATAACGCATAACGCATAACGTATAACGCATAACTCATAATGCATAACGCATAACGCATAACGCATAACGCATAACGCATAACGCAAAACGCATATCGCATAACGTATATCGCATAACGGATAACTCAAACCGTATAACGCATAACGCATAACGCATAACGCAAACGTATAACGCATAACGCATAACGCATAACGCATAACGCATAAAGCATAACGCATGACGCCTAACGCATAACGCAAACGTATAACACATAACACATAACGCATGACGCATAACGCAAAACGCATAACGCATAACGCATAACGTATAACGCATAACGCATAAAGCATAACGCATGAAGCCTAACGCATAACGCAAACGTATAACACATAACGCATGAAGCATAACGCAAAACGCATAACGCATAACGCATAACGCATAACGCACAACGCATAAAACATAACCCATAACGCATAATGCAAAACGCATAACGCATAACGCATAACGCATAAACCTATAACGTATAACGCATAACGCATAACTCAAACCGTATAACGCATAACGCATATCTCAAACCGTATAACGCATAACGCATAACGCATAACGCATTACGCATAACTCATAACGCATAAGGCATGGCGCATAACGCAAAATGCATAACGCATAACGCATAACGCATAAAGCATAACGCATAACGCATAACGCATAACGCATAACGCATAACGCATAACGCATAACGCATAACGCATAACGCATAACGCATAACGCATAACGCATAAAGCATAACGCATGACGCCTAACGCATAACGCAAACGTATAACACATAACGCATGAAGCATAACGCAAAACGCATAACGCATAACGCATAACGCATAACGCATAACGCATAACGCATAACGCATAACGCATAACGTATAACGCATAACGCATAACGCATAACGTATAACGCATAACGCATCACGCATAACGCATAACGCATAACGCATAACGCATAACGCATAACGCATAACGCATAACACATAACACATAACACATAACGCATGACGCATAACGCAAAACGCATAACGCATAACGCATAACGCATAACGCATAACGCATAACTTATAACTCATAACGCATAACGCATAACCCATAACGCATAACGCATAACGCATAACGCATAACGCATAACGCATAAACCAATAACGTATAACGCATAACGGATAACTCATACCGTATAACGCATAACGCATAACGCATAACGCATAACGCATAACGCATAACGCATAAAGCATAACGCATGACGCCTAACGCATAACGCAAACGTATAACACATAACGCATGAAGCATAACGCAAAACGCATAACGCATAACGCACAACGCATAACGCATAACGCATAACGCATAACGCATAACGCATAACGCATAACGCATAACGCATAACGCATAACGCATAACGCATAACGCATAACGCATAACGCATAACGCATAACGCATAACGCATAACGCATAACGCATAACGCATAACGCATAACGCATAACGCATAACGCATAACGCATAACGCATAACGCATAACGCATAACGTATAACGCATAACGCATAACGCATAACGCATAACGCATAACGCATAACGCAAAACGCATATCGCATAACGTATATCGCATAACGGATAACTCAAACCGTATAACGCATAACGCATAACGCATAACGCATAACGCATAACTCATAACGCATAACGCATGGCGCATAACGCAAAATGCATAACGCATAACGCATAACGCATAACGCATAACGCATAAAGCATAACGCATAACGCATAACGCATAACGCATAACGTATAACGCATAACATATAACGCATAACGCATAACGCATAACGCATAACGCATAACGCATAACGCATAACGCATAACGCATAACGCATAACGCATAACGCATAACGCATAACGCATAACGCATAACGCATAACGCATAACGCATAACGCATAACGCATAACGCATAACGCATAACGCATAACGTATAACGCATAACTCATAACGCATAACGCATAACGCATAACGCATAACGCATAACGCATAACGCATAACGCAAAACGCATATCGCATAACGTATTTCGCATAACGGATAACTCAAACCGTATAACGCATAACGCATAACGCATAACGCATAACGCATAACGCATAACGCATAACGCATAACGCATAACGCATAACGCATAACGCATAACGCATAACGCATAACGCATAACATATAACGCATAACGCATAACGCATAACGCATAACGTATAACTCATAACGCATAACGCATAAGCATAACGCATCACGCATAACGCATAACGCATAACGCATAACGCATAACGCATAAAGCATAACGCATGACGCCTAACGCATAACGCAAACGTATAACACATAACACATAACGCATGACGCATAACGCAATACGCATAACGCATAACGCATAACGCATAACGCATAACGCATAACGCATAACGCATAAAGCATAACGCATAACGCATGACGCCTAACGCATAACGCAAACGTATAACACATAACGCATGAAGCATAACGCAAAACGCATAACGCATAACGCACAACGCATAACGCATAACGCATAACGCATAACGCAATACGCATAACGCATAACGCATAACGCATAACGCATAACGCATAACGCATAACGCATAAAGCATAACGCATGACGCCTAACGCATAACGCAAACGTATAACACATAACGCATGAAGCATAACGCAAAACGCATAACGCATAACGCACAACGCATAACGCATAACGCATAACGCATAACGCATAACGCATAACGCATAACGCATAACGCATAACGCATAACGCATAACGCATAACGCATAACGCATAACGCATAACGCATAACGCATAACGCATAACGCATAACGCATAACGCATAACGCATAACGCATAACGCATCACGCATAACGCATAACGCATAACGCATAACGCATAACGCATAAAGCATAACGCATGACGCCTAACGCATAACGCATAACGCATAACGCATAACGCATAACGCATAACTCATAACGTATAACGCATAACTCATAACGCATAACGCATAACGCATAACGCATAACGCATAACGCATAACGCATAACGCATAACGCATAACGCATAACGCATAACGCATAACGCATAACGCATAACGCATAACGCATAACGCATAACGTATAACGCATAACTCATAACGCATAACGCATAACGCATAACGCATAACGCATAACGCATAACGCATAACGCATAACGCATAACGCATAACGCATAACGCATAACGCATAACGCATAACGCATAACGCATAACGCATAACGCATAACGCATAACGCATAACGCATAACGCATAACGCATAATGCATAACGTATAACGCATAACTCATAACGCATAACGCATAAATCATAACGCATAACGCATAACGCATAACGCATAACGCATAACGCAAAACGCATATCGCATAACGTATATCGCATAACGGATAACTCAAACCGTATAACGCATAACGCATAACGCATAACGCATAACGCATAACTCATAACGCATAACGCATGGCGCATAACGCAAAATGCATAACGCATAACGCATAACGCATAACGCATAAAGCATAACGCATAACGCATATCGCATAACGCATAACGCATAACGCATAACATATAACGCATAACGCATAACGCATAACGCATAACGCATAACGCATAACGCATAACGCATAACGCATAACGCATAACGCATAACGCATAACGCATAACGCATAACGCATAACGCATAACGCATAACGCATAACGCATAACGCATAACGCATAACGCATAACGCATAACGCATAACGCATAACGTATAACGCATAACGCATAACGCATAACGCATAACGCATAACGCATAACGCAAAATGCATATCGCATAACGTATATCGCATAACGGATAACTCAAACCGTATAACGCATAACGCATAACGCATAACGCAAACGTATAACGCATAACGCATAACGCATAACGCATAACGCATAAAGCATAACGCATGACGCCTAACGCATAACGCAAACGTATAACACATAACACATAACGCATGACGCATAACGCAAAACGCATAACGCATAACGCATAACGCATAACGCATAACGCATAAAGCATAACGCATGAAGCCTAACGCATAACGCAAACGTATAACACATAACGCATGAAGCATAACGCAAAACGCATAACGCATAACGCATAACGCATAACGCATAACGCGTAACGCATAACGCATAACGCATAACGCATAACGCATAACGCATAACGCATAACGCATAACGCATAACGCATAACGCATAACGCATAACTCATAACGTATAACGCATAACTCATAACGCATAACGCATAACGCATAACGCATAACGCATAACGCATAACGCATAACGCATAACGCATAACGCATAACGCATAACGCATAACGCATAACGCATAACGCATAACGCATAACGCATAACGTATAACGCATAACTCATAACGCATAACGCATAACGCATAACGCATAACGCATAACGCATAACGCATAACGCATAACGCATAACGCATAACGCATAACGCATAACGCATAACGCATAACGCATAACGCATAATGCATAACGCATAACGCATAACGCATAACGCATAACGCATAACGTATAACGCATAACTCATAACGCATAACGCATAACGCATAACGCATAACGCATAACGCATAACGCATAACGCAAAACGCATATCGCATAACGTATTTCGCATAACGGATAACTCAAACCGCATAACGCATAACGCATAACGCATAACGCATAACGCATAACGCATAACGCATAACGCATAACGCATAACGCATAACGTATAACTCATAACGCATAACGCATAAACATAACGCAAACGTATAACACATAACGCATGAAGCATAACGCATAAAGCATAACGCATAACGCATAACGCGTAACGCATAACGCATAACGCATAACGCATAACGCATAACGCATAACTCATAACGCATAACGCATGGCGCATAACGCAAAATGCATAACGCATAACGCATAACGCATAACGCATAAAGCATAACGCATAACGCATAACGCATAACGCATAACGCATAACGCATAACATATACCGCATAACGTATAACGCATAACGCATAACGCATAACGCATAACGCATAACGCATAACGCATAACGCATAACGCATAACGCATAACGCATAACGCATAACGCATAACGCATAACGCATAACGCATAACGCATAACGCATAACGCATAACGCATAACGCATAACGTATAACGCATAACTCATAACGCATAACGCATAACGCATAACGCATAACGCATAACGCATAACGCAAAACGCATATCGCATAACGTATTTCGCATAACGGATAACTCAAACCGTATAACGCATAACGCATAACGCATAACGCATAACGCATAACGCATAACGCATAACGCATAACATATAACGCATAACGCATAACGCATAACGCATAACGCATAACGTATAACTCATAACGCATAACGCATAAGCATAACGCAAACGTATAACACATAACGCATGAAGCATAACGCAAAACGCATAACGCATAACGCATAACGCATAACGCATAACGCATAACGCATAACGCATAACGCATAACGCATAACGCATAACGCATAACGCATAACGCATAACGCATAACGCATAACGCATAACGCATAACGCATAACGCATAACGCATAACGCATAACGCATAACGCATAACGCATAACGCATAACGCATAACGCATAACGCATAACGCATAACGCATAACGCATAACGCATAACGCATAACGCATAACGCATAACGCATAACGCATAACGCATAACGCATAACGCATAACGCATAACGCATAACGCATAACGCATAACGCATAACGCATAACGCATAACGCATAACGCATAACGCATAACGCATAACGCATAACATATAACGCATAACGCATAACGCATAACGCATAACTCATAACGCATAACGCATAAGCATAACGCATCACGCATAACGCATAACGCATAACGCATAACGCATAACGCATAAAGCATAACGCATGACGCCTAACGCATAACGCAAACGTATAACACATAACACATAACGCATGACGCATAACGCAATACGCATAACGCATAACGCATAACGCATAACGCATAACGCATAACGCATAAAGCGTAACGCATGACGCCTAACGCATAACGCAAACGTATAACACATAACGCATGAAGCATAACGCAAAACGCATAACGCATAACGCACAACGCATAACGCATAACGCATAACGCATAACGCATAACGCATAACGCATAACGTATAACGCATAACGCATCACGCATAACGCATAACGCATAACGCATAACGCATAACGCATAACGCATAACGCATAACGCATAACGCATAACGCATAACGCATAACGCATAACGCATAACGCATAACGCATAACGCATAACGCATAACGCATAACGCATAACGCATAACATATAACGCATAACGCATAACGCATAACGCATAACGTATAACTCATAACGCATAACGCATAAGCATAACGCATCACGCATAACGCATAACGCATAACGCATAACGCATAACGCATAAAGCATAACGCATGACGCCTAACGCATAACGCAAACGTATAACACATAACACATAACGCATGACGCATAACGCAATACGCATAACGCATAACGCATAACGCATAACGCATAACGCATAACGCATAACGCATAAAGCATAACGCATGACGCCTAACGCATAACGCAAACGTATAACACATAACGCATGAAGCATAACGCAAAACGCATAACGCATAACGCACAACGCATAACGCATAACGCATAACGCATAACGCATAACGCATAACGCATAACGCATAACGCATAACGCATAACGCATAACGCATAACGCATAACGCATAACGCATAACGCATAACGCATAACGCATAACGCATAACGCATAACGCATAACGCATAACGCATAACGCATAACGCATAACGCATAACGCATAACGCATAACGCATAACGTATAACGCATAACTCATAACGCATAACGCATAAATCATAACGCATAACGCATAACGCATAACGCATAACGCAAAACGCATATCGCATAACGTATATCGCATAACGGATAACTCAAACCGTATAACGCATAACGCATAACGCATAACGCATAACGCATAACTCATAACGCATAACGCATGGCGCATAACGCAAAATGCATAACGCATAACGCATAACGCATAACGCATAAAGCATAACGCATAACGCATAACGCATAACGCATAACGCATAACGCATAACATATAACGCATAACGCATAACGCATAACGCATAACGCATAACGCATAACGCATAACGCATAACGCATAACGCATAACGCATAACGCATAACGCATAACGCATAACGCATAACGCATAACGCATAACGCATAACGCATAACGCATAACGCATAACGCATAACGCATAACGCATAACGCATAACGCATAACGCATAACGCATAACGTATAACGCATAACTCATAACGCATAACGCATAACGCATAACGCATAACGCATAACGCAAAACGCATATCGCATAACGTATATCGCATAACGGATAACTCAAACCGTATAACGCATAACGCATAACGCATAACGCATAACGCATAACGCATAACGCATAACGCATAACGCATAACGTATAACGCATAACTCATAACGCATAACGCATAACGCATAACGCATAACGCATAACGCATAACGCATAAAGCATAACGCATGACGCCTAACGCATAACGCAAACGTATAACACATAACACATAACGCATGACGCATAACGCAAAACGCATAACGCATAACGCATAACGCATAACGCATAACGCATAAAGCATAACGCATGAAGCCTAACGCATAACGCAAACGTATAACACATAACGCATGAAGCATAACGCAAAACGCATAACGCATAACGCATAACGCATAACGCATAACGCGTAACGCATAACGCATAACGCATAACGCATAACGCATAACGCATAACGCATAACGCATAACGCATAACGCATAACGCATAACTCATAACGTATAACGCATAACTCATAACGCATAACGCATAACGCATAACGCATAACGCATAACGCATAACGCATAACGCATAACGCATAACGCATAACGCATAACACGTAACGAATATCGCATAACGCATATCCATAACGCATAACGCATAAAGCACAACGCATAACGAATAACGCAAAACGCATAACGCATAACGGATCCAGCATTACTCATAACGCATAACGCATAACGCATAATCCATAACGCATAACGCATAAAGCACAAAGCATAACGCATAACGCATAACGCATAACGCATAACGCATAACGCATAACGCATAACGCATAACGCATCACGCATAACGCATAACGCATAACGCATAACGCATAACGCATAACGCATAACGCATAACGCATAACGTATAACGCATAACGCATAACGCATAACGCATAACGCATAACGAATAACCCATAACACATAACGCATAACGCATAACGCAAAACGCATAACGCATAACGCATAACACATAACGGATCACGCATAACGCATAAGGGATCACGCATTACTCATAACGCATAACGCATTACTCATAACGCAAAACTCATAACGCATAGCGCATAACGCATAACGCATAACGCATAACGGATCACGCATTACTCATAACGCATAACGCATAACACATACCGCATTACTCATAACGCATAACGCATAATGCATAACCCATAACACATAACGCATAACGCATAACGCAAAACGCATAACGCATAACGCATAACACATAACGGATCACGCATTACTCATAACGCATAACGCATAAGGGATCACGCATTGCTCATAACGCATAACGCATTACTCATAACGCAAAACGCATAACGCATAGCGCATAACGCATAACGCATAACGCATAACGCATAACGCATAACGCCTAACGCATAACGCATAACGCATAACACATAACGCATAACGCATAACGCATAACGCATAACGCATACCGCATAACGCATATCGGATCAAGCATTACTCATAACGCATAACGCATTACGTATAACGCATAAGGCATAAGGCATAACGCATATAGCATAACGCATAACGCATGACGGATCACGCATTACTCATAACGCATAACGCATAACGCACAAAGCATAACGCATAACGCTTAACGTATAACGCATAACGCATATCGGATCAAGCATTACTCATAACGCATAACGCATTCCGTATAACGCATAAAGCATAACGCACAACGCATAACGCATTACGCATAACGCATAACGCATAACGCATAACGTATAACGCATAACGCATAACGCATAACGCATAACGGATATCGGATCAAGCATTACTCATAACGCATAACGCATAACGCATAACGCATAACGCATAACGCATAACGCATAACGCATAACGCATAACGCATAACGCATAACGCATAACGCATAACGCATAACGCATAACGCATAACGCATAACGCATAACGCATAACGCATAACGCATAACGCATAACGCAAAACGCATAACGCATAACGCATAACGCATAACGCATAACGCATAACGCATAACGCATAACGGATATCGGATCAAGCATTACTCATAACGCATAACGCATTACGTATAACGCATAAGGCATAAGGCATAACGCATATAGCATAACGCATAACGCATGACGGATCACGCATTACTCATAACGCATAACGCATAACGCACAAAGCATAACGCATAACGCATAACGCTTAACGTATAACGCATAACTCATATCGGATCAAGCATTACTCATAACGCATAACGCATTACGTATAACGCATAACGCATAACGCATAACGCACAACGCATAACGCATTACGCATAACGCATAACGCATAACGCATAACGTATAACGCATAACGCATAACGCATCACGCATAACGCATAACGCATAACGCAAAACGCATAACGTATAACGCATAACCCATAACGCATAACGGATCACGCATTACTCATAACGCATAACGCATAACGCATAACGCATAACGCATAACGCATAACGGATCACGCATTACTCATAACGCATAACGCATGACGCATAACGCATAACGCATAACGCATAACGCATAACGCATAACGCATAACACGTAACGAATATCGCATAAGGCATATCCATAACGCATAACGCATAAAGCACAACGCATAACGAATAACGCAAAACGCATAACGCATAACGGATCCAGCATTACTCATAACGCATAACGCATAACGCATAATCCATAACGCATAACGCATAAGGCACAACGCATAACGAATAACGCAAAACGCATAACGCATAACGGATCCAGCATAACGCATAACGCATAACGCATAACGCATAACGCACAACGCATAACGCATAACGCATGACGGATCACGCATTACTCATAACGCATAACGCATAACGCACAAAGCATAACGCATAACGCATAACGCATAACGCATAACGCATAACGCATAACGCATAACGCATAACGCATAACGCATAACGCATAACGCATAACGCATAACGCATAACGCATAACGCATAACACGTAACGAATATCGCATAACGCATATCCATAACGCATAACGCATAAAGCACAACGCATAACGAATAACGCAAAACGCATAACGCATAACGGATCCAGCATTACTCATAACGCATAACGCATAACCCATAATCCATAACGCATAACGCATAAAGCACAACGCATAACGAATAACGCAAAACGCATAACGCATAACGGATCCAGCATAACGCATAACGCATAACGCATAACGCATAACGCATAACGTATAACGCATAACGCATAACGCATAACGCACAACGCATAACGCATAACGCATGACGGATCACGCATTACTCATAACGCATAACGCATAACGCACAAAGCATAACGCATAACGCATAACGCATAACGCATAACGCATAACGCACAACGCATAACGCATAACGAATAACGCATAACGCATAACGCATAACGCATAACACATAACGAATATCGCATAACGCATAAAGCACAACGCATAACGAATAACGCAAAACGCATAACGCATAACGGATCCAGCATTACTCATAACGCATAACGCATATCGCATAATCCATAACGCATAACGCATAACGTATAACGCATAACGCATAACGCATAACGCATAACGCATAACGCATAACGCATAACGCATAACGCATAACGCATAACGCATAACGCATAACGCATAACGCATAACGCATAACGCATAACGCATAACGCATAACGCCTAACGCATAAGGCATAAGGCATAAGGCATAACGCATATAGCATAACTCATAACGCATAACGCATAACGCCTAACGCATAAGGCAAAAGGCATAACGCATATAGCATAACGCATAACGCATGACGGATCACGCATTACTCATAACGCATAACGCATAACGCACAAAGCATAACGCATAACGCATAACGCATAACGCATAACGCATAACGCATAACGCATAACGCATAACGCATAACGCATCACGCATAACGCATAACGCATAACGCATAACGCATAACGCATAACGCATAACGCATAACGTATAACGCATAACGCATAACGCATAACGCATAACGCATAACGAATAACCCATAACACATAACGCATAACGCATAACGCAAAACGCATAACGCATAACGCATAACACATAACGGATCACGCATTACTCATAACGCGTAACGCATAAGGGATCACGCATTACTCATAACGCATAACGCATTACTCATAACGCAAAACTCATAACGCATAGCGCATAACGCATAACGCATAACGGATCACGCATTACTCATAACGCATAACGCATAACAGATACCGCATTACTCATAACGCATAACGCATAATGCATAACCCATAACACATAACGCATAACGCATAACGCAAAACGCATAACGCATAACGCATAACGCATAACACATAACGGATCACGCATTACTCATAACGCATAACGCATAAGGGATCACGCATTACTCATAACGCATAACGCATTACTCATAACGCAAAACGCATAACGCATAGCGCATAACGCATAACGCATAACGCATAACGCATAACGCATAACGCCTAACGCATAACGCATAACGCATAACACATAACGAATATCGCATAACGCATAACGTATAACGCATAACGGATACCGCATAACGCATAACGCATAACGCATAACGCATAACGCATAACGCATAACGCATAACGCATAACGCATACCGCATAACGCATATCGGATCAAGCATTACTCATAACGCATAACGCATTACGTATAACGCATAAGGCATAAGGCATAACGCATATAGCATAACGCATAACGCATGACGGATCACGCATTACTCATAACGCATAACGCATAACGCACAAAGCATAACGCATAACGCTTAACGTATAACGCATAACGCATATCGGATCAAGCATTACTCATAACGCATAACGCATTACGTATAACGCATAACGCATAACGCACAACGCATAACGCATTACGCATAACGCATAACGCATAACGCATAACGTATAACGCATAACGCATAACGCATAACGCATAACGGATTTCGGATCAAGCATTACTCATAACGCATAACGCATAACGCATAACGCATAACGCATAACGCATAACGCATAACGCATAACGCATAACGCATAACGCATAACGCATAACGCATAACGCATAACGCATAACGCATAACGCATAACGCATAACGCATAACGGATATCGGATCAAGCATTACTCATAACGCATAACGCATTACGTATAACGCATAAGGCATAAGGCATAACGCATATAGCATAACGCATAACGCATGACGGATCACGCATTACTCATAACGCATAACGCATAACGCACAAAGCATAACGCATAACGCATAACGCTTAACGTATAACGCATAACTCATATCGGATCAAGCATTACTCATAACGCATAACGCATTACGTATAACGCATAACGCATAACGCACAACGCATAACGCATTACGCATAACGCATAACGCATAACGCATAACGTATAACGCATAACGCATAACGCATCACGCATAACGCATAACGCATAACGCAAAACGCATAACGTATTACGCATAACCCATAACGCATAACGGATCACGCATTACTCATAACGCATAACGCATAACGCATAACGCATAACGCATAACGCATAACGCATAACGGATATCGGATAAAGCATTACTCATAACGCATAACGCATTACGTATAACGCATAACCCATAACGCATAACGGATCATGCATTACTCATAACGCATAACGCATAACGCATAACGCATAACGCATAACGTATAACGCATAACGCATAACGCATAACGCATAACGCATAACGCATAACGCATAACGCATAACGCATAACGCATAACGCACAACGCATAACGCATAACGAAATAACGCATAACGCATAACGCATAACACGTAACGAATATCGCATAACGCATAATCCATAACGCATAATGCATAAAGCACAACGCATAACGAATAACGCAAAACGCATAACGCATAACGGATCCAGCATTACTCATAACGCATAACGCATAACGCATAATCCATAACGCATAACGCATAAAGCACAACGCATAACGAATAACGCAAAACGCATAACGCATAACGCATAACGCATAACGCATAACGCATAACGCATAAGGCATAAGGCATAACGCATATAGCATAACGCATAACGCATGACGGATCACGCATTACTCACAACGCATAACGCATAACGCACAAAGCATAACGCATAACGCATAACGCATAACGCATAACGCATAACGCATAAGGCATAAGGCATAACGCATATAGCATAACGCTTAACGCATGACGGATCACGCATTACTCATAACGCATAACGCATAACGCACAAAGCATAACGCATAACGCATAACGCATAACGCATAACGCATAACGCATAACGCATAACGCATAACGCATAACGCATAACGCATAACGCATAACGCATAACGGATATCGGATCAAGCATTACTCATAACGCATAACGCATTACGTATAACGCATAACGCATAACGCATAACGCATAACGCATAACGCATAACGCATAACGCATAACGCATAACGCATAACGCATAACGCATAACGCATAACGCATAACGCATAACGCATCACGCATAACGCATAACGCATAACGGACCACGCATTACTCATAACGCATAACGCTTAACGTATAACGCATAACGGATAACGCATAACGCATAACGCATAACGCATAACGCATAACGCATAACGCATAACGCATCACGCATAACGCATAACGCATAACGCATAACGCATAACGCATAACTCATAACGCATAACGCATAACTCATAACGCAAAACGCATAACGCATAACGGATCACGCATTACTCATAACGCATAACGCATAACGCATAACGCATAACGCATAACGGATCACGCATTACTCATAACGCATAACACATAACGCATAACGCATAACGCATAACGCATAACGCATAACGCATAACTCATAACGCATAACGGATAACGCATAACGCATAACGCATAACGCATAACGCATAACGCATAACGCATCACGCATAACTCATAACGCATAACGCATAACTCATAACGCAAAACGCATAACGCATAACGCATAACGGATCACGCATTACTCATAACGCATAACGCATAACGCATAACGCATAACGCATAACGCATAACGCATAACGCATAACGCATAACTCATAACGCAAATCGCATAACGCATAACGGATCACGCATTAGTCATAACGCATAACGCATGACGCATAACGCATAACGCATAACGCATAACGCATAACACGTAACGAATATCGCATAACGCATATCCATAACGCATAACGCATAAAGCACAACGCATAACGAATAACGCAAAACGCATAACGCATAACGGATCCAGCATTACTCATAACGCATAACGCATAACGCATAATCCATAACGCATAACGCATAAAGCACAACGCATAACGCATAACGCATGACGGATCACGCATTACTCATAACGCATAACGCATAACGCACAAAGCATAACGCATAACGCATAACGCATAACGCACAACGCATAACGCATAACGAATAACGCATAACGCATAACGCATAACACATAACGAATATCGCATAACGCATAATACATAACGCATAACGCATAAAGCACAACGCATAACGAATAACGCAAAACGCATAACGGATCCAGCATTACTCATAACGCATAACGCATATCGCATAATCCATAACGCATAACGCATAACGTATAACGCATAACGCATAACGCATAACGCATAACGCATAACGCATAACGCATAACGCATAACGCATAACGCATAACGCATAACGCATAACGCATAACGCCTAACGCATAAGGCATAAGGCATAAGGCATAACGCATATAGCATAACTCATAACGCATAACGCATAACGCCTAACGCATAAGGCATAAGGCATAACGCATATAGCATAACGCATAACGCATGACGGATCACGCATTACTCATAACGCATAACGCATAACGCACAAAGCATAACGCATAACGCATAACGCATAACGCATAACGCATAACGCATAACGCATAACGCATAACGCATAACGCATAACGCATAACGCATAACGCATAACGCATCACGCATAACGCATAACGCATAACGCATAACGCATAACGCATAACGCATAACGCATAACGCATAACGCATAACGCATTACGTATAACGCATAACGCATAACGCATAACGCATAACGCATAACGCATAACGCATAACGCATAACGCATAACGCATAACGCATAACGCATAACGCATAACGCATAACGCATAACGCATAACGCATCACGCATAACGCATAACGCATAACGGATCACGCATTACTCATAACGCATAACGCTTAACGTATAACGTATAACGGATAACGCATAACGCATAACGCATAACGCATAACGCATAACGCATAACGCATAACGCATAACGCATCACGCATAACGCATAACGCATAACGCATGACGCATAACGCATAACTCATAACGCATAACGCATAACTCATAACGCAAAACGCATAACGCATAACGCATAACGGATCACGCATTACTCATAACGCATAACGCATAACGCATAACGCATAACGCATAACGGATCACGCATTACTCATAACGCATAACGCATAACGCATAACGCATAACGCATAACGCATAACGCATAACGCATAACGCATAACGCATAACGCATAACGGATCACGCATTACTCATAACGCATAACGCTTAACGTATAACGCATAACGGATAACGCATAACGCATAACGCATAACGCATAACGCATAACGCATAACGCATAACGCATAACGCATAACGCATAACGCATAACGCATAACGCATAACGCATAACGCACTACGCATAACGCATGACGCATAACGCATAACGCATAACGCATAACGCATAACGCATAACGCATAACGCATAACGCATAACACGTAACGAATATCGCATAACGCATATCCATAACGCATAACGCATAAAGCACAACGCATAACGAATAACGCAAAACGCATAACGTATAACGCATAACGGATAACGCATAACGCATAACGCATAACGCATAACGCATAACGCATAACGCATAACGCATAACGCATCACGCATAACGCATAACGCATAACGCATGACGCATAACGCATAACTCATAACGCATAACGCATAACTCATAACGCAAAACGCATAACGCATAACGCATAACGGATCACGCATTACTCATAACGCATAACGCATAACGCATAACGCATAACGCATAACGGATCACGCATTACTCATAACGCATAACGCATAACGCATAACGCATAACGCATAACGCATAACGCATAACGCATAACGCATAACGCATAACGCATAACGGATCACGCATTACTCATAACGCATAACGCTTAACGTATAACGCATAACGGATAACGCATAACGCATAACGCATAACGCATAACGCATAACGCATAACGCATAACGCATAACGCATAACGCATAACGCATAACGCATAACGCATAACGCATAACGCACTACGCATAACGCATGACGCATAACGCATAACGCATAACGCATAACGCATAACGCATAACGCATAACGCATAACGCATAACACGTAACGAATATCGCATAACGCATATCCATAACGCATAACGCATAAAGCACAACGCATAACGAATAACGCAAAACGCATAACGCATAACGGATCCAGCATTACTCATAACGCATAACGCATAACGCATAATCCATAACGCTTAACGCATAAAGCACAACGCATAACGCATAACGCATGACGGATCACGCATTACTCATAACGCATAACGCATAACGCACAAAGCATAACGCATAACGCATAACGCATAACGCATAACGCATAACGCATAACGCATAACGCATAACGCACAACGCATAACGCATAACGAATAACGCATAACGCATAACGCATAACGCATAACGCATAACGCATAACGCATAACGCATAACGCATAACGCATAACGCATAACGCATAACGCATAACGCATAACGCATAACGCATAACGCATAACGCATAACGCCTAACGCATAAGGCATAAGGCATAAGGCATAACGCATATAGCATAACTCATAACGCATAACGCATAACGCCTAACGCATAAGGCATAAGGCATAACGCATATAGCATAACTCATAACGCATAACGCATAACGCCTAACGCATAAGGCATAAGGCATAACGCATATAGCATAACGCATAACGCATGACGGATCACGCATTACTCATAACGCATAACGCATAACGCACAAAGCATAACGCATAACGCATAACGCATAACGCATAACGCATAACGCATAACGCATAACGCATAACGCATAACGCATAACGCATAACGCATAACGCATAACGCATAACGCATAACGCAAAACGCATAACGCATAACGCATAACGCATAACGCATAACGCATAACGCATAACGCATAACGGATATCGGATCAAGCATTACTCATAACGCATAACGCATTACGTATAACGCATAAGGCATAAGGCATAACGCATATAGCATAACGCATAACGCATGACGGATCACGCATTACTCATAACGCATAACGCATAACGCACAAAGCATAACGCATAACGCATAACGCTTAACGTATAACGCATAACTCATAACGCATAACACATAACGGATCACGCATTACTCATAACGCATAACGCATAAGGGATCACGCATTACTCATAACGCATAACGCATTACTCATAACGCAAAACTCATAACGCATAGCGCATAGCGCATAACGCATAACGCATAACGGATCACGCATTACTCATAACGCATAACGCATAACACATACCGCATTACTCATAAAGCATAACGCATAATGCATAACCCATAACACATAACGCATAACGCATAACGCAAAACGCATAACGCATAACGCATAACGCATAACACATAACGGATCACGCATTACTCATAACGCATAACGCATAAGGGATCACGCATTACTCATAACGCATAACGCATTACTCATAACGCAAAACGCATAACGCATAGCGCATAACGCATAACGCATAACGCATAACGCATAACGCCTAACGCATAACGCATAACGCATAACACATAACGAATATCGCATAACGCATAACGTATAACGCATAACGGATACCGCATAACGCATAACGCATAACGCATAACGCATAACGCATAACGCATAACGCATAACGCATACCGCATAACGCATATCGGATCAAGCATTACTCATAACGCATAACGCATTACGTATAACGCATAAGGCATAAGGCATAACGCATATAGCATAACGCATAACGCATGACGGATCACGCATTACTCATAACGCATAACGCATAACGCACAAAGCATAACGCATAACGCTTAACGTATAACGCATAACGCATATCGGATCAAGCATTACTCATAACGCATAACGCATTACGTATAACGCATAACGCATAACGCACAACGCATAACGCATTACGCATAACGCATAACGCATAACGCATAACGTATAACGCATAACGCATAACGCATCACGCATAACGCATAACGCATAACGCAAAACGCATAACGTATAACGCATAACCCATAACGCATAACGGATCACGCATTACTCATAACGCATAACGCATAACGCATAACGCATAACGCATAACGCATAACGCATAACGCATAACGCATAACGCATGACGGATCACGCATTACTCATAACGCATAACGCATAACGCACAAAGCATAACGCATAACGCTTAACGTATAACGCATAACGCATATCGGATCAAGCATTACTCATAACGCATAACGCATTACGTATAACGCATAACGCATAACGCACAACGCATAACGCATTACGCATAACGCATAACGCATAACGCATAACGCATAACGCATAACGGATCACGCATTACTCATAACGCATTACGTATAACGCATAAGGCATAAGGCATAACGCATATAGCATAACGCATAACGCATGACGGATCACGCATTACTCATAACGCATAACGCATAACGCACAAAGCATAACGCATAACGCATAACGCTTAACGTATAACGCATAACTCATATCGGATCAAGCATTACTCATAACGCATAACGCATTACGTATAACGCATAACGCATAACGCACAACGCATAACGCATTACGCATAACGCATAACGCATAACGCATAACGTATAACGCATAACGCATAACGCATCACGCATAACGCATAACGCATAACGCAAAACGCATAACGTATAACGCATAACCCATAACGCATAACGGATCACGCATTACTCATAACGCATAACGCATAACGCATAACGCATAACGCATAACGCATAACGCATAACGGATATCGGATAAAGCATTACTCATAACGCATAACGCATTACGTATAACGCATAACCCATAACGCATAACGGATCATGCATTACTCATAACGCATAACGCATAACGCATAACGCATAACGCATAACGTATAACGCATAACGCATAACGCATAACGCATAACGCATAACGCATAACGCATAACGCATAACGCATAACGCATAACGCACAACGCATAACGCATAACGAAATAACGCATAACGCATAACGCATAACACGTAACGAATATCGCATAACGCATAATCCATAACGCATAATGCATAAAGCACAACGCATAACGAATAACGCAAAACGCATAACGCATAACGGATCCAGCATTACTCATAACGCATAACGCATAACGCATAATCCATAACGCATAACGCATAAAGCACAACGCATAACGAATAACGCAAAACGCATAACGCATAACGCATAACGCATAACGCATAACGCATAACGCATAAGGCATAAGGCATAACGCATATAGCATAACGCATAACGCATGACGGATCACGCATTACTCACAACGCATAACGCATAACGCACAAAGCATAACGCATAACGCATAACGCATAACGCATAACGCATAACGCATAAGGCATAAGGCATAACGCATATAGCATAACGCTTAACGCATGACGGATCACGCATTACTCATAACGCATAACGCATAACGCACAAAGCATAACGCATAACGCATAACGCATAACGCATAACGCATAACGCATAACGCATAACGCATAACGCATAACGCATAACGCATAACGCATAACGCATAACGCATAACGCATAACGGATATCGGATCAAGCATTACTCATAACGCATAACGCATTACGTATAACGCATAACGCATAACGCATAACGCATAACGCATAACGCATAACGCATAACGCATAACGCATAACGCATAACGCATAACGCATAACGCATAACGCATAACGCATAACGCATAACGCATCACGCATAACGCATAACGCATAACGGACCACGCATTACTCATAACGCATAACGCTTAACGTATAACGCATAACGGATAACGCATAACGCATAACGCATAACGCATAACGCATAACGCATCACGCATAACGCATAACGCATAACGCATAACGCATAACGCATAACTCATAACGCATAACGCATAACTCATAACGCAAAACGCATAACGCATAACGGATCACGCATTACTCATAACGCATAACGCATAACGCATAACGCATAACGCATAACGGATCACGCATTACTCATAACGCATAACACATAACGCATAACGCATAACGCATAACGCATAACGCATAACGCATAACTCATAACGCAAATCGCATAACGCATAACGGATCACGCATTACTCATAACGCATAACGCATGACGCATAACACGTAACGAATATCGCATAAGGCATATCCATAACGCATAACGCATAACGCATAACGGATCACGCATTACTCATAACGCATAACGCTTAACGTATAACGCATAACGGATAACGCATAACGCATAACGCATAACGCATAACGCATAACGCATAACGCATCACGCATAACTCATAACGCATAACGCATAACTCATAACGCAAAACGCATAACGCATAACGCATAACGGATCACGCATTACTCATAACGCATAACGCATAACGCATAACGCATAACGCATAACGCATAACGCATAACGCATAACGCATAACTCATAACGCAAATCGCATAACGCATAACGGATCACGCATTAGTCATAACGCATAACGCATGACGCATAACGCATAACGCATAACGCATAACGCATAACACGTAACGAATATCGCATAACGCATATCCATAACGCATAACGCATAAAGCACAACGCATAACGAATAACGCAAAACGCATAACGCATAACGGATCCAGCATTACTCATAACGCATAACGCATAACGCATAATCCATAACGCATAACGCATAAAGCACAACGCATAACGCATAACGCATGACGGATCACGCATTACTCATAACGCATAACGCATAACGCACAAAGCATAACGCATAACGCATAACGCATAACGCACAACGCATAACGCATAACGAATAACGCATAACGCATAACGCATAACACATAACGAATATCGCATAACGCATAATACATAACGCATAACGCATAAAGCACAACGCATAACGAATAACGCAAAACGCATAACGGATCCAGCATTACTCATAACGCATAACGCATATCGCATAATCCATAACGCATAACGCATAACGTATAACGCATAACGCATAACGCATAACGCATAACGCATAACGCATAACGCATAACGCATAACGCATAACGCATAACGCATAACGCCTAACGCATAAGGCATAAGGCATAAGGCATAACGCATATAGCATAACTCATAACGCATAACGCATAACGCCTAACGCATAAGGCATAAGGCATAACGCATATAGCATAACGCATAACGCATGACGGATCACGCATTACTCATAACGCATAACGCATAACGCACAAAGCATAACGCATAACGCATAACGCATAACGCATAACGCATAACGCATAACGCATAACGCATAACGCATAACGCATAACGCATAACGCATAACGCATAACGCATCACGCATAACGCATAACGCATAACGCATAACGCATAACGCATAACGCATAACGCATAACGCATAACGCATTACGTATAACGCATAACGCATAACGCATAACGCATAACGCATAACGCATAACGCATAACGCATAACGCATAACGCATAACGCATAACGCATAACGCATAACGCATAACGCATAACGCATCACGCATAACGCATAACGCATAACGGATCACGCATTACTCATAACGCATAACGCTTAACGTATAACGCATAACGGATAACGCATAACGCATAACGCATAACACATAACGCATAACGCATAACGCATAACGCATAACGCATCACGCATAACGCATAACGCATAACGCATCACGCATAACGCATAACTCATAACGCATAACGCATAACGCATAACGCATAACGCATAACGCATAACGCATAACGCATAACTCATAACGCAAATCGCATAACGCATAACGGATCACGCATTACTCATAACGCATAACGCATGACGCATAACGCATAACGCATAACGCATAACGCATAACGCATAACGCATAACGCATAACGCATAACGCATAACGCATAACGCATAACGCATAACGCATAACGCACTATGCATAACGCATGACGCATAACGCATAACGCATAACGCATAACGCATAACGCATAATGCATAACGCATAACGCATAACACGTAACGAATATCGCATAACGCATATCCATAACGCATAACGCATAAAGCACAACGCATAACGAATAACGCAAAACGCATAACGCATAACGGATCCAGCATTACTCATAACGCATAACGCATAACGCATAATCCATAACGCTTAACGCATAAAGCACAACGCATAACGCATAACGCATGACGGATCACGCATTACTCATAACGCATAACGCATAACGCACAAAGCATAACGCATAACGCATAACGCATAACGCATAACGCATAACGCATAACGCATAACGCACAACGCATAACGCATAACGAATAACGCATAACGCATAACGCATAACGCATAACGCATAACGCATAACGCATAACGCATAACGCATAACGCATAACGCATAACGCATAACGCATAACGCATAACGCATAACGCATAACGCCTAACGCATAAGGCATAAGGCATAAGGCATAACGCATATAGCATAACTCATAACGCATAACGCATAACGCCTAACGCATAAGGCATAAGGCATAACGCATATAGCATAACTCATAACGCATAACGCATAACGCCTAACGCATAAGGCATAAGGCATAACGCATATAGCATAACGCATAACGCATGACGGATCACGCATTACTCATAACGCATAACGCATAACGCACAAAGCATAACGCATAACGCATAACGCATAACGCATAACGCATAACGCATAACGCATAACGCATAACGCATAACGCATAACGCATCACGCATAACGCATAACGCATAACGCATAACGCATAACGCATAACGCATAACGCATAACGCATAACGCATAACGCATAACGCATAACGCATAACGCATCACGCATAACGCATAACGCATAACGCATAACGCATAACGCATAACGCATAACGCATAACGCATAACGCATAACGTATAACGCATAACGCATAACGCATAACGCATAACTCATAACGAATAACCCATAACACATAACGCATAACGCATAACGCAAAACGCATAACGCATAACGCATAACACATAACGGATCACGCATTACTCATAACGCATAACGCATAAGGGATCACGCATTACTCATAACGCATAACGCATTACTCATAACGCAAAACTCATAACGCATAGCGCATAGCGCATAACGCATAACGCATAACGGATCACGCATTACTCATAACGCATAACGCATAACACATACCGCATTACTCATAAAGCATAACGCATAATGCATAACCCATAACACATAACGCATAACGCATAACGCATAACGCATAACGCATAACGCATAACGCATAACACATAACGGATCACGCATTACTCATAACGCATAACGCATAAGGGATCACGCATTACTCATAACGCATAACGCATTACTCATAACGCAAAACGCATAACGCATAGCGCATAACGCATAACGCATAACGCATAACGCATAACGCCTAACGCATAACGCATAACGCATAACACATAACGAATATCGCATAACGCATAACGTATAACGCATAACGGATACCGCATAACGCATAACGCATAACGCATAACGCATAACGCATAACGCATAACGCATAACGCATAACGCATACCGCATAACGCATATCGGATCAAGCATTACTCATAACGCATAACGCATTACGTATAACGCATAAGGCATAAGGCATAACGCATATAGCATAACGCATAACGCATGACGGATCACGCATTACTCATAACGCATAACGCATAACGCACAAAGCATAACGCATAACGCTTAACGTATAACGCATAACGCATATCGGATCAAGCATTACTCATAACGCATAACGCATTACGTATAACGCATAACGCATAACGCACAACGCATAACGCATTACGCATAACGCATAACGCATAACGCATAACGTATAACGCATAACGCATAACGCATCACGCATAACGCATAACGCATAACGCAAAACGCATAACGTGTAACGCATAACCCATAACGCATAACGGATCACGCATTACTCATAACGCATAACGCATAACGCATAACGCATAACGCATAACGCATAACGCATAACGCATAACGCATAACGCATGACGGATCACGCATTACTCATAACGCATAACGCATAACGCACAAAGCATAACGCATAACGCTTAACGTATAACGCATAACGCATATCGGATCAAGCATTACTCATAACGCATAACGCATTACGTATAACGCATAACGCATAACGCACAACGCATAACGCATTACGCATAACGCATAACGCATAACGCATAACGCATAACGCATAACGGATCACGCATTACTCATAACGCATAACGCTTAACGTATAACGCATAACGGATAACGCATAACGCATAACGCATAACGCATAACGCATAACGCATAACGCATAACGCATCACGCATAACTCATAACGCATAACGCATAACTCATAACGCAAAACGCATAACGCATAACGCATAACGGATCACGCATTACTCATAACGCATAACGCATAACGCATAACGCATAACGCATAACGCATAACTCATAACGCAAATCGCATAACGCATAACGGATCACGCATTAGTCATAACGCATAACGCATGACGCATAACGCATAACGCATAACGCATAACGCATAACACGTAACGAATATCGCATAACGCATATCCATAACGCATAACGCATAAAGCACAACGCATAACGAATAACGCAAAACGCATAACGCATAACGGATCCAGCATTACTCATAACGCATAACGCATAACGCATAATCCATAACGCATAACGCATAAAGCACAACGCATAACGCATAACGCATGACGGATCACGCATTACTCATAACGCATAACGCATAACGCACAAAGCATAACGCATAACGCATAACGCATAACGCACAACGCATAACGCATAACGAATAACGCATAACGCATAACGCATAACACATAACGAATATCGCATAACGCATAATACATAACGCATAACGCATAAAGCACAACGCATAACGAATAACGCAAAACGCATAACGGATCCAGCATTACTCATAACGCATAACGCATATCGCATAATCCATAACGCATAACGCATAACGTATAACGCATTACTCATAACGCATAACGCATAACGCACAAAGCATAACGCATAACGCATAACGCATAACGCATAACGTATAACGCATAACGCATAACGCATAACGCATAACTCATAACGAATAACCCATAACACATAACGCATAACGCATAACGCAAAACGCATAACGCATAACGCATAACACATAACGGATCACGCATTACTCATAACGCATAACGCATAAGGGATCACGCATTACTCATAACGCATAACGCATTACTCATAACGCAAAACTCATAACGCATAGCGCATAGCGCATAACGCATAACGCATAACGGATCACGCATTACTCATAACGCATAACGCATAACACATACCGCATTACTCATAAAGCATAACGCATAATGCATAACCCATAACACATAACGCATAACGCATAACGCAAAACGCATAACGCATAACGCATAACGCATAACACATAACGGATCACGCATTACTCATAACGCATAACGCATAAGGGATCACGCATTACTCATAACGCATAACGCATTACTCATAACGCAAAACGCATAACGCATAGCGCATAACGCATAACGCATAACGCATAACGCATAACGCCTAACGCATAACGCATAACGCATAACACATAACGAATATCGCATAACGCATAACGTATAACGCATAACGGATACCGCATAACGCATATCGCATAACGCATAACGCATAACGCATAACGCATAACGCATAACGCATAACGCATACCGCATAACGCATATCGGATCAAGCATTACTCATAACGCATAACGCATTACGTATAACGCATAAGGCATAAGGCATAACGCATATAGCATAACGCATAACGCATGACGGATCACGCATTACTCATAACGCATAACGCATAACGCACAAAGCATAACGCATAACGCTTAACGTATAACGCATAACGCATATCGGATCAAGCATTACTCATAACGCATAACGCATTACGTATAACGCATAACGCATAACGCACAACGCATAACGCATTACGCATAACGCATAACGCATAACGCATAACGTATAACGTATAACGCATAACGCATAACGCATCACGCATAACGCATAACGCATAACGCAAAACGCATAACGTATAACGCATAACCCATAACGCATAACGGATCACGCATTACTCATAACGCATAACGCATAACGCATAACGCATAACGCATAACGCATAACGCATAACGCATAACGCATAACGCATGACGGATCACGCATTACTCATAACGCATAACGCATAACGCACAAAGCATAACGCATAACGCTTAACGTATAACGCATAACGCATATCGGATCAAGCATTACTCATAACGCATAACGCATTACGTATAACGCATAACGCATAACGCACAACGCATAACGCATTACGCATAACGCATAACGCATAACGCATAACGCATAACGCATAACGGATCACGCATTACTCATAACGCATAACGCTTAACGTATAACGCATAACGGATAACGCATAACGCATAACGCATAACGCATAACGCATAACGCATAACGCATCACGCATAACTCATAACGCATAACGCATAACTCATAACGCAAAACGCATAACGCATAACGCATAACGGATCACGCATTACTCATAACGCATAACGCATAACGCATAACGCATAACGCATAACGCATAACGCATAACGCATAACGCATAACTCATAACGCAAATCGCATAACGCATAACGGATCACGCATTAGTCATAACGCATAACGCATGACGCATAACGCATAACGCATAACGCATAACGCATAACACGTAACGAATATCGCATAACGCATATCCATAACGCATAACGCATAAAGCACAACGCATAACGAATAACGCAAAACGCATAACGCATAACGGATCCAGCATTACTCATAACGCATAACGCATAACGCATAATCCATAACGCATAACGCATAAAGCACAACGCATAACGCATAACGCATGACGGATCACGCATTACTCATAACGCATAACGCATAACGCACAAAGCATAACGCATAACGCATAACGCATAACGCACAACGCATAACGCATAACGAATAACGCATAACGCATAACGCATAACACATAACGAATATCGCATAACGCATAATACATAACGCATAACGCATAAAGCACAACGCATAACGAATAACGCAAAACGCATAACGGATCCAGCATTACTCATAACGCATAACGCATATCGCATAATCCATAACGCATAACGCATAACGTATAACGCATTACTCATAACGCATAACGCATAACGCACAAAGCATAACGCATAACGCATAACGCATAACGCATAACGCATAACGCATAACGCATAACGCATAACGCATAACGCATAACGCATAACGCATAACGCATCACGCATAACGCATAACGCATAACGCATAACGCATAACGCATAACGCATAACGCATAACGCATAACGCATAACGCATTACGTATAACGCATAACGCATAACGCATAACGCATAACGCATAACGCATAACGCATAACGCATAACGCATAACGCATAACGCATAACGCATCACGCATAACGCATAACGCATAACGGATCACGCATTACTCATAACGCATAACGCTTAACGTATAACGCATAACGGATAACGCATAACGCATAACGCATAACGCATAACGCATAACGCATAACGCATAACGCATAACGCATCACGCATAACGCATAACGCATAACGCATGACGCATAACGCATAACTCATAACGCATAACGCATAACTCATAACGCAAAACGCATAACGCATAACGCATAACGGATCACGCATTACTCATAACGCATAACGCATAACGCATAACGCATAACGCATAACGGATCACGCATTTCTCATAACGCATAACGCATAACGCATAACGCATAACGCATAACGCATAACGCATAACGCATAACTCATAACGCAAATCGCATAACGCATAACGGATCACGCATTACTCATAACGCATAACGCATGACGCATAACGCATAACGCATAACGCATAACGCATAACGCATAACGCATAACGCATAACGCATAACGCATAACGCATAACGCATAACGCATAACGGATCACGCATTTCTCATAACGCATAACGCATAACGCATAACGCATAACGCATAACGCATAACGCATAACGCATAACTCATAACGCAAATCGCATAACGCATAACGGATCACGCATTACTCATAACGCATAACGCATGACGCATAACGCATAACGCATATCGCATAACGCATAACGCATAACGCATAACGCATAACGCATAACGCATAACGCATAACGCATAACGCATAACGCATAACGCATAACGCACTACGCATAACGCATGACGCATAACGCATAACGCATAACGCATAACGCATAACGCATAACGCATAACGCATAACACGTAACGAATATCGCATAACGCATATCCATAACGCATAACGCATAAAGCACAACGCATAACGCACAACGCATAACGCATAACGAATAACGCATAACGCATAACGCATAACGCATAACGCATAACGCATAACGCATAACGCATAACGCATAACGCATAACGCATAACGCATAACGCATAACGCATAACGCATAACGCATAACGCCTAACGCATAAGGCATAAGGCATAAGGCATAACGCATATAGCATAACTCATAACGCATAACGCATAACGCCTAACGCATAAGGCATAAGGCATAACGCATATAGCATAACTCATAACGCATAACGCATAACGCCTAACGCATAAGGCATAAGGCATAACGCATATAGCATAACGCATAACGCATGACGGATCACGCATTACTCATAACGCATAACGCATAACGCACAAAGCATAACGCATAACGCATAACGCATAACGCATAACGCATAACGCATAACGCATAACGCATAACGCATGACGCATAACGCATAACGCATCACGCATAACGCATAACGCATAACGCATAACGCATAACGCATAACGCATAACGCATAACGCATAACGCATAACGCATAACGCATAACGCATAACGCATAACGCATAACGCATAACGCATAACGCATCACGCATAACGCATAACGCATAACGCATAACGCATAACGCATAACGCATAACGCATAACGCATAACGCATAACGTATAACGCATAACGCATAACGCATAACGCATAACTCATAACGAATAACCCATAACACATAACGCATAACGCATAACGCAAAACGCATAACGCATAACGCATAACACATAACGCATAACGCATAACGCATAACGCATAACGCATCACGCATAACGCATCACGCATAACGCATAACGCATAACGCATAACGCATAACGCATAACGCATAACGCATAACGCATAACGCATAACGCATAACGCATCACGCATAACGCATAACGCATAACGGATCACGCATTACTCATAACGCATAACGCTTAACGTATAACGCATAACGGATAACGCATAACGCATAACGCATAACGCATAACGCATAACGCATAACGCATAACGCATAACGCATCACGCATAACGCATAACGCATAACGCATGACGCATAACGCATAACTCATAACGCATAACGCATAACTCATAACGCAAAACGCATAACGCATAACGCATAACGGATCACGCATTACTCATAACGCATAACGCATAACGCATAACGCATAACGGATCACGCATTTCTCATAACGCATAACGCATAACGCATAACGCATAACGCATAACGCATAACGCATAACGCATAACTCATAACGCAAATCGCATAACGCATAACGGATCACGCATTACTCATAACGCATAACGCATGACGCATAACGCATAACGCATAACGCATAACGCATAACGCATAACGCATAACGCATAACGCATAACGCATAACGCATAACGCATAACGCATAACGCATAACGCACTACGCATAACGCATGACGCATAACGCATAACGCATAACGCATAACGCATAACGCATAACGCATAACGCATAACGCATAACACGTAACGAATATCGCATAACGCATATCCATAACGCATAACGCATAAAGCACAACGCATAACGAATAACGCAAAACGCATAACGCATAACGGATCCAGCATTACTCATAACGCATAACGCATAACGCATAATCCATAACGCTTAACGCATAAAGCACAACGCATAACGCATAACGCATGACGGATCACGCATTACTCATAACGCATAACGCATAACGCACAAAGCATAACGCATAACGCATAACGCATAACGCATAACGCATAACGCATAACGCATAACGCACAACGCATAACGCATAACGAATAACGCATAACGCATAACGCATAACGCATAACGCATAACGCATAACGCATAACGCATAACGCATAACGCATAACGCATAACGCATAACGCATAACGCCTAACGCATAAGGCATAAGGCATAAGGCATAACGCATATAGCATAACTCATAACGCATAACGCATAACGCCTAACGCATAAGGCATAAGGCATAACGCATATAGCATAACTCATAACGCATAACGCATAACGCCTAACGCATAAGGCATAAGGCATAACGCATATAGCATAACGCATAACGCATGACGGATCACGCATTACTCATAACGCATAACGCATAACGCACAAAGCATAACGCATAACGCATAACGCATAACGCATAACGTATAACGCATAACGCATAACGCATAACGCATAACTCATAACGAATAACCCATAACACATAACGCATAACGCATAACGCAAAACGCATAACGCATAACGCATAACACATAACGGATCACGCATTACTCATAACGCATAACGCATAAGGGATCACGCATTACTCATAACGCATAACGCATTACTCATAACGCAAAACTCATAACGCATAGCGCATAGCGCATAACGCATAACGCATAACGGATCACGCATTACTCATAACGCATAACGCATAACACATACCGCATTACTCATAAAGCATAACGCATAATGCATAACCCATAACACATAACGCATAACGCATAACGCAAAACGCATAACGCATAACGCATAACGCATAACACATAACGGATCACGCATTACTCATAACGCATAACGCATAAGGGATCACGCATTACTCATAACGCATAACGCATTACTCATAACGCAAAACGCATAACGCATAGCGCATAACGCATAACGCATAACGCATAACGCATAACGCATAACGCATAACGCATAACGCATAACACATAACGAATATCGCATAACGCATAACGTATAACGCATAACGCATAACGCATAACGCATAACGCATAACGCATAACGCATAACGCATAACGCATAACGCATAACGCATAACGCATACCGCATAACGCATATCGGATCAAGCATTACTCATAACGCATAACGCATTACGTATAACGCATAAGGCATAAGGCATAACGCATATAGCATAACGCATAACGCATGACGGATCACGCATTACTCATAACGCATAACGCATAACGCACAAAGCATAACGCATAACGCTTAACGTATAACGCATAACGCATATCGGATCAAGCATTACTCATAACGCATAACGCATTACGTATAACGCATAACGCATAACGCACAACGCATAACGCATTACGCATAACGCATAACGCATAACGCATAACGTATAACGCATAACGCATAACGCATCACGCATAACGCATAACGCATAACGCAAAACGCATAACGTATAACGCATAACCCATAACGCATAACGGATCACGCATTACTCATAACGCATAACGCATAACGCATAACGCATAACGCATAACGTATAACGCATAACGGATATCGGATCAAGCATTACTCATAACGCATAACGCATAACGCATAACGCATAACGCATAACGCATAACGCATAACGCATAACGCATAACGCATAACGCATAACGCATAACGCATAACGCATAACGCATAACGCATCACGCATAACGCATAACGCATAACGGATCACGCATTACTCATAACGCATAACGCTTAACGTATAACGCATAACGGATAACGCATAACGCAGAACGCATAACGCATAACGCATCACGCATAACGCATAACGCATAACGTATAACGCATAACGCATAACGCATCACGCATAACGCATAACGCATAACGCATAACGCAAAACGCATAACGTATAACGCATAACCCATAACGCATCACGGATCACGCATTACTCATAACGCATAACGCATAACGCATAACGCATAACGCAGAACGCATAACGCATAACCCATAACGCATAACGCATAACGCATAACGCATAACGCATAACGCATAACTCATAACGCATAACGCATAACTCATAACGCAAAACGCATAACGCATAACGCATAACGGATCACGCATTACTCATAACGCATAACGCATAACGCATAACGCATAACGCATAACGCATAACGGATCACGCATTACTCATAACGCATAACGCATAACGCATAAGGCATAAGGCATAACGCATATAGCATAACGCTTAACGCATGACGGATCACGCATTACTCATAACGCATAACGCATAACGCACAAAGCATAACGCATAACGCATAACGCATAACGCATAACGCATAACGCATAACGCATAACGCATAACGCATAACGCATAACGCATAACGGATATCGGATCAAGCATTACTCATAACGCATAACGCATTACGTATAACGCATAACGCATAACGCATAACGCATAACGCATAACGCATAACGCATAACGCATAACGCATAACGCATAACACATAACGCATAACGCATAACGCATAACGCATAACGCATAACGCATAACGCATAACGCATCACGCATAACGCATAACGCATAACGGATCACGCATTACTCATAACGCATAACGCTTAACGTATAACGCATAACGGATAACGCATAACGCATAACGCATAACGCATAACGCATAACGCATAACGCATAACGCATAACGCATCACGCATAACGCATAACGCATAACGCATAACGCATAACGCATAACTCATAACGCATAACGCATAACTCATAACGCAAAACGCATAACGCATAACGCATAACGGATCACGCATTACTCATAACGCATAACGCATAACGCATAACGCATAGCGCATAACGCATAACGGAACACGCATTACTCATAACGCATAACGCATAACGCATAACGCATAACGCATATGGCATAACGCATAACGCATAACTCATAACGCAAATCGCATAACGCATAACGGATCACGCATTACTCATAATGCATAACGCATGACGCATAACGCATAACGCATAACGCATAACGCATAACGCATAACGCATAACGCATAACGCATAACGGAACACGCATTACTCATAACGCATAACGCATAACGCATACGCATAACGCATAACGCATAACGCATAACGCATAACTCATAACGCAAATCGCATAACGCATAACGGATCACGCATTACTCATAACGCATAACGCATGACGCATAACGCATAACGCATAACGCATAACGCATAACGCATAACACGTAACGAATATCGCATAAGGCATATCCATAACGCATAATCCATAACGCATAACGCATAAAGCACAACGCATAAGGCATAAGGCATAACGCATATAGCATAACGCATAACGCATGACGGATCACGCATTACTCATAACGCATAACGCATAACGCACAAAGCTTAACGCATAACGCATAACGCATAACGCATAACGCATAACGCATAACGCATAACGCATAACGCATAACGCATAACGCATAACGCATCACGCATAACACATAACGAATATCGCATAACGCATAATACATAACGCATAACGCATAACGCATAACGCATAACGGAACACGCATTACTCATAACGCATAACGCATAACGCATAACGCATAACGCATAACGCATAACGCATAACGCATAACTCATAACGCAAATCGCATAACGCATAACGGATCACGCATTACTCATAACGCATAACGCATGACGCATAACGCATAACGCATAACGCATAACGCATAACGCATAACACGTAACGCATAAAGCACAACGCATAACGAATAACGCAAAACGCATAACGCATAACGGATCCAGCATTACTCATAACGCATAACGCATAACGCATAATCCATAACGCATAACGCATAAAGCACAACGCATAAGGCATAAGGCATAACGCATATAGCATAACGCATAACGCATGACGGATCACGCATTACTCATAACGCATAACGCATAACGCACAAAGCTTAACGCATAACGCATAACGCATAACGCATAACGCATAACGCATAACGCATAACGCATAACGCATAACGCATAACGCATAACGCATCACGCATAACACATAACGAATATCGCATAACGCATAATACATAACGCATAACGCATAAAGCACAACGCATAACGAATAACGCAAAACGCATAACGCATAACGGATCCAGCATTACTCATAACGCATAACGCATATCGCATAATCCATAACGCATAACGCATAACGTATAACGCATAACGCATAACGCATAACGCATAACGCATAACGCATAACGCATAACGCATAACGCATAACGCATAACGCATAACGCATAACGCATAACGCCTAACGCATAAGGCATAAGGCATAAGGCATAACGCATATAGCATAACTCATAACGCATAACGCATAACGCCTAACGCATAAGGCATAAGGCATAACGCATATAGCATAACTCATAACGCATAACGCATAACGCCTAACGCATAAGGCATAAGGCATAACGCATATAGCATAACGCATAACGCATGACGGATCACGCATTACTCATAACGCATAACGCATAACGCACAAAGCATAACGCATAACGCATAACGCATAACGCATAACGCATAACGCATAACGCATAACGCATAACGCATAACGCATAACGCATAACGCATCACGCATAACGCATAACGCATAACGCATAACGCATAACGCATAACGCATAACGCATAACGCATAACGCATAACGCATAACGCATAACGCATAACGCATAACGCATAACGCATAACGCATCACGCATAACGCATAACGCATAACGCATAACGCATAACGCATAACGCATAACGCATAACGCATAACGTATAACGCATAACGCATAACGCATAACGCATAACTCATAACGAATAACCCATAACACATAACGCATAACGCATAACGCAAAACGCATAACGCATAACGCATAACACATACCGGATCACGCATTACTCATAACGCATAACGCATAAGGGATCACGCATTACTCATAACGCATAACGCATTACTCATAACGCAAAACTCATAACGCATAGCGCATAACGCATAACGCATAACGCATAACGGATCACGCATTACTCATAACGCATAACGCATAACACATACCGCATTACTCATAAAGCATAACGCATAATGCATAATCCATAACACATAACGCATAACGCATAACGCAAAACGCATAACGCATAACGCATAACGCATAACACATAACGGATCACGCATTACTCATAACGCATAACGCATAAGGGATCACGCATTACTCATAACGCATAACGCATTACTCATAACGCAAAACGCATAACGCATAGCGCATAACGCATAACGCATAACGCATAACGCATAACGCCTAACGCATAACGCATAACGCATAACACATAACGAATATCGCATAACGCATAACGTATAACGCATAACGGATACCGCATAACGCATAACGCATAACGCATAACGCATAACGCATAACGCATAACGCATAACGCATAACGCATACCGCATAACGCATATCGGATCAAGCATTACTGATAACGCATAACGCATTACGTATAACGCATAAGGCATAAGGCATAACGCATATAGCATAACGCATAACGCATGACGGATCACGCATTACTCATAACGCATAACGCATAACGCACAAAGCATAACGCATAACGCTTAACGTATAACGCATAACGCATATCGGATCAAGCATTACTCATAACGCATAACGCATTACGTATATCGCATAACGCATAACGCACAACGCATAACGCATTACGCATAACGCATAACGCATAACGCATAACGTATAACGCATAACGCATAACGCATCACGCATAACGCATAACGCATAACGCAAAACGCATAACGTATAACGCATAACCCATAACGCATAACGGATCACGCATTACTCATAACGCATAACGCATAACGCATAACGCATAACGCATAACGCATAACGCATAACGCATAACGCATAACGCATAACGCATAACGCATAACGCATAACGGATATCGGATCAAGCATTACTCATAACGCATAACGCATAACGCATAACGCATAACGCATAACGCATAACGCATAACGCATAACGCATAACGCATAACGCATAACGCATAACGCATAACGCATCACGCATAACGCATAACGCATAACGGATCACGCATTACTCATAACGCATAACGCTTAACGTATAACGCATAACGGATAACGCATAACGCATAACGCATAACGCATCACGCATAACGCATAACGCATAACTCATAACGCATAACGCATAACTCATAACGCAAAACGCATAACGCATAACGCATAACGGATCACGCATTACTCATAACGCATAACGCATAACGCATAACGCATAACGCATAACGCATAACGGATCACGCATTACTCATAACGCATAACGCATAACGCATAAGGCATAAGGCATAACGCATATAGCATAACGCTTAACGCATGACGGATCACGCATTACTCATAACGCATAACGCATAACGCACAAAGCATAACGCATAACGCATAACGCATAACGCATAACGCATAACGCATAACGCATAACGCATAACGCATAACGCATAACGCATAACGGATATCGGATCAAGCATTACTCATAACGCATAACGCATTACGTATAACGCATAACGCATAACGCATAACGCATAACGCATAACGCATAACGCATAACGCATATCGCATAACGCATAACACATAACGCATAACGCATAACGCATAACGCATAACGCATAACGCATAACGCATCACGCATAACGCATAACGCATAACGGATCACGCATTACTCATAACGCATAACGCTTAACGTATAACGCATAACGGATAACGCATAACGCATAACGCATAACGCATAACGCATAACGCATAACGCATCACGCATAACGCATAACGCATAACGCATAACGCATAACTCATAACGCATAACGCATAACTCATAACGCAAAACGCATAACGCATAACGCATAACGGATCACGCATTACTCATAACGCATAACGCATAACGCATAACGCATAACGCATAACGCATAACGGAACACGCATTACTCATAACGCATATCGCATAACGCATAACGCATAACGCATAACGCATAACGCATAACGCATAACTCATAACGCAAATCGCATAACGCATAACGGATCACGCATTACTCATAACGCATAACGCATGACGCATAACGCATAACGCATAACGCATAACGCATAACGCATAACACGTAACGAATATCGCATAAGGCATATCCATAACGCATAACGCATAAAGCACAACGCATAACGAATAACGCAAAACGCATAACGCATAACGGATCCAGCATTACTCATAACGCATAACGCATAACGCATAATCCATAACGCATAACGCATAAAGCACAACGCATAACGAATAACGCAAAACGCATAACGCATAACGGATCCAGCATAACGCATAACGCATAACGCATAACGCATAACGCATAACGCACAACGCATAACGCATAACGCATGACGGATCACGCATTACTCATAACGCCTTACCTAATAACGCACAAAGCATAACGCATAACGCATAACGCATAACGCATAACGCATAACGCATAACGCATAACGCATAACGCATAACGCATAACGCATAACGCATAACGCATAACGCATAACGCATAACGCATAACGCATAACGCATAACGCATAACGCAAATCGCATAACGCATAACGGATCACGCATTACTCATAACGCATTACGCATGACGCATAACGCATAACGCATAACGCATAACGCATAACGCATAACGCATAACGCATAACGCATAACACGTAACGAATATCGCATAACGCATATCCATAACGCATAACGCATAAAGCACAACGCATAACGAATAACGCAAAACGCATAACGCATAACGGATCCAGCATTACTCATAACGCATAACGCATAACGCATAATCCATAACGCATAACGCATAAAGCACAACGCATAACGAATAACGCAAAACGCATAACGCATAACGGATCCAGCATAACGCATAACGCATAACGCATAACGCATTACGCATAACGTATAACGCATAACGCATAACGCATAACGCACAACGCATAACGCATAACGCATGACGGATCACGCATTACTCATAACGCATAACGCATAACGCACAAAGCATAACGCATAACGCATAACGCATAACGCATAACGCATAACGCATAACGCATAACGCATAACGCATAACGCATAACGCATAACGCAAATCGCATAACGCATAACGGATCACGCATTACTCATAACGCATTACGCATGACGCATAACGCATAACGCATAACGCATAACGCATAACGCATAACGCATAACGCATAACGCATAACGCATAACACGTAACGAATATCGCATAACGCATATCCATAACGCATAACGCATAAAGCACAACGCATAACGAATAACGCAAAACGCATAACGCATAACGGATCCAGCATTACTCATAACGCATAACGCATAACGCATAATCCATAACGCATAACGCATAAAGCACAACGCATAACGAATAACGCAAAACGCATAACGCATAACGGATCCAGCATAACGCATAACGCATAACGCATAACGCATTACGCATAACGTATAACGCATAACGCATAACGCATAACGCACAACGCATAACGCATAACGCATGACGGATCACGCATTACTCATAACGCATAACGCATAACGCACAAAGCATAACGCATAACGCATAACGCATAACGCATAACGCATAACGCATAACGCATAACGCATAACGCATAACGCATAACGCATAACGCATAACGCATCACGCATAACGCATAACGCATAACGCATAACGCATAACGCATAACGCATAACGCATAACGCATAACGCATAACGCATAACGCATAACGCATAACGCATAACGCATCACGCATAACGCATAACGCATAACGCATAACGCATAACGCA
This sequence comes from Lasioglossum morio, assembly GCA_916610235.2. Taxonomy (NCBI): domain Eukaryota; kingdom Metazoa; phylum Arthropoda; class Insecta; order Hymenoptera; family Halictidae; genus Lasioglossum; species Lasioglossum morio. The sequence goes on along the minus strand of CAKAJA020000325.1, from coordinate 422,277 downwards.
TAACGCATAACGCATAACGTATAACGCATAACGCATAACGCATAACGCATAACTCATAACGAATAACCCATAACACATAACGCATAACGCATAACGCAAATCGCATAACGCATAACGCATAACACATAACGGATCACGCATTACTCATAACGCACAACGCATAACGAATAACGCAAAACGCATAACGCATAACGGATCCAGCATTACTCATAACGCATAACGCATATCGCATAATCCATAACGCATAACGCATAACGCATAACGCAAAACGCATAACGTATAACGCATAACCCATAACGCATAACGGATCACGCATTACTCATAACGCATAACGCACAACGCATAACGCATAACGAAATAACGCATAACGCATAACGCATAACACGTAACGAATATCGCATAACGCATAATCCATAACGCTTAACGCATAAAGCACAACGCATAACGAATAACGCAAAACGCATAACGCATAACGGATCCAGCATTACTCATAACGCATAACGCATAACGCATAATCCATAACGCATAACGCATAAAGCACAACGCATAACGAATAACGCAAAACGCATAACGCATAACGCATAACGCATAACGCATAACGCATAACGCATAACGCATAACGCATAACGCATAAGGCATAAGGCATAACGCATATAGCATAACGCATAACGCATGACGGATCACGCATTACTCATAACGCATAACGCATAACGCACAAAGCATAACGCATAACGCATAACGCATAACGCATAACGCATAAGGCATAAGGCATAACGCATATAGCATAACGCTTAACGCATGACGGATCACGCATTACTCATAACGCATAACGCATAACGCACAAAGCATAACGCATAACGCATAACGCATAACGCATAACGCATAACGCATAACGCATAACGCATAACGCATAACGCATAACGCATAACGCATAACGCATAACGCATAACGGATATCGGATCAAGCATTACTCATAACGCATAACGCATTACGTATAACGCATAACGCATAACGCATAACGCATAACGCATAACGCATAACGCATAACGCATAACGCATAACGCATAACGCATAACGCATAACGCATAACGCATAACGCATAACGCATAACGCATCACGCATAACGCATAACGCATAACGGATCACGCATTACTCATAACGCATAACGCTTAACGTATAACGCATAACGGATAACGCATAACGCATAACGCATAACGCATAACGCATAACGCATCACGCATAACGCATAACGCATAACGCATAACGCATAACTCATAACGCATAACGCATAACGCATAACTCATAACGCAAAACGCATAACGCATAACGCATAACGGATCACGCATTACTCATAACGCATAACGCATAACGTATAACGCATAACGCATAACGCATAACGGATCACGCATTACTCATAACGCATAACGCATAACGCATAACGCATAACGCATAACGCATAACGCAAATCGCATAACGCATAACGGATCACGCATTACTCATAACGCATAACGCATGACGCATAACGCATAACGCATAACGCATAACGCATAACGCATAACACGTAACGAATATCGCATAAGGCATATCCATAACGCATAACGCATAAAGCACAACGCATAACGAATAACGCAAAACGCATAACGCATAACGGATCCAGCATTACTCATAACGCATAACGCATAACGCATAATCCATAACGCATAACGCATAAAGCACAACGCATAACGAATAACGCAAAACGCATAACGCATAACGGATCCAGCATAACGCATAACGCATAACGCATAACGCATAACGCATAACACGTAACGAATATCGCATAACGCATATCCATAACGCATAACGCATAAAGCACAACGCATAACGAATAACGCAAAACGCATAACGGATCCAGCATTACTCATAACGCATAACGCACAACGCATAATCCATAACGCATAACGCATAAAGCACAACGCATAACGAATAACGCAAAACGCATAACGCATAACGGATCCAGCATAACGCATAACGCATAACGCATAACGCATAACGCATAACGTATAACGCATAACGCATAACGCATAACGCACAACGCATAACGCATAACGCATGACGGATCACGCATTACTCATAACGCATAACGCATAACGCACAAAGCATAACGCATAACGCATAACGCATAACGCATAACGCATAACGCATAACGCACAACGCATAACGCATAACGAATAACGCATAACGCATAACACGTAACGAATATCGCATAACGCATATCCATAACGCATAACGCATAAAGCACAACGCATAACGAATAACGCAAAACGCATAACGCATAACGGATCCAGCATTACTCATAACGCATAACGCATAACGCATAATCCATAACGCATAACGCATAAAGCACAACGCATAACGAATAACGCAAAACGCATAACGCATAACGGATCCAGCATAACGCATAACGCATATCGCATAATCCATAACGCATAACGCATAACGCATAACGCATAACGCATAACGCATAACGCATAACGGATCACGCATTACTCATAACGCATAACGCATAACGCATAACGCATAACGCATAACGCATAACGCAAATCGCATAACGCATAACGGATCACGCATTACTCATAACGCATAACGCATGACGCATAACGCATAACGCATAACGCATAACGCATAACGCATAACACGTAACGAATATCGCATAAGGCATATCCATAACGCATAACGCATAAAGCACAACGCATAACGAATAACGCAAAACGCATAACGCATAACGGATCCAGCATTACTCATAACGCATAACGCATAACGCATAATCCATAACGCATAACGCATAAAGCACAACGCATAACGAATAACGCAAAACGCATAACGCATAACGGATCCAGCATAACGCATAACGCATAACGCATAACGCATAACGCATAACACGTAACGAATATCGCATAACGCATAACGCATAAAGCACAACGCATAACGAATAACGCAAAACGCATAACGGATCCAGCATTACTCATAACGCATAACGCATAACGCATAATCCATAACGCATAACGCATAAAGCACAACGCATAACGAATAACGCAAAACGCATAACGCATAACGGATCCAGCATAACGCATAACGCATATCGCATAATCCATAACGCATAACGCATAACGTATAACGCATAACGCATAACGCATAACGCATAACGCATAACGCATAACGCATAACGCATAACGCATAACGCATAACGCCTAACGCATAAGGCATAAGGCATAAGGCATAACGCATATAGCATAACTCATAACGCATAACGCATAACGCCTAACGCATAAGGCATAAGGCATAACGCATATAGCATAACGCATAACGCATGACGGATCACGCATTACTCATAACGCATAACGCATAACGCATAATCCATAACGCATAACGCATAACGGATCCATCATTACTCGTAACGCATAACGCATACCGCATAACGCATATCGGATCAAGCATTACTCATAACGCATAACGCATTACGTATAACGCATAAGGCATAAGGCATAAGGCATAACGCATATAGCATAACGCATAACGCACAACGCACAACGCACAACGCACAACGCATAACGCATAACGCATAACGCATAACGCATAACGCATAACGCATAACGCATAACGCATAACACATAACGCATAACGCATAACGCAAAACGAATAACGCATAGCGCATAACGCATAACGCATAACGCATAATTGATCACGCATTACTCATAACGCATAACGCATAACACATACCGCATTACTCATAACGCATAACGCATAATGCATAACCCATAACACATAACGCATAACGCATAACGCAAAACGCATAACGCATAACGCATAACGCATAACGCATAACACATAACGGATCACGCATTACTCATAACGCATAACGCATAACGCATAACACATAACGAATATCGCATAACGCATAACGTATAACGCATAACGGATACCGCATAACGCATAACGCATAACGCATAACGCATAACGCATAACGCATAATGCATAACGCATAACGCATACCGCATAACGCATATCGGATCAAGCATTACTCATAACGCATAACGCATTACGTATAACGCATAAGGCATAAGGCATAACGCATATAGCATAACGCATAACGCATAACGCAAAACGCATAACGTATAACGCATAACCCATAACGCATAACGGATCACGCATTACTCATAACGTATAACGCATAACGGATACCGCATAACGCATAACGCATAACGCATAACGCAAAACGCATAACGTATAACGCATAACCCATAACGCATAACGGATCACGCATTACTCATAACGCATAACGAATAACGCATAACGCATAACGCATAACGCATAACGCATAACGCATAACGCATAACGCATAACGCATAACGGATATCGGATCAAGCATTACTCATAACGCATAACGCATTACGTATAACGCATAACGCATAACGCATAACGCATAACTCATAACGCATAACGCATAACGCATAACGCAAAACGCATAACGCATAACGCATAACGCATAACGGATCACGCATTACTCATAACGCATAACGCATAACGCACAAAGCATAACGCATAACGCATAACGCATAACGCATAACGCATAACGCATAACGCATAACGCATAACGCATAACGCATAACGCATAACGCATAACGCATAACGCATAACGCATAACGCATAACGCATAACGCATAACGCATAACGCATAACGCATAACGCATAACGCATAACGCATAACGCATAACGCATAACGCATAACGCATAACGCATAACGCATAACGCATAACGCACAACGCACAACGCACAACGCACAACGCATAACGCATAACGCATAACGCATAACGCATCACGCATAACGCATAACGCATAACGCATAACGCATAACACATAACGCATAACGCATAACGCAAAACGAATAACGCAAAACGCATAACGCATAACGGATCCAGCATTACTCATAACGCATAACGCATATCGCATAATCCATAACGCATAACGCATAACGTATAACGCATAACGCATAACGCATAACGCATAACGCATAACGCATAACGCATAACGCATAACGCATAACGCATAACGCATAACGCATAACGCATAACGCATAACGCATAACGCATAACGCATAACGCATAACGCCTAACGCATAAGGCATAAGGCATAAGGCATAACGCATATAGCATAACTCATAACGCATAACGCATAACGCCTAACGCATAAGGCATAAGGCATAACGCATATAGCATTACGCATAACGCATGACGGATCACGCATTACTCATAACGCATAACGCATAACGCATAATCCATAACGCATAACGCATTACGGATCCATCATTACTCGTAACGCATAACGCATACCGCATAACGCATATCGGATCAAGCATTACTCATAACGCATGACGCATTACGTATAACGCATAAGGCATAAGGCATAAGGCATAACGCATATAGCATAACGCATAACGCATGACGGATCACGCATTACTCATAACGCATAACGCATAACGCACAAAGCATAACGCATAACGCATAACGCATAACGCATAACGCATAACGCATAACGCATAACGCATAACGCATAACGCATCACGCATAACGCATAACGCATAACGCATAACGCATAACGCATAACGCATAACGCATAACGCATAACGTATAACGCATAACGCATAACGCATAACGCATAACGCATAACGAATAACCCATAACACATAACGCATAACGCATAACGCAAAACGCATAACGCATAACGCATAACACATAACGGATCACGCATTACTCATAACGCATAACGCATAAGGGATCACGCATTACTCATAACGCATAACGCATTACTCATAACGCAAAACTCATAATGCATAGCGCATAACGCATAACGCATAACGGATCACGCATTACTCATAACGCATAACGCATAACACATACCGCATTACTCATAACGCATAACGCATAACGCATAATGCATAACCCATAACACATAACGCATAACGCATAACGCAAAACGCATAACGCATAACGCATAACGCATAACACATAACGGATCACGCATTACTCATAACGCATAACGCATAAGGGATCACGCATTACTCATAACGCATAACACATTACTCATAACGCAAAACGCATAACGCATAGCGCATAACGCATAACGCATAACGCATAACGCATAACGCATAACGCCTAACGCATAACGCATAACGCATAACACATAACGAATATCGCATAACGCATAACGTATAACGCATAACGGATACCGCATAATGCATAACGCATAACGCATAACGCATAACGCATAACGCATAACGCATAACGCATAACGCATAACGCATACCGCATAACGCATATCGGATCAAGCATTACTCATAACGCATAACGCATTACGTATAACGCATAAGGCATAAGGCATAACGCATAACGCATAACGCATAACGCATAACGCATAACGCATAACGCATAACGCATAACGCATAACGCATAACGCATAACGCACAACGCACAACGCACAACGCACAACGCATAACGCATAACGCATAACGCATAACGCATCACGCATAACGCATAACGCATAACGCATAACGCATAACGCATAACACATAACGCATAACGCATAACGCATAACGCAAAACGAATAACGCATAAGGCATAACGGATCACGCATTACTCATAACGCATAACGCATAACGCATAACGCAAAACGCATAACGCATAACGCATAACGCATAACGCATAACGCATAACGCATAACGCATAACGCATAACGCATAACGCATAATGCATAACGGAAATCGCATAACGCATAAAACATAACGGATCACGCATTATTCATAACGCATAACGCATAACGCATAGCGCATAACGCATAACGCATAACGCATAACGCATAACGCATAACGCATAACGCATAACGCATAACGCATAACGCATAACGCATAACGCATAACGCATAACGCATAACGCATAACGCATAACGCATAACGCATAACGCATAACGCATAACGCACAACGCACAACGCACAACGCACAACGCATAACGCATAACGCATAACGCATAACGCATCACGCATAACGCATAACGCATAACGCATAACGCATAACGCATAACACATAACGCATAACGCATAACGCATAACGCAAAACGAATAACGCATAACGCATAAGGCATAACGGATCACGCATTACTCATAACGCATAACGCATAACGCATAACGCAAAACGCATAACGCATAACGCATAACGCATAACGCATAACGCATAACGCATAACGCATAACGCATAACGCATAATGCATAACGGAAATCGCATAACGCATAAAACATAACGGATCACGCATTATTCATAACGCATAACGCATAACGCATAGCGCATAACGCATAACGCATAACGCATAACGCATAACGCATAACGCATAACGCATAACGCATAACGCATAACGCATAACGCATAACGCAAAACGCATAACGCATAACGCATAACGGATCATGCATTACTCAAAACGCATAACGCATAACACATAAAGCATAACGCATAACGCATAACGCATAACGCATAACGCATAACGCATTACGCATAACGCATAACACGTAACGAATATCGCATAACGCATAACGCATAAAACATAACGGATCACGCATTACTCATAACGCATGACGCATAACGCATAACGCATAACGCATAACGCATAACGCCTAACGCATAAGGCATAAGGCATAAGGCATAACGCATATAGCATAACTCATAACGCATAACGCATAACGCCTAACGCATAAGGCATAAGGCATAACGCATATAGCATAACGCATAACGCATGACGGATCACGCATTACTCATAACGCATAACGCATAACGCATAATCCATAACGCATAACGCATAACGGATCCATCATTACTCGTAACGCATAACGCATACCGCATAACGCATATCGGATCAAGCATTACTCATAACGCATAACGCATTACGTATAACGCATAAGGCATAAGGCATAAGGCATAACGCATATAGCATAACGCATAACGCATGACGGATCACGCATAACGCATAACGCATAACACATAACGAATATCGCATAACGCATAACGTATAACGCATAACGGATACCGCATAACGCATAACGCATAACGCATAACGCATAACGCATAACGCATACCGCATAACGCATATCGGATCAAGCATTACTCATAACGCATAACGCATTACGTATAACGCATAAGGCATAAGGCATAACGCATATAGCGTGACGCATAACGCATGACGGATCACGCATTACTCATAACGCATAACGCATAACGCACAAAGCATAACGCATAACGCTTAGCGTATAACGCATAACGCATATCGGATCAAGCATTACTCATAACGCATAACGCATTACGTATAACGCATAACGCATAACGCACAACGCATAACGCATTACGCATAACGCATAACGCATAACGCATAACGTATAACGCATAACGCATAACGCATCACGCATAACGCATAACGCATATCGCAAAACGCATAACGTATAACGCATAACCCATAACGCATAACGGATCACGCATTACTCATAACGCATAACGCGTAACGCATAACGCATAACGCATAACGCATAACGCATAACGCATAACGCATAACGCATAACGCATAACGCATAACGCATAACGCATAACGGATATCGGATCAAGCATTACTCATAACGCATAACGCATTACGTATAACGCATAACGCATAACGCATAACGCATAACTCATAACGCATAACGCATAACGCATAACGCAAAACGCATAACGCATAACGCATAACGCATAACGGATCACGCATTACTCATAACGCATAACGCATAACGCACAAAGCATAACGCATAACGCATAATGCATAACGCATAACGCATAACGCTTAACGCATAACGCATAACGCATAACGCATAACGCATAACGCATAACGCATAACGCATAACGCATAACGCATAACGCATAACGCATAACGCATAACGCATAACGCATAACGCATAACGCATAACGCATAACGCATAACGCATAACGCATAACGCATAACACGTAACGAATATCGCATAACGCATAATCCATAACGCATAACGCATAAAGCACAACGCATAACGAATAACGCAAAACGCATAACGCATAACGGATCCAGCATTATCCATAACGCATAACGGATCACGCAAATCGCATAACGCATAACGGATCACGCATTACTCATAACGCATAACGCATAACACATAAAGCATTACGCATAACGCATAACGCATAACGCATAACGCATAACGCATAACACGTAACGAATATCGCATAACGCATAATCCATAACGCATAACGCATAAAGCACAACGCATAACGAATAACGCAAAACGCATAACGGATCCAGCATTACTCATAACGCATAACGCATAACGCATAATCCATAACGCATAACGCATAAAGCACAACGCATAACGAATAACGGAAAACGCATAACGCATAACGGATCCAGCATTACTCATAACGCATAACGCATAACGCATAATCCATAACGCATAACGCATAACGGATCCATCATTACTCGTAACGCATAACGCATACCGCATAACGCATATCGGATCAAGCATTACTCATAACGCATAACGCATTACGTATAACGCATAAGGCATAAGGCATAAGGCATAACGCATAACGCATGACGGATCACGCATTACTCATAACGCATAACGCATAACCCACAAAGCATAACGCATAACGCATAACGCATAACGTATAACGCATAACGGATAACGCATAACGCATAACGCATAACGCATAACGCATAACGCATAACGCATAACGCATAACGCATAACGCATAACGCATAACGCATAACGCATAACGCATAACGCATAACGCACAACGCATAACGCATGACGGATCACGCATTACTCATAACGCATAACGCATAACGCACAAAGCATAACGCATAACGCATAAAGCACAACGCATAACGAATAACGCAAAACGCATAACGCATAACGGATCCAGCATTACTCATAACGCATAACGCATAATCCATAACGCATAACACATAACGGATCCAGCATTACTCATAACGAATAACGCATACCGCATAACGCATATCGGATCAAGCATTACTAATAACGCATAACGCATTACGTATAACGCATAAGGCATAAGGCATAACGCATATAGCATAACGCATAACGCATGACGGATCACGCATTACTCATAACGCATAACGCATAACGCACAAAGCATAACGCATAACGCATAACGCTTAACGTATAACGCATATCGGATCAAGCATTACTCATAACGCATAACGCATTACGTATAACGCATAACGCATAACGCACAACGCATAACGCATTACGCATAACGCATAACGCATAACGCATAACGTATAACGCATAACGCATAACGCATAACGCATCACGCATAACGCATAACGCATAACGCAAAACGCATAACGTATAACGCATAACCCATAACGCATAACGGATCACGCATTACTCATAACGCATGACGCATAACGCATAACGCATAACGCATAACGCATAACGCATAACACATAACGAATAACCCATAACGCATAACGCATAACGCATAACGCATAACGCATAACGCATAACGCATAACGCATAACGCATAACGCATAACGCATAACGCATAACGCATAACGCATAACGCATAACGCATAACGCATAACGCATAACGCATAACGCATAACGCATAACGCATAACGCATAACGCATAACGCATAACGCATAACGCATAACGCATAACGCATAACGCATAACGCATAACGCATAACGCATAACGCATAACGCATAACACGTAACGAATATCGCATAACGCATAATCCATAACGCATAACGCATAAAGCACAACGCATAACGAATAACGCAAAACGCATAACGCATAACGGATCCAGCATTATCCATAACGCATAACGGATCACGCAAATCGCATAACGCATAACGGATCACGCATTACTCATAACGCATAACGCATAACACATAAAGCATTACGCATAACGCATAACGCATAACGCATAACGCATAACGCATAACGCATAACGCATAACACGTAACGAATATCGCATAACGCATAATCCATAACGCATAACGCATAAAGCACAACGCATAACGAATAACGCAAAACGCATAACGGATCCAGCATTACTCATAACGCATAACGCATAACGCATAATCCATAACGCATAACGCATAAAGCACAACGCATAACGAATAACGGAAAACGCATAACGCATAACGGATCCAGCATTACTCATAACGCATAACGCATAACGCATAATCCATAACGCATAACGCATAACGGATCCATCATTACTCGTAACGCATAACGCATACCGCATAACGCATATCGGATCAAGCATTACTCATAACGCATAACGCATTACGTATAACGCATAAGGCATAAGGCATAAGGCATAACGCATAACGCATGACGGATCACGCATTACTCATAACGCATAACGCATAACCCACAAAGCATAACGCATAACGCATAACGCATAACGTATAACGCATAACGGATAACGCATAACGCATAACGCATAACGCATAACGCATAACGCATAACGCATAACGCATAACGCATAACGCATAACGCATAACGCATAACGCATAACGCATAACGCATAACGCACAACGCATAACGCATGACGGATCACGCATTACTCATAACGCATAACGCATAACGCACAAAGCATAACGCATAACGCATAAAGCACAACGCATAACGAATAACGCAAAACGCATAACGCATAACGGATCCAGCATTACTCATAACGCATAACGCATAATCCATAACGCATAACACATAACGGATCCAGCATTACTCATAACGAATAACGCATACCGCATAACGCATATCGGATCAAGCATTACTAATAACGCATAACGCATTACGTATAACGCATAAGGCATAAGGCATAACGCATATAGCATAACGCATAACGCATGACGGATCACGCATTACTCATAACGCATAACGCATAACGCACAAAGCATAACGCATAACGCATAACGCTTAACGTATAACGCATATCGGATCAAGCATTACTCATAACGCATAACGCATTACGTATAACGCATAACGCATAACGCACAACGCATAACGCATTACGCATAACGCATAACGCATAACGCATAACGTATAACGCATAACGCATAACGCATAACGCATCACGCATAACGCATAACGCATAACGCAAAACGCATAACGTATAACGCATAACCCATAACGCATAACGGATCACGCATTACTCATAACGCATGACGCATAACGCATAACGCATAACGCATAACGCATAACACATAACGAATAACCCATAACGCATAACGCATAACGCATAACGCATAACGCATAACGCATAACGCATAACGCATAACGCATAACGCATAACGTATAACGCATAACGCCTAACGCATAAGGCATAAGGCATAACGCATATAGCATAACGCATAACGCATGACGGATCACGCATTACTCATAACGCATAATGCATAACGCATAACGCACAAAGCATAACGCATAACGCATAACGCATAACGCATAACGCACAACGCATAACGCATAACGCATAACGCATAACGCATAACGCATAACACATAACGAATATCGCATAACGCATAATACATAACGCATAACGCATAAAGCACAACGCATAACAAATAACGCAAAACGCATAACGCATAACGGATCCAGCATTACTCATAACGCATAACGCATATCGCATAATCCATAACGCATAACGCATAACGCATAACGCATAACGCATAACGCATAACGCATAACGCATAACGCATAACGCATAACGCATAACGCATCACGCATAACGCATAACGCCTAACGCATAAGGCATAAGGCATAACGCATATAGCATAACGCATAACGCATGACGGATCACGCATTACTCATAACGCATAACGCACAAAGCATAACGCATAACGCATAACGCATAACGCATAACGCATAACGCATAACGCATAACGCATAACGCATAACGCATAACGCATAACGCATAACGCATAACGCATAACGCATAACGCATAACGCATATACGCATAACGCATAACGCATAACGCATAACGCATAACGCATAACGCATAACGCATAACGCATAACGCATAACGCATAACGCATAACGCATAACGCATAACGCATAACGCATAACGCATAACGCATAACGCATAACGCATAACGCATCACGCATAACGCATAACGCATAACGCATAACTCATAACGCATAACGCATGACGCATAACGCAAAACGCATAACGCATAACGCATAAGGCATAACGGATCACGCATTACTCATAATGCATAAGACATAACGCACAAAGCATAACGCATAACGCATAACGCATAACGCATAACGCATAACGCATAACGCATAACGCATAACGCATAACGCATAACGCATAACGCATAACGCATAACGCATAACGCATAACGCATAACGCATAACGCATAACGCATAACGCATAACGCATAACGCATAACGCATTACGCATAACGCATAACGCATAACGCATAACGCATAACGCATAACGCATAACGCATAACGCATAACGCATAACGCATAACGCATAACGCATAACGCATAACGCATAACGCATAACGCATAACGCATAACGCATCACGCATAACGCATAACGCATAACGCATAACTCATAACGCATAACGCATGACGCATAACGCAAAACGCATAACGCATAACGCATAAGGCATAACGGATCACGCATTACTCATAATGCATAAGACATAACGCACAAAGCATAACGCATAACGCATAACGCATAACGCATAACGCATAACGCATAACGCATAACGCATAACGCATAACGCATAACGCATAACGCATAACGCATAACGCATAACGCATAACGCATAACGCATAACGCATAACGCATAACGCATGACGCATAACGCAAAACGCATAACGCATAACGCATAAGGCATAACGGATCACGCATTACTCATAATGCATAAGACATAACGCACAAAGCATAACGCATAACGCATAACGCATAACGCATAACGCATAACGCATAACGTATAACGCATAACGCATAACGCATAACGCATAACGCATAACGCATAACGAATAACGCATAACGCATAACGCATAACGTATAACGCATAACGCATAACGCATAACGCATAACGCATAACGCCTAACGCATAAGGCATAAGGCATAAGGCATAACGCATATAGCATAACTCATAACGCATAACGCATAACGCCTAACGCATAAGGCATAAGGCAAAACGCATATAGCATAACGCATAACGCATGACGGATCACGCATTACTCATAACGCATAACGCATAATACATAACGCATAACGCATAAAGCACAACGCATAACGAATAACGCAAAACGCATAACGCATAACGGATCCAGCATTACTCATAACGCATAACGCATATCAAATAATCCATAACGCATAACGCATAACGTATAACGTATAACGCATAACGCATAACGCATAACGCATAACGCATAACGCATAACGCATAACGCATAACGCATATCGCATAACGCATAACGGATCACGCATTACTCATAATGCATAACGCATAACGCACAAAGCATAACGCATAACGCATAACGCATAACGCATAACGCAAAACGCATAACGCATAACGCATAACGCATAACGCATAACGCATAACGCATAACGCATAACGCATAACGCATAACGCATAACGCATAACGCATAACGCATAACGCATAACGCATAACGCATAACGTATAACGCATAACGCATAACACATAACGCATGACGGATCACGCATTACTCATAACGCATAACGCATAACGCATAATGTATAACGCATAACGCATAACGCGTAACGCATAACGCACAACGCATAACGCATAACGCATAACGCATAACGCATAACTCATAACGCATAACGCATAACGCATAACGCATAGCGCATAACGCATCACGCATAACGCATAATGCATAACGCATAACGCATAACGCATAACTCATAACGCATAACGCATAACGCATAACGCATAACGCAAAACGCATAGCGCATAACGCATAACGCATAACGCATAGCGGATCACGCATTACTCATAACGCATAACGCATAACGCACAAAGCATAACGCATAACGCATAACGCATAACGCATAACGCAGAACGCATAACGCATAACGAATAACGCATAACGCATAACGCATAACGCATAACGCATAACGCATAGCGCATAACGCATAACGCATAACGCATAACGCATAACGGACCAGGCATAACGCATAAAGCATAACGCATAACGCATAACGCCTAACGCATAACGCATAACGCATAACGAATAAAGCATAACGCATCACGCATAAAGCATAACGCATAACGCATAATGCATAATGCACAACGCATAACGAATACCGCAAAACGCATAACGCCTAACGCATAACGGATCACGCATAACGCATAAAGCATAACGCAGAACGCATAACGCATAACGGATCACGCATAACGCATAAAGCATAACGCATAACGCATAACGCCTAACGCATAACGCATAACGCATAACGAATAAAGCATAACGCATCACGCATAAAGCATAACGCATAACGCATAACGCACAACGCATAACGCATAACGCATAACGCATAACGCATCACGCATAACGCATAACGCATAACGCATAACTCATAACGCATAACGCATGACGCATAACGCAAAACGCATAACGCATAACGCATAAGGCATAACGGATCACGCATTACTCATAATGCATAAGACATAACGCACAAAGCATAACGCATAACGCATAACGCATAACGCATAACGCATAACGCATAACGCATAACGCATAACGCATAACGCATAACGCATAACGCATAACGCATAACGCATAACGCATAACGCATAACGCATAACGCATAACGCATAACGCATAACGCATGACGCATAACGCAAAACGCATAACGCATAACGCATAAGGCATAACGGATCACGCATTACTCATAATGCATAAGACATAACGCACAAAGCATAACGCATAACGCATAACGCATAACGCATAACGCATAACGCATAACGTATAACGCATAACGCATAACGCATAACGCATAACGCATAACGCATAACGAATAACGCATAACGCATAACGCATAACGTATAACGCATAACGCATAACGCATAACGCATAACGCCTAACGCATAAGGCATAAGGCATAAGGCATAACGCATATAGCATAACTCATAACGCATAACGCATAACGCCTAACGCATAAGGCATAAGGCAAAACGCATATAGCATAACGCATAACGCATGACGGATCACGCATTACTCATAACGCATAACGCATAATACATAACGCATAACGCATAAAGCACAACGCATAACGAATAACGCAAAACGCATAACGCATAACGGATCCAGCATTACTCATAACGCATAACGCATATCAAATAATCCATAACGCATAACGCATAACGTATAACGTATAACGCATAACGCATAACGCATAACGCATAACGCATAACGCATAACGCATAACGCATAACGCATATCGCATAACGCATAACGGATCACGCATTACTCATAATGCATAACGCATAACGCACAAAGCATAACGCATAACGCATAACGCATAACGCATAACGCAAAACGCATAACGCATAACGCATAACGCATAACGCATAACGCATAACGCATAACGCATAACGCATAACGCATAACGCATAACGCATAACGCATAACGCATAACGCATAACGCATAACGCATAACGCATAACGCATAACGCATAACGCACAACGCATAACGCACAAAGCATAACGCATAACGCATAACGCATAACGTATAACGCATAACGCATAACGCATAACGCATAACGCATAACGTATAACGCATAACGCATAACACATAACGCATGACGGATCACGCATTACTCATAACGCATAACGCATAACGCATAATGTATAACGCATAACGCATAACGCGTAACGCATAACGCACAACGCATAACGCATAACGCATAACGCATAACGCATAACTCATAACGCATAACGCATAACGCATAACGCATAGCGCATAACGCATCACGCATAACGCATAATGCATAACGCATAACGCATAACGCATAACTCATAACGCATAACGCATAACGCATAACGCATAACGCAAAACGCATAGCGCATAACGCATAACGCATAACGCATAGCGGATCACGCATTACTCATAACGCATAACGCATAACGCACAAAGCATAACGCATAACGCATAACGCATAACGCATAACGCAGAACGCATAACGCATAACGAATAACGCATAACGCATAACGCATAACGCATAACGCATAACGCATAGCGCATAACGCATAACGCATAACGCATAACGCATAACGGACCAGGCATAACGCATAAAGCATAACGCATAACGCATAACGCCTAACGCATAACGCATAACGCATAACGAATAAAGCATAACGCATCACGCATAAAGCATAACGCATAACGCATAATGCATAATGCACAACGCATAACGAATACCGCAAAACGCATAACGCCTAACGCATAACGGATCACGCATAACGCATAAAGCATAACGCAGAACGCATAACGCATAACGGATCACGCATAACGCATAAAGTGTTGGATTTACCGACGTTTTTCAAAATCGCCTCTGCTTGTATCTGTCCTTTGAAGTAACCGAAGACAGTACAACGGCTGCAAGCCAGATGTGTCTTAAGAGGGTCTTCCCCGCTTTGCTGAGGGAATTTTTCGCTATTCAGTCTGCTGCAGATTCTCCTAAAGGAAAGACGTTTCGTTCCGAGCCGTGAAATAAAGTCTTGTCTTTAACAACTTTAACTTTAGTTTAATTTAATCGGCACCCCATTCCCAATAGGTTATGGGCCCAGTTTGCGTTTTTTTAAAGATTGTATTTGTTTAGTTGTAACTGTGTGTTTTATAAACTGTTTTTTTAACTTAGTTGTGTAGTTATTGTATATAGTAGTGTAATATTAAGTGCCGTAGATAATTGTAACTGTTTCGCTGAACTGCACAACGTTATTAAACAGTGTTTATTAGTTAAGTGTTTAAGTGTTTTGTGAATAGTCAGTCAGTGAAGAAAAGAAACTATGGAAAATTTAAAAACAAGAAGAAATATCAGACCATTTGATGGCGATAGATATAGTTCATGGAAAGTCAGAATACGTGCACTATTGAGTGAACTGGATGTCATCAAGGTGATTGACAATCCAGCACCTGAAAAACAGACTGATGCATGGCAGAAGGCAGAAAGAGTCGCTAAAAGTGCAATAGTGGAATATCTATCTGACTCTCTGCTTGGTTTTGCAAAACCCGAGAGCACCGCAGCCGAAATTTTGAAGAGTCTAGACGAGATATACGAGAGGAAAAGTCTAGCCACTCAACTGGCTATTAGAAAAAGGCTCTTAACACTTAAATTGCAAAGTGATGTGCCGCTAGTGAAGCATTTTACTGTGTTTGATGAGCTTATATCGGAATTGGCAGGAGCTGGTGCGAAACTAGAAGAAACGGACAAAGTGTCACATCTTTTATTGACATTACCTACGACATATGACGGCGTGATAACGGCTATTGAAACTTTAACCGAGGCTAATTTAACATTAGCCTTTGTAAAAACTAGATTACTTGACCATGAGATAAAATTAAAATCGGAGATAAATTTGCCAAACATAAACATGGTTCAAGCAAATTACAACATGAAAAAGTATCAGAGGAATAGTTCAAAATTCAAAAATGTGTGGAAGAAACAGCCATACAATAAAGAAAAAAAACAATTCAACAGAACAAAAACTGATGCAGTCATAAAATGTCATCATTGTGGAAGAAAAGGACACAAGATAAATGACTGTTATTATTATAAAAGAAGCTGTCAACATGATAGTAATAGAAATAGAACAGTTCAAACAGTGCATATTGAAGAGCCACAAGTACCAGGAACTAGTTCTTCTGGTTTTGCATTTATGGCTGGAAATCAAGAAAACTGTGAAATAAAAAATAGTGATAAGATGACATTTATTTTGGACTCTGGTGCATCGGACCACATCGTAAATAAAGACAACGCTTTCCTCAACTTCGAAGAGCTGGTGCCGCCAATCAAGATTTCTGTTGCAAAGAACGGAGAATATATTATGGCAACAAAACGGGGAAGAATACAAGTGATCAGCAACATGGGCGTACGAGGCATGCTGGAAAATGTTTTATTTTGTCCAGAGGTGCCGTACAATTTATTGTCAGTCCGGAGAATGCAAGAGGCCGGTTTGACAATTGTTTTCAATGAAAAAGGAGTCGAAATAGGTAAAAATGGTAAACCTATAATGAAAGGTAAGACTCTAAATTCTTTAATAGGTATCGAAGTTAGGATAGATAAAAGAATGAAAGAAATTAATCATTTCCAAGCTTACAGTAGTGTCAATAATGATTATGATTTGTGGCATAGACGTTTAGGCCACATCGGTAAAACAAAATTTGTAGAATTGAAAATCAAACAAATGGTTGATGATAAAGAGTGTATTGAGAAGGTTATACCTACTGAAAATTTGTGCGAAGCTTGTATAAAAGGCAAACAAGCAAGACTATCTTTCGAAAAGGCCAAAGATAAAAGCCATATCAAACGACCATTGTTTGTTATTCATTCAGATGTCTGCGGTCCTATTACTCCTTCAACGAAAAATAATAAAAATTATTTTGTTCTATTTTTGGATGATTATACTCATTACTGTGTAACGTATTTGATTACGTACAAATCCGATGTGTTTTCGGTTTTTCAAGACTTTGTTGCAAAAAGTGAGGCACATTTTAATTCTAAAATTGTTAACTTGTATTGTGATAATGGTGGAGAGTATTTATCAAATAAGATGAAGGATTATTGTGCACAGAAAGGAATTAGCTATCATTTAACTGTTCCACGAACCCCTCAATTAAACGGTGTTGCCGAACGAATGGTTAGAACAATAACTGAAAAGGCACGCACTATGATAAGTGATGCTAGTTTAGATAAAGCGTTTTGGGGAGAGGCAGTATTGACTGCCACATACTTAATTAATTTAACTCCAACTAAAGCTTTAAGTGTAAACAAAACACCATTCGAATTGTGGCATGATAAGAAGCCCAAATTAAAGTATTTGAAAATTTTCGGTTCAACCGTATATATACATAGTAAGATTAGAAAAACTAAGTTCGATGAAAAGTCATGGAAGGGTATATTAATTGGCTATGAACCGAACGGGTACAAAGTGTGGGATGTGGAACAAGAAAAATCTCTTGTTGTTAGAGATGTGATAGTTGATGAAATAAATTACTTGCAAACTCGACCAGTAATGAGACCTGTTATAGTTGATAAAAATATCTATAATAAAACTGATGCATCTGACTTACAGTTAAAATCAGTAGAAATAGATAAAAGGTCTCATAAATCTGATAATGATGAATCAGATATATCAAAGGCGAGAGAAAAGGTAAATTCAGAAATGAAATTAGGTGCTGAACCTAATAAATCTGTAACAGAAACAGATACGCACAATAATTCTCCATCTGAAAATGTTAATCACAATACTGAAAACAATATAGAACCCCGAAGAAGTAATAGGATCAAACAACGTCCTCCTATATCATATAATGAATGTAACACACAGTATGATCTTTTAATGTGTGCAGAGTCATTTATTAATAAGATACCCAGTTCATATGAGGAAATTGAATCTAGAGAGGATAGAATTAAATGGGAACATGCTATAAATGACGAAATCAATTCATTGCTAACAAATAAAACTTGGACATTGGTTGAAAAACCAGAAAATAGAAACATTGTCGATTGTAAATGGGTATTTACCATCAAAACAGATGAACACGGAAATCCATCAAAATATAAGGCGCGTCTTGTTGCTCGCGGTTTCAGTCAGAAATACTTAATTGATTATGACGAAACATTTGCACCAGTTGCGAGAATGGCAAGTTTTAGATGCATAATTGCCATAGCTAATCAATTCAATTTATTGTTACACCATATGGATGTGAAGACAGCATTCTTAAATGGTAAATTAAAAGAGGAAATTTATATGAGAGTTCCTCAAGGAATTATATGCAAAAACAATCAAGTCTGTAAATTAAATAAAGCTATCTATGGTTTAAAACAGGCAGCGAGAAACTGGTTTGAAGTATTTGAGAAAAGCCTTGTAGATGAAGGTTTCCGAGGTTCACCAGTCGACAGATGTTTATATATATTAGATAGAGGAAATATAGTAAATAATATATATGTTGTACTATATGTGGATGATTTAATGATTGCTACTGCAAAAGAGGATACCATGAAAAACTTTAAAACATACCTAATGAATAAATTTAATATGGTAGATTTAAAGGACATTAGTCTTTTCTTAGGTATAAAAATTGAACGAAAACAGAATAAAGTATCCTTAAGTCAAGTTAACTATATTAATACAGTTCTTAGAAGATTTAATATGCATGAGTGTAAGCCGGTGAGCACACCTTTGCCGATAAAACTTAATTATTTGGCATTGAATTCTGATGAAAAATGTGAAGCACCATGTAAAAGTTTGATTGGTTGTTTAATGTACATAATGGTGTGTACAAGGCCTGATTTGAGTACTGCAGTAAATATTTTGAGTAGATATACTAACAAAAATAATAAAGAACTTTGGCAGAATTTAAAACATGTATTAAGATATCTCAAAAGTTCAAGTAATATTACATTGAACTATGTAAGAGATAATTATAATAATATAATAAGCGGTTACGTTGATTCTGATTGGGGAGGTCATGATGAAAATGATAGACGAAGCACAACAGGTTATTTATTTCAATTATTTGAACGATGCACAATAAGTTGGTCTACAAGACGACAAGCATCGGTAGCTGCGTCATCTACTGAAGCAGAATACATGGCTCTTTTTGAGGGTGTAAGAGAAGCTTTATGGTTAAAGTCCTTGATAGTTAGTCTGAGTATAGAAATATCAAAACCAATTACAATATATGAAGATAATAACGGTTGTATTAGTATAGCAAATAATCCGAGCAATCATAAGAAATCGAAACATATAGACATCAAATATCATTTTTCCAGGGAGCAAATAGAGAAAAATGTAATAAAACTTGAATATGTTTCCACAGAGAATCAAGTTGCAGACATTTTTACAAAGCCTCTACCAGCTATAAAATTTGTGGAGTTCAGGACAAAGATGGGCCTGGAAGGATAATAAAAAAAAAAAGGAGGATATAATAATATATATATACTATATTGTAAATGTAGTATTATAAGTTTTTTGATCGGGTCTGATTAGGTTTTCTGGGTTTTCCTAATCCTATGCAACAAATGTTGGACCACGTGTACACTCCCAGAAACGGAAAGGAACGAGACGTGAGTTCTTGAAAGGAACAGTTATTGCATTGAGAACAATAGTAGAGTCAATTTTGAGGAGGCGTGTTGGATTTACCGACGTTTTTCAAAATCGCCTCTGCTTGTATCTGTCCTTTGAAGTAACCGAAGACAGTACAACGGCTGCAAGCCAGATGTGTCTTAAGAGGGTCTTCCCCGCTTTGCTGAGGGAATTTTTCGCTATTCAGTCTGCTGCAGATTCTCCTAAAGGAAAGACGTTTCGTTCCGAGCCGTGAAATAAAGTCTTGTCTTTAACAACTTTAACTTTAGTTTAATTTAATCGGCACCCCATTCCCAATATAAAGCATAACGCATAACGCATAACGCCTAACGCATAACGCATAACGCATAACGAATAAAGCATAACGCATCACGCATAAAGCATAACGCATAACGCATAACGCACAACGCATAACGCATAACGCATAACGCATAACTCATAACGCATAACGCAAAACGCATAAAGCATAACGCATAACTTTTAACGCATAACTTTTAACGCATAACGCATAACGCATAACGCATAACGCATAACGCATAACGCATAACGCATAACGCATAACGCATAACGCATAACGCATAACGCATGACGCATAACGCATAACGCATAACGCATAAAACATCACGCATAAAGCAGAACGCATAACGCAAAACGCATAATGCACAACGCATAACGAATACCGCATAACGCATAATGCATACCGCATAACGCATAACGCATAACGCATAACGCATAAAGCAAAACGCATAGCGCATAACGCATAACGCATAACGCATAACGCAAAACGCATAACGCATAACGCATAATGCATAATGCACAACGCATAACGAATACCGCAAAACGCATAACGCCTAACGCATAACGGATCACGCATAACGCATAAAGCATAACGCAGAACGCATAACGCATAACGGATCACGCATAACGCATAAAGCATAACGCATAACGCATAACGCCTAACGCATAACGCATAACGCATAACGAATAAAGCATAACGCATCACGCATAAAGCATAACGCATAACGCATAACGCATAACGCATAACGCATAACGCATAACGCATAACGCATAACGCATAACGCATAACGCATAACGCATAACGCATAACGCATAGCGCATAACGCATAACGCGTAACGCATAACGCATAACGGACCAGGCATAACGCATAAAGCATAACGCATAACGCATAACGCCTAACGCATAACGCATAACGCATAACGAATAAAGCATAACGCATCACGCATAAAGCATAACGCATAACGCATAATGCATAATGCACAACGCATAACGAATACCGCAAAACGCATAACGCCTAACGCATAACGGATCACGCATAACGCATAAAGCATAACGCAGAACGCATAACGCATAACGGATCACGCATAACGCATAAAGCATAACGCATAACGCATAACGCCTAACGCATAACGCATAACGCATAACGCATAACGCATAACGCATGAAACATCATGCATAAAGCATAACGCATAACGCAAAACGCATAATGCACAACGCATAACGAATACCGCATAACGCATAATGCATACCGCATAACGCATAACGCATAACGCATAACGCATAAAGCAAAACGCATAACGCATAACGCATAACGCATAACGCATAACGCAAAACGCATAACGCATAACGGATCACGCATTACTCAAAACGCATAACGCATAACGGATCACGCATTACTCATAACGCATGACGCATAACGCATAACGCATAACGCATAACGCATAACACGTAACGAATATCGCATAACGCATAATCCATAACGCATAACGCATAACGCATAACGCATAACACGTAACGAATATCGCATAACGCATAATCCATAACGCATAACGCATAAAGCACAACGCATAACGAATAACGCAAAACGCATAACGCATAACGGATCCAGCATTACTCATAACGCATAACGCATAACGCATAATCCATAACAAATAACGCATAAAGCACAACGCATAACGAATAACGCAAAACGCATAACGCATAACGCATAACGCATAACGCATAACGCATAACGCATAACGCATAACGCATAACGCATAACGCATAACGCATAACGCATAACGCGTGACGGATCACGCATTACTCATAACGCATAACGCATAACGCACAAAGCATAACGCATAACGCATAACGCATAACGCATAACGGATCACGCATAACGCATAAAGCATAACGCATAACGCATAACGCCTAACGCATAACGCATAACGCATAACGAATAAAGCATAACGCATCACGCATAAAGCATAACGCATAACGCATAATGCATAATGCACAACGCATAACGAATACCGCAAAACGCATAACGCCTAACGCATAACGGATCACGCATAACGCATAAAGCATAACGCAGAACGCATAACGAATAACGGATCACGCATAACGCATAAAGCATAACGCATAACGCATAACGCCTAACGCATAACGCATAACGCATAACGAATAAAGCATAACGCATCACGCATAAAGCATAACGCATAACGCATAACGCACAACGCATAACGCATAACGCATACGCATAACTCATAACGCATAACGCAAAACGCATAAAGCATAACGCATAACTTTTAACGCATAACTGTTAACGCATAACGCATAACGCATAACGCATAACGCATAATGCATAACGCAAATCGCATAAAACATAACGGATCACGCATTATTCATAACGCATAACGCATAACGCATAGCGCATAACGCATAACGCATAACGCATAACGCATAACGCATAACGCATAACGCATAACGCATAACGCATAACGCATAACGCATAACGCACAACGCATAACGCATAACGCATAACACATAACGAATAACCCATAACGCATAACGCATAACGCATAACGAATAACGCATAACGCGTAACGCATAACGCATAACGAATAACGCATAACACATAACGAATAACGCATAACGCATAACGCATAACGCATAACGCATAACGCATAACGCATAACGCATAACGCATAACGCCTAACGCATAAGGCATAAGGCATAAGGCATAACGCATAACACGTAACGAATATCGCATAACGCATAATCCATAACGCATAACGCATAACGCATAACGCATAACACGTAACGAATATCGCATAACGCATAACGCATAACGCATAACGCATAACGCATAACGCATAACGCATAACGCATAACGCATAAGGCATAAGGCATAACGCATATAGCATAACGCATAACGCATGACGGATCACGCATTACTCATAACGCATAACGCATAACGCATAACGCATAACGCATAACGCATAACGCATAACGCATAACGCATAACGCATAACGCATAACGCATAACGCATAACACGTAACGAATATCGCATAACGCATAATCCATAACGCATAACGCATAAAGCACAACGCATAACGAATAACGCAAAACGCATAACGCATAACGGATCCAGCATTACTCATAACGCATAACGCATAACGCATAACCCATAACGCATAACGCATAAAGCACAACGCATAACGAATAACGCAAAACGCATAACGCATAACGCATAACGCATAACGCATAACGCATAACGCATAACGCATAACGCATAACGCATAACGCATAACGCATAAGGCATAAGGCATAACGCATATAGCATAACGCATAATGCGTGACGGATCACGCATTACTCATAACGCATAACGCATAACGCACAAAGCATAACGCATAACGCATAACGCATAACGCATAACGCATAACGCATAACGCATAACGCATAACGCATAACGCATAACGCATAACGCATAACGCATAACGCATAACGCATAACGCATAACGCATAACGCATAACGCATAACGCATAACGCATAACGCATAACGCATAACGCATAACGCATAACGCATAACGCATAACGCATAACGCATAACGTATAACGCATAACGCATAACGCATAACGCATAACGCATAACGCATAACGCACAACGCATAACGCATAACGCACAACGCATAACGCATAACGCATAACGCATAACGCATAACGCATAACGCATAACGCATAACGCATAACGCATAACGCATAACGCATAACGCATAACGCATAACGCATAACGCATAACGCATAACGCATAACGCATAACGCATCACGCATAACGCATAACGCATAACGCATAACTCATAACGCATAACGCATGACGCATAACGCAAAACGCAAAACGCATAACGCATAACGCATAAGGCATAACGGATCACGCATTACTCATAATGCATAACGCATAACGCACAAAGCATAACGCATAACGCATAACGCATAACGCATAACGCATAACGCATAACGCATAACGCATAACGCATAACGCATAACGCATCACGCATAACGCATAACGCATAACGCATAACGCATAACGCATAACGCATAACGCATAACGCATAACGCATAACGCATAACGCATAACGCATAACACATAACGAATAACCCATAACGCATAACGCATAACGCGTAACGCATAACGCATAACGAATAACGCATAACGCATAACGAATAACGCATAACGCATAACGCATAACGTATAACGCATAACGCATAACGCATAACGCATAACGCATAACGCATAACGCATAACGCATAATGCATAACGCAAATCGCATAAAACATAACGGATCACGCATTATTCATAACGCATAACGCATATCGCATAGCGCATAACGCATAACGCATAACGCATAACGCATAACGCATAACGCATAACGCATAACGCATAACGCATAACGCATAACGCATAACGCATAACGCATAACGCAAATCGCATAAAACATAACGGATCACGCATTATTCATAACGCATAACGCATAACGCATAGCGCATAACGCATAACGCATAACGCATAACGCATAACGCATAACGCATAACGCATAACGCATAACGCATAACGCATAACGCATAACGCATAACGCATAACGCACAACGCATAACGCATAACGCATAACACATAACGAATAACCCATAACGCATAACGCATAACGCATAACGAATAACGCATAACGCGTAACGCATAACGCATAACGAATAACGCATAACACATAACGAATAACGCATAACGCATAACGCATAACGCATAACGTATAACGCATAACGCATAACGCATAACGCATAACGCATAACGCATAACGCCTAACGCATAACGCATAACGCATAACGAATAAAGCATAACGCATCACGCATAAAGCATAACGCATAACGCATAACGCATAACGCATAACGCATAACGCATAACGCATAACGCATAACGCATAACGCATAACGCATAACGCATAACGCATAACGCATAGCGCATAACGCATAACGCGTAACGCATAACGCATAACGGACCAGGCATAACGCATAAAGCATAACGCATAACGCATAACGCCTAACGCATAACGCATAACGCATAACGAATAAAGCATAACGCATCACGCATAAAGCATAACGCATAACGCATAATGCATAATGCACAACGCATAACGAATACCGCAAAACGCATAACGCCTAACGCATAACGGATCACGCATAACGCATAAAGCATAACGCAGAACGCATAACGCATAACGGATCACGCATAACGCATAAAGCATAACGCATAACGCATAACGCATAACGCATAACGCATAACGCATAACGCATAACGCATAACGCATGAAACATCATGCATAAAGCATAACGCATAACGCAAAACGCATAATGCACAACGCATAACGAATACCGCATAACGCATAATGCATACCGCATAACGCATAACGCATAACGCATAACGCATAAAGCAAAACGCATAACGCATAACGCATAACGCATAACGCATAACGCAAAACGCATAACGCATAACGGATCACGCATTACTCAAAACGCATAACGCATAACGGATCACGCATTACTCATAACGCATGACGCATAACGCATAACGCATAACGCATAACGCATAACACGTAACGAATATCGCATAACGCATAATCCATAACGCATAACGCATAACGCATAACGCATAACACGTAACGAATATCGCATAACGCATAATCCATAACGCATAACGCATAAAGCACAACGCATAACGAATAACGCAAAACGCATAACGCATAACGGATCCAGCATTACTCATAACGCATAACGCATAACGCATAATCCATAACAAATAACGCATAAAGCACAACGCATAACGAATAACGCAAAACGCATAACGCTTAACGCATAACGCATAACGCATAACGCATAACGCATAACGCATAACGCATAACGCATAACGCATAACGCATAACGCATAACGCGTGACGGATCACGCATTACTCATAACGCATAACGCATAACGCACAAAGCATAACGCATAACGCATAACGCATAACGCATAACGGATCACGCATAACGCATAAAGCATAACGCATAACGCATAACGCCTAACGCATAACGCATAACGCATAACGAATAAAGCATAACGCATCACGCATAAAGCATAACGCATAACGCATAATGCATAATGCACAACGCATAACGAATACCGCAAAACGCATAACGCCTAACGCATAACGGATCACGCATAACGCATAAAGCATAACGCAGAACGCATAACGAATAACGGATCACGCATAACGCATAAAGCATAACGCATAACGCATAACGCCTAACGCATAACGCATAACGCATAACGAATAAAGCATAACGCATCACGCATAAAGCATAACGCATAACGCATAACGCACAACGCATAACGCATAACGCATACGCATAACGCATAACGCATAACGCAAAACGCATAAAGCATAACGCATAACTTTTAACGCATAACTGTTAACGCATAACGCATAACGCATAACGCATAACGCATAATGCATAACGCAAATCGCATAAAACATAACGGATCACGCATTATTCATAACGCATAACGCATAACGCATAACGCATAACGCATAACGCATAACGCATAACGCATAACGCATAACGCATAACGCATAACGCATAACGCATAACGCATAACGCATAACGCACAACGCATAACGCATAACGCATAACACATAACGAATAACCCATAACGCATAACGCATAACGCATAACGAATAACGCATAACGCGTAACGCATAACGCATAACGAATAACGCATAACACATAACGAATAACGCATAACGCATAACGCATAACGCATAACGCATAACGCATAACGCATAACGCATAACGCATAACGCCTAACGCATAAGGCATAAGGCATAAGGCATAACGCATAACACGTAACGAATATCGCATAACGCATAATCCATAACGCATAACGCATAACGCATAACGCATAACACGTAACGAATATCGCATAACGCATAACGCATAACGCATAACGCATAACGCATAACGCATAACGCATAACGCATAACGCATAAGGCATAAGGCATAACGCATATAGCATAACGCATAACGCATGACGGATCACGCATTACTCATAACGCATAACGCATAACGCATAAAGCATAACGCATAACGCATAACGCATAACGCATAACGCATAACGCATAACGCATAACGCATAACGCATAACACGTAACGAATATCGCATAACGCATAATCCATAACGCATAACGCATAAAGCACAACGCATAACGAATAACGCAAAACGCATAACGCATAACGGATCCAGCATTACTCATAACGCATAACGCATAACGCATAATCCATAACGCATAACGCATAAAGCACAACGCATAACGAATAACGCAAAACGCATAACGCATAACGCATAACGCATAACGCATAACGCATAACGCATAACGCATAACGCATAACGCATAACGCATAACGCATAAGGCATAAGGCATAACGCATATAGCATAACGCATAACGCGTGACGGATCACGCATTACTCATAACGCATAACGCATAACGCACAAAGCATAACGCATAACGCATAACGCATAACGCATAACGCATAACGCATAACGCATAACGCATAACGCATAACGCATAACGCATAACGCATAACGCATAACGCATAACGCATAACGCATAACGCATAACGCATAACGCATAACGCATAACGCATAACGCATAACGCATAACGCATAACGCATAACGCATAACGCATAACGTATAACGCATAACGCATAACGCATAACGCATAACGCATAACGCATAACGCACAACGCATAACGCATAACGCACAACGCATAACGCATAACGCATAACGCATAACGCATAACGCATAACGCATAACGCATAACGCATAACGCATAACGCATAACGCATAACGCATAACGCATAACGCATAACGCATAACGCATAACGCATAACGCATAACGCATAACGCATCACGCATAACGCATAACGCATAACGCATAACTCATAACGCATAACGCATGACGCATAACGCAAAACGCAAAACGCATAACGCATAACGCATAAGGCATAACGGATCACGCATTACTCATAATGCATAACGCATAACGCACAAAGCATAACGCATAACGCATAACGCATAACGCATAACGCATAACGCATAACGCATAACGCATAACGCATAACGCATAACGCATAACGCATCACGCATAACGCATAACGCATAACGCATAACGCATAACGCATAACGCATAACGCATAACGCATAACGCATAACGCATAACGCATAACGCATAACGCATAACACATAACGAATAACCCATAACGCATAACGCATAACGCGTAACGCATAACGCATAACGAATAACGCATAACGCATAACGAATAACGCATAACGCATAACGCATAACGTATAACGCATAACGCATAACGCATAACGCATAACGCATAACGCATAACGCATAACGCATAATGCATAACGCAAATCGCATAAAACATAACGGATCACGCATTATTCATAACGCATAACGCATATCGCATAGCGCATAACGCATAACGCATAACGCATAACGCATAACGCATAACGCATAACGCATAACGCATAACGCATAACGCATAACGCATAACGCATAATGCATAACGCAAATCGCATAAAACATAACGGATCACGCATTATTCATAACGCATAACGCATAACGCATAGCGCATAACGCATAACGCATAACGCATAACGCATAACGCATAACGCATAACGCATAACGCATAACGCATAACGCATAACGCATAACGCATAACGCATAACGCACAACGCATAACGCATAACGCATAACACATAACGAATAACCCATAACGCATAACGCATAACGCATAACGAATAACGCATAACGCGTAACGCATAACGCATAACGAATAACGCATAACACATAACGAATAACGCATAACGCATAACGCATAACGCATAACGTATAACGCATAACGCATAACGCATAACGCATAACGCATAACGCATAACGCCTAACGCATAAGGCATAAGGCATAAGGCATAACGCATATAGCATAACTCATAACGCATAACGCATAACGCCTAACGCATAAGGCATAAGGCATAACGCATATAGCATAACGCATAACGCATGACGGATCACGCATTACTCATAACGCATAACGCATAATACATAACGCATAACGCATAAAGCACAACGCATAACGAATAACGCAAAACGCATAACGCATAACGGATCCAGCATTACTCATAACGCATAACGCATATCAAATAAAACATAACGCATAACGCATAACGTATAACGCATAACGCATAACGCATAACGCATAACGCATAACGCATAACGCATAACGCATAACGCATAACGCATAACGCATAACGCATAACGCATAACACATAACGCATAACGCCTAACGCATAAGGCATAAGGCATAAGGCATAACGCATATAGCATAACTCATAACGCATAACGCATAACGCCTAACGCATAAGGCATAAGGCATAACGCATATAGCATAACGCATAACGCATGACGGATCACGCATTACTCATAACGCATAACGCACAAAGCATAACGCATAACGCATAACGCAGAACGCATAACGCATAACGCATAACGCATAACGGATCACGCATTACTCAAAACGCATAACGCATAACGGATCAGGCATAACGCATAAAGCATAACGCATAACGCATAACGCCTAACGCATAACGCATAACGCATAACGAATAAAGCATAACGCATCACGCATAAAGCATAACGCATAACGCATAATGCATAATGCACATCGCATAACGAATACCGCAAAACGCATAACGCCTAACGCATAACGGATCACGCATAACGCATAAAGCATAACGCAGAACGCATAACGCATAACGGATCACGCATAACGCATAAAGCATAACGCATAACGCATAACGCCTAACGCATAACGCATAACGCATAACGCATAACGAATAAAACATAACGCATCACGCATAAAGAATAACGCATAACGCATAACGCACAACGCATAACGCATAACGCATAACGCACAACGCATAACGCATAACGCATAACACATAACGAATAACCCATAACGCATAACGCATAACGCATAACTTTTAACGCATAACGCATAACGCATAACGCATAACGAATAACGCATAACGCATAACGCATAACGCATAACGCATAACGCACAACGCATAACGCATAACGCATAACACATAACGAATAACCCATAACTCATAACGCATAACGCATAACGCATAAAGCATGACGGATCACGCATTACTCATAACGCATAACGCATAACGCACAAAGCATAACGCATAACGCATAACGCATAACGCATAACGCACAACGCATAACGCATAACGCATAACACATAACGAATAACCCATAACTCATAACGCATAACGCATAACGCATAACGCATAAGGCATAAGGCATAACGCATAACGCATAACGCATAACGCATAACGCATAAAGCATGACGGATCACGCATTACTCATAACGCATAACGCATAACGCACAAAGCATAACGCATAACGCATAACGCATAACGCATAACGCACAACGCATAACGCATAACGCATAACACATAACGAATAACCCATAACTCATAACGCATAACGCATAACGCATAACGCATAAGGCATAAGGCATAAGGCATAAGGCATAAGGCATAACACATATAGCATAACGCATAACGCATGACGGATCACGCATTACTCATAACGCATAACGCATAACGCACAAAGCATAACGCATAACGCATAACGCATAACGCATAACGCATAACGCATAACGCATAACGCATAACGCATAACGCATAACGCATAACGCATAACGCATAACGCATAACGCATGACGGATCACGCATTACTCATAACGCATAACGCATAACGCATAATGTATAACGCATAACGCATAACGCATAACGCATAACGCACAACGCATAACGCATAACGCATAACGCATAACGCATAACGCATAACGCATAACGCAAAACGCATAGCGCATAACGCATAACGCATAGCGGATCACGCATTACTCATAACGCATAACGCATAACGCACAAAGCATAACGCATAACGCATAACGCATAACGCATAACGCAGAACGCATAACGCATAACGCATAACGCATAACGCATAACGCATAATGCATAATGCACAACGCATAACGAATACCGCAAAACGCATAACGCCTAACGCATAACGGATCACGCATAACGCATAAAGCATAACGCAGAACGCATAACGCATAACGGATCACGCATAACGCATAAAGCATAACGCATAACGCATAACGCCTAACGCATAATGCATAACGCATAACGAATAAAGCATAACGCATCACGCATAAAGCATAACGCATAACGCATAACGCACAACGCATAACGCATAACGCATAACGCATAACGCATAACGCATAACGCATAACTCATAACGCATAACGCAAAACGCATAAAGCATAACGCATAACTTTTAACGCATAACTTTTAGCGCATAACGCATAACGCATAACGCATAACGCATAACGCATAACGCATAACGCATAACGCATAACGCATAACGCATAACGCATA
Organism: Lasioglossum morio; assembly: GCA_916610235.2. NCBI lineage: Eukaryota > Metazoa > Arthropoda > Insecta > Hymenoptera > Halictidae > Lasioglossum > Lasioglossum morio. Next base: position 387,975 of record CAKAJA020000325.1, on the reverse strand, counting down.
ACGCATAACGCATAAAACATCACGCATAAAGCATAACGCATAACGCATAACGCATAATGCACAACGCATAACGAATACCGCATAACGCATAATGCATACCGCATAACGCATAACGCATAACGCATAACGCATAACGCATAACGCATAAAGCAAAACGCATAACGCATAACGCATAACGCATAACGCATAACGCAAAACGCATAACGCATAACGCATAACGCATAACGAATAAAGCATAAAGCATCACGCATAAAGCATAACGCATAACGCATAATGCATAATGCACAACTCATAACGAATACCGCAAAACGCATAACGCCTAACGCATAACGGATCACGCATAACGCATAAAGCATAACGCAGAACGCATAACGCATAACGGATCACGCATAACGCATAAAGCATAACGCATAACGCATAACGCCTAACGCATAACGCATAACGCATAACGAATAAAACATAACGCATCACGCATAAAGCATAACGCATAACGCATAACGCACAACGCATAACGCATAACGCATAACGCATAACGCATAACGCATAACGCATAACGCATAACGCATAACGCATAACGCATAACGCATAACGCATAACGCATAACGCATAACGCATAACGCATAACGCATAACGCATAACGCATAACGCATAACGCATAACGCATAACGCATAACGCATAATGCACAACGCATAACGAATACCGCATAACGCATAATGCATACCGCATAACGCATAACGCATAACGCATAACGCATAACGCATAACGCATAACGCATAACGCATAAGGCATAACGCATAACGCATAACGCATAACGCATAAAGCAAAACGCATAACGCATAACGCATAACGCATAACGCATAACGCAAAACGCATAACGCATAACGGATCACGCATTACTCAAAACGCATAACGCATAACGGATCACGCATTACTCATAACGCATGACGCATAACGCATAACGCATAACGCATAACGCATAACGCATAACGCATAACACGTAACGAATATCGCATAACGCATAATCCATAACGCATAACGCATAAAGCACAACGCATAACGAATAACGCAAAACGCATAACGCATAACGGATCCAGCATTATCCATAACGCATAACGGATCACGCAAATCGCATAACGCATAACGGATCACGCATTACTCATAACGCATAACACATAACGCATAAAGCATAACGCATAACGCATAACGCATAACGCATAACGCATAACGCATAACGCATAACGCATAACGCATAACGCATAACGCATAACGCATAACGCATAACGCATAACGCATAACGCATAACGCATAAAACATCACGCATAAAGCATAACGCATAACGCATAACGCATAATGCACAACGCATAACGAATACCGCATAACGCATAATGCATACCGCATAACGCATAACGCATAACGCATAATGCATACCGCATAACGCATAACGCATAACGCATAACGCATAACGCATAAAGCAAAACGCATAACGCATAACGCATAACGCATAACGCATAACGCATAACGCATAACGCATAACGCATAACGCCTAACGCATAACGCATAACGCATAACGCATAACGCATAACACATAACGAATATCGCATAACGCATAATCCATAACGCATAACGCATAAAGCACAAGGCATAACGAATAACGCAAAACGCATAACGCATATCGGATCCAGCATTACTCATAACGCATAACTTTTAACGCATAACTTTTAACGCATAACTTTTAACGCATAACGCATAACGCATAACGCATAACGCATAACGCATAACGCATAACGCATAACGCATAACGCATAAGGCATAACGCATAACGCATAACGCATAACGCATAACGCATAACGCATAACGCATAACGCATAACGCATAACGCATAAGACATCACGCATAAAGCATAACGCATAACGCATAACGCATAATGCACAACGCATAACGAATACCGCATAACGCATAATGCATACCGCATAACGCATAACGCATAACGCATAACGCATAAAGCAAAACGCATAACGCATAACGCATAACGCATAACGCATAACGCAATACGCATAACGCATAACGGATCACGCATTACTCAAAACGCATAACGCATAACGGATCACGCATTACTCATAACGCATTACGCATAACGCATAACGCATAACGCATAACACGTAACGAATATCGCATAACGCATAATCCATAACGCATAACGCATAAAGCACAACGCATAACGAATAACGCAAAACGCATAACGCATAACGGATCCAGCATTATCCATAACGCATAACGGATCACGCAAATCGCATAACGCATAACGGATCACGCATTACTCATAACGCATAACACATAACGCATAAAGCATAACGCATAACGCATAACGCATAACGCATAACGCATAACGCATAACGCATAACGCATAACGCATAACGCATAACGCATAACGCATAACGCATAACGCATAACGCATAACGCATAACGCATAACGCATAACGCATAATGCATAACGCATAACGCATAACGCATAACGCATAACGCATAACGCATAACGCATAACGCATAACGTATAACGCATAACGCATAACGCATAACGCATAACGCACAACGCATAACGCATAACGCATAACGCATAACGCATAACGCATAACGCATATCGCATAACACATAACGAATATCGCATAACGCATAATCCATAACGCATAACGCATAAAGCACAAGGCATAACGAATAACGCAAAACGCATAACGCATATCGGATCCAGCATTACTCATAACGCATAACGCATAATCCATAACGCATAACACATAACGGATCCAGCATTACTCATAACGCATAACGCATAACGCATAACGCATAACGCATAACGCATAACGCATAACGCATAACGTATAACGCATAACGCATAACGCATACCGCATAACGCATAACGCATAACGCACAACGCATAACGCATAACGCACAACGCATAACGCATTACGCATAACGCATAAGGCATAAGGCATAACGCATAAAGCACAACGCATAACGAATAACGCAAAACGCATAACGCATGACGGATCACGCATTACTCATAACGCATAACGCATAACGCATAAAGCATAACGCATAACGCATAACGCATAACGCATAACGCATAACGCATAACGCATAACGCATAACGCATAACACGTAACGAATATCGCATAACGCATAACGCATAACGCATAACGCATAACGCATAACGCATAACGCATAACGCATAACGCATAACGCATAACGCATAACGTATAACGCATAACGCATAACGCATAACGCATAAAGCATAACGCATAACGCACAACGCATAACGCATAACGCACAACGCATAACGCATAACGCATAACGCATAACGCATAACGCATAACGCATAACGCATAACGCATAACGCATAACGCATAACGCATAACGCATAACGCATAACACATAACGCATAACGCATAACGCATAACACATAACGAATAACCCATAACGCATAACGCATAACGCATAACGTATAACGCATAACGCATAACGCATAACGCATAACGCATAACGCATAACGCATAACGCATAACGCATAACGCATAACGCATAACGCATAACGTATAACGCATAACGCATAACGCATAACGCATAACGCATAACGCATAACGCATAACGCATAACGCATAACGCATAACGCATAACGCATAACGCATAACGCATAACGCATAACGCATAACGCATAACGCATAACGCATAACGCATAACGTATAACGCATAACGCATAACGCATAACACATAAAGCATAACGCATAACGCACAACGCATAACGCATAACGCACAACGCATAACGCATAACGCATAACGCATAACGCATAACGCATAACGCATAACGCATAACGCATAACGCATAACGCATAACGCATAACACATAACGCATATCGCATAACGCATAACACATAACGAATAACCCATAACGCATAACGCATAACGCATAACGTATAACGCATAACGCATAACGCATAACGCATAACGCATAACGCATAACGCATAACGCATAACGCATAACGCATAACGTATAACGCATAACGCATAACGCATAACGCATAACGCATAACGCATAACGCATAACGCATAACGCATAACACGTAACGCATAACGCATAACGCATAACGCATAACGCATAACGCATAACGCATAAGACATCACGCATAAAGCATAACGCATAACGCATAACGCATAATGCACAACGCATAACGAATACCGCATAACGCATAATGCATACCGCATAACGCATAACGCATAACGCATAAAGCAAAACGCATAACGCATAACGCATAACGCATAACGCATAACGCATAACGCATAACGCATAACGCATAACACATAACGCATAAGACATCACGCATAAAGCATAACGCATAACGCATAACGCATAATGCACAACGCATAACGAATACCGCATAACGCATAATGCATACCGCATAACGCATAACGCATAACACGTAACGAATATCGCATAACGCATAATCCATAACGCATAACGCATAAAGCACAACGCATAACGAATAACGCAAAACGCTATAACGCACAACGGATCCAGCATTACTCATAACGCATAACGCATAACGCATAACGCATAACGCATAACGCATAACGCATAACGCATAACGCATAACGCATAACGCATAACGCATAACGCATAACGCATAACGCATAACGCATAACGCATAACGCATAACGCATAACGCATAACGCATAACGCATAACGCATAACGCATAACGCATAATGCATAACGCATAACGCATAACGCATAACGCATAACGCATAACGCATAACGCATAACGCATAACGCATAACGTATAACGCATAACGCATAACGCATAACGCATAACGCATAACGCACAACGCATAACGCATAACGCATAACGCATAACGCATAACGCATAACGCATAACGCATAACACATAACGAATATCGCATAACGCATAATCCATAACGCATAACGCATAAAGCACAAGGCATAACGAATAACGCAAAACGCATAACGCATATCGGATCCAGCATTACTCATAACGCATAACGCATAATCCATAACGCATAACACATAACGGATCCAGCATTACTCATAACGCATAACGCATAACGCATAACGCATAACGCATAACGCATAACGCATAACGCATAACGCATAACGTATAACGCATAACGCATAACGCATACCGCATAACGCATAACGCATAACGCACAACGCATAACGCATAACGCACAACGCATAACGCATAACGCATAACGCATAAGGCATAACGCATAAAGCACAACGCATAACGAATAACGCAAAACGCATAACGCATGACGGATCACGCATTACTCATAACGCATAACGCATAACGCATAAAGCATAACGCATAACGCATAACGCATAACGCATAACGCATAACGCATAACGCATAACGCATAACGCATAACGCATAACACGTAACGAATATCGCATAACGCATAACGCATAACGCATAACGCATAACGCATAACGCATAACGCATAACGCATAACGTATAACGCATAACGCATAACGCATAACGCATAAAGCATAACGCATAACGCACAACGCATAACGCATAACGCACAACGCATAACGCATAACGCATAACGCATAACGCATAACGCATAACGCATAACGCATAACGCATAACGCATAACGCATAACGCATAACACATAACGCATAACGCATAACGCATAACACTTAACGAATAACCCATAACGCATAACGCATAACGCATAACGTATAACGCATAACGCATAACGCATAACGCATAACGCATAACGCATAACGCATAACACATAACGCATAACGCATAACGCATAACCCATAACGCATAACGCATAACGCATAACGCATAACGCATAACGCATAACGCATAACGCATAACGTATAACGCATAACGCCTAACGCATAAGGCATAAGGCATAACGCATATAGCATAACGCATAACGCATGACGGATCACGCATTACTCATAACGCATAACGCATAACGCACAAAGCATAACGCATAACGCATAACGCATAACGCATAACGCACAACGCATAACGCATAACGAAAAAAGCATACCGCATAACGCATAACGCATAACAAATAACGAATATCGCATAACGCATAATACATAACGCATAACGCATAAAGCACAACGCATAACGAATAACGCAAAACGCATAACGCATAACGGATCCAGCATTACTCATTACGCATAACGCATATCGCATAATCCATAACGCATAACGCATAACGTATAACGCATAACGCATAACGCATAACGCATAACGCATAACGCATAACGCATAACGCATAACGCATAACGCATAACGCATAACGCATAAAGCACAACGCATAACGAATAACGCAAAACGCATAACGCATAACGCATAACGCATAACGCATAACGCATAACGCATAACGCATGACGGATTACGCATTACTCATAACGCATAACACATAACGCATAAAGCATAACGCATAACGCATAATGCATAATGCACAACGCATAACGAATACCGCAAAACGCTTAACGCCTAACGCATAACGGATCACGAATAACGCATAAAGCATAACGCAGAACGCATAACGCATAACATATAACGCATAACGCATAACGCATACCGTATAACACATAACGCATAACGCATAACACGTAACGAATATCGCATAACGCATAATCCATAACGCATAACGCATACAGCACAACGCATAACGAATAACGCAAAACGCATAACGCATAACGGATCCAGCATTACTCATAACGCATAACGCATAACGCATAATCCATAACGCATAACGCATAAAGCACAACGCATAACGAATAACGCAAAACGCATAACGCATAACGGATCCAGCATTACTCATAACGCATAACGCATAACGCATAATCCATAACGCATAACGCATAACGGATCCATCATTACTCGTAACGCATAACGCATACCGCATAACGCATATCGGATCAAGCATTACTCATAACGCATAACGTATAACGCATAATCCATAACGCATAACGCATAAAGCACAACGCATAACGAATAACGCAAAACGCATAACGCATAACGCATAACGCATAACGCATAACGCATAACGCATAACGCATAACGCATAACGCATAACGCATAACGCATAACGCATAACGCATAACGCATAACGCATAACGCATAACGCATAACGCATAACGCATAACGCATAACGCATAACGTATAACGCATAACGCATAACGCATAACGCATAACGCATAACGCATAACGCATAACGCATAACGCATAACGCATAACGCATAACGCATAACGCATAACGCATAACGCATAACGCATAACGCATAACGCAAAACGTATAACGCATAACGCATAACGCATAACGCATAACGCATAACGCATAACGCATAACGCATAACGCATAACGCATAACGCATAACGCATAACGCATAACACATAACGAATATCGCATAACGCATAATCCATAACGCATAACGCATAAAGCATAAGGCATAACGAATAACGCAAAACGCATAACGCATATCGGATCCAGCATTACTCATAACGCATAACGCATAATCCATAACGCATAACACATAACGGATCCAGCATTACTCATAACGCATAACGCATAACGCATAACGCATAACGCATAACGCATAACGCATAACGCATAACGCATAACGCATAACGTATAACGCATAACGCATAACGCATACCGCATAACGCATAACGCATAACGCACAACGCATAACGCATAACGCACAACGCATAACGCATAACGCATAACGCATAAGGCATAAGGCATAACGCGTAAAGCACAACGCATAACGAATAACGCAAAACGCATAACGCATGACGGATCACGCATTACTCATAACGCATAACGCATAACGCATAACGTATAACGCATAACGCCTAACGCATAAGGCATAAGGGATAAGGCATAACGCATATAGCATAACGCATAACGCATAACGCATAACGCATAACGCATAACGCATAACGCATAACGAATATCGCATAACGCATAACGCATAACGCATAACGCATAACGCATTACGCATAACGCATAACGCATAACGCATAACGAATAACGCATAACGAATAACGCATAACGCACAACGCATAACGCATAACGCATAACGCATAACGCATAACGGATCCAGCATTACTCATAACGCATAACGCATAACGGATCCAGCATTACTCATAACGCATAACGCATAACGCATAATCCATAACGCAAAACGCATAACGGATCCAGCATTACTCATAACGCATAACGCATACCGCATAACGCATATCGGATCAAGCAGTACTCATAACGCATAACGCATTACGTGTAACGCATAAGGCATAAGGCATAACGCATATAGCATAATGTATAACGCATGACGGATCACGCATTACTCATAACGCATAACGCATAACGCACAAAGCATAACGCATAACGCATAACGCATAATGTATAACGCATAACGCATAACGCATAACGCATAACGCATAACGCACAACGCATAACACATAACGCATAACGCATAACGCATAACGCATAACTCATAACGCATAACGCATAACGCATAACGCATAACGCATAACGCATAACGCATAGCGCATAACGCATCACGCATAACGCATAATGCATAACGCATAACGCATAACGCATAACTCATAACGCATAACGCATAACGCATAATGCAAAACGCATAACGCATAACGCATAACGCATAGCGGATCACGCATTACTCATAACGCATAACGCATAACGCATAACGCATAACGGATCACGCATAACGCATAAAGCATAACGCATAACGCCTAACGCATAACGCATAACGCATAACGAATAAAGCATAACGCATCACGCATAAAGCATAACGCATAACGCATAATGCATAATGCACAACGCATAACGAATACCGCAAAACGCTTAACGCCTAACGCATAACGGATCACGAATAACGCATAAAGCATAACGCAGAACGCATAACGCATAACATATAACGCATAACGCATAACGCATAACGCATACCGTATAACACATAACGCATAACGCATAACACGTAACGAATATCGCATAACGCATAATCCATAACGCATAACGCATACAGCACAACGCATAACGAATAACGCAAAACGCATAACGCATAACGGATCCAGCATTACTCATAACGCATAACGCATAACGCATAATCCATAACGCATAACGCATAAAGCACAACGCATAACGAATAACGCAAAACGCATAACGCATAACGGATCCAGCATTACTCATAACGCATAACGCATAACGCATAATCCATAACGCATAACGCATAACGGATCCATCATTACTCGTAACGCATAACGCATACCGCATAACGCATATCGGATCAAGCATTACTCATAACGCATAACGCATTACGTATAACGGATAAGACATAACGCATAACGCATAACGCATAACGCATAACGCATAACGCATAACGCATAACGCATAACGCATAACGCATAACGCATAACGCATTACTCATAACGCATAACGCATAACGCACAAAGCATAACGCATAACGCATAACGCATAACGCAGAATGCATAACGCATAACGCATAACGCATAACGCATAACGCATAACGCATAACGCATAACGCACAAAGCATAACGCATAAAGCATAACGCATAACGCAGAATGCATAACGCATAACGCATAACGCATAACGCATAACGCATAACGCATAACGCATAACGCATAACGCATAGCGCATAACGCATAACGCATCACGCATAACGCATAACGCATAACGCATAACGCATAACGCATAACGCATAACGCATAACGCATAACGCATTACTCATAACGCATAACGCATAACGCACAAAGCATAACGCATAACGCATAACGCATAACGCAGAATGCATAACGCAAAACGCATAACGCATAACGCATAACGCATAACGCATAACGCATAACGCATAACGCATAACGCATAACGCATAGCGCATAACGCATAACGCATCACGCATAACGCATAACACATAACGCATAACGCATAACGCATAACGCATAACGCATAACGCATAACGCATAACGCATTACTCATAACGCATAACGCATAACGCACAAAGCATAACGCATAACGCATAACGCATAACGCAGAATGCACAACGCATAACGAATACCGCAAAACGCATAACGCATAACGCATAACGGATCCCGCATAACGCATAAAGCATAACGCAGAACGCATAACGCAGAACGCATAACGCATAACATATAACGCATAACGCATAACACATAACGCATACCGTATAACCCATAACGCATAACGCATAACACGTAACGAATATCGCATAACGCATAATCCATAACGCATAACGCATAAAGCACAACGCATAACGAATAACGCAAAACGCATAACGCATAACGGATCCAGCATTACTCATAACGCATAACGCATAACGCATAACGCATAACGCATAACGCATAACGCATAACGCATAACGCATAACGCATAACGCATAACGCATAACGCATAACGCATAACGCATAACGCATAACGCATAACGCATAACGCATAACGCATAACGCATAACGCATAACGCATAACGCATAACGCATAACGCATAACGCATAACGCATATCGCATAACGCATTACTCATAACGCATAACGCATAACGCACAAAGCATAACGCATAACGCATAACGCATAAAGAATAACGCATAACGCATAACGCATAACACATAACGCATAACGCATAACGCATAACGCATAACGCATAACGAATAACCCATAACGCATAACGCATAACGCATAACGCATAACGCATAACGCATAACGCATAACGCATAACGCATAACGCATAACGCATAACGCATAACGCATAACGCATAACGCATAACGCATAACGCATAACGCATAACGCATAACGCATAACGCATAACGCATAACGCATAACGCAGAACGCACAACGCATAACGCATAACGCATAACGCATAACGCATCACGCACAAAGCATAACGCATCACGCATAACGCATAACGCAGAATGCATAACGCATAACGCATAACGCATAACGCATAACGCATAACGCATAACGCATAACGCATAACGCATAGCGCATAACGCATAACGCATCACGCATAACGCATAACACATAACGCATGACGCATAACGCATAACGCATAACGCATAACGCATAACGCATAACGCATTACTCATAACGCATAACGCATAACGCACAAAGCATAACGCATAACGCATAACGCATAACGTATAACGCATAACGGATAACGCATAACGCATAACGCATAACGCATAACGCATAACGCATAACGCATAACGCATAACGCATAACGCATAACGCATAACGCATAACGCATAACGCATAACGCATAACGCATAACGCATAACGCATCACGCATAACGCATAACGCATAACGCATAACGCATAACGCATAACGCATAACGCATAACGCATAACGCATAACGCATTACTCATAACGCATAACGCATAACGCACAAAGCATAACGCATAACGCATAACGCATAACGCAGAATGCATAACGCATAACGCATAACGCATAACGCATAACGCATAACGCATAACGCATAACGCATAGCGCATAACGCATAACGCATCACGCATAACGCATAACACATAACGCATAACGCATAACGCATAACGCATAACGCATAACGCATAACGCATAACGCATAACGCATAACGCATAACGCAGAATGCACAACGCATAACGAATACCGCAAAACGCATAACGCCTAACGCATAACGGATCCCGCATAACGCATAACGCATAACGCAAAACGCATAACGCATAACGCATAACGCATAGCGGATCACGCATTACTCATAACGCATAACGCATAACGCATAACGCATAACGGATCACGCATAACGCATAAAGCATAACGCATAACGCCTAACGCATAACGCATAACGCATAACGAATAAAGCATAACGCATCACGCATAAAGCATAACGCATAACGCATAATGCATAATGCACAACGCATAACGAATACCGCAAAACGCTTAACGCCTAACGCATAACGGATCACGAATAACGCATAAAGCATAACGCAGAACGCATAACGCATAACATATAACGCATAACGCATAACGCATACCGTATAACACATAACGCATAACGCATAACACGTAACGAATATCGCATAACGCATAATCCATAACGCATAACGCATACAGCACAACGCATAACGAATAACGCAAAACGCATAACGCATAACGGATCCAGCATTACTCATAACGCATAACGCATAACGCATAATCCATAACGCATAACGCATAAAGCACAACGCATAACGAATAACGCAAAACGCATAACGCATAACGGATCCAGCATTACTCATAACGCATAACGCATAACGCATAATCCATAACGCATAACGCATAACGGATCCATCATTACTCGTAACGCATAACGCATACCGCATAACGCATATCGGATCAAGCATTACTCATAACGCATAACGCATTACGTATAACGCATAAGACATAACGCATAACGCATAACGCATAACGCATAACGCATAACGCATAACGCATAACGCATAACGCATAACGCATAACGCATTACTCATAACGCATAACGCATAACGCACAAAGCATAACGCATAACGCATAACGCATAACGCAGAATGCATAACGCATAACGCATAACGCATAACGCATAACGCATAACGCATAACGCATAACGCACAAAGCATAACGCATAAAGCATAACGCATAACGCATAACGCATAACGCATAACGCATAACGCATAACGCATAACGCATAACGCATAACGCATAACGCAGAACGCACAACGCATAACGCATAACGCATAACGCATCACGCACAAAGCATAACGCATCACGCATAACGCATAACGCAGAATGCATAACGCATAACGCATAACGCATAACGCATAACGCATAACGCATAACGCATAACGCATAACGCATAGCGCATAACGCATAACGCATCACGCAACGCATAACACATAACGCATGACGCATAACGCATAACGCATAACGCATAACGCATAACGCATAACGCATAACGCATTACTCATAACGCATAACGCATAACGCACAAAGCATAACGCATAACGCATAACGCATAACGTATAACGCATAACGGATAACGCATAACGCATAACGCATAACGCATAACGCATAACGCATAACGCATAACGCATAACGCATAACGCATAACGCATAACGCATAACGCATAACGCATAACGCATAACGCATAACGCATAACGCATCACGCATAACGCATAACGCATAACGCATAACGCATAACGCATAACGCATAACGCATAACGCATAACGCATTACTCATAACGCATAACGCATAACGCACAAAGCATAACGCATAACGCATAACGCATAACGCAGAATGCATAACGCATAACGCATAACGCATAACGCATAACGCATAACGCATAACGCATAACGCATAACGCATAACGCATAGCGCATAACGCATAACGCATCACGCATAACGCATAACACATAACGCATAACGCATAACGCATAACGCATAACGCATAACGCATAACGCATAACGCATAACGCATTACTCATAACGCATAACGCATAACGCACAAAGCATAACGCATAACGCATAACGCATAACGCAGAATGCACAACGCATAACGAATACCGCAAAACGCATAACGCCTAACGCATAACGGATCCCGCATAACGCATAAAGCATAACGCAGAACGCATAACGCAGAACGCATAACGCATAACACATAACGCATAACGCATAACACATAACGCATACCGTATAACCCATAACGCATAACGCATAACACGTAACGAATATCGCATAACGCATAATCCATAACGCATAACGCATAAAGCACAACGCATAACGAATAACGCAAAACGCATAACGCATAACGGATCCAGCATTACTCATAACGCATAACGCATAACGCATAACGCATAACGCATAACGCATAACGCATAACGCATAACGCATAACGCATAACGCATAACGCATAACGCATAACGCATAACGCATAACGCATAACGCATAACGCATAACGCATAACGCATAACGCATAACGCATAACGCATAACGCATAACGCATTACTCATAACGCACAAAGCATAACGCACAAAGCATAACGCATAACGCATAACGCATAACGCATAACGCATAACGCATAACGCATAACGCATAACGCATAACGCATAACGCATAACGCATAACGCATAACGCATAACGCATAACGCATAACGCATAACGCATAACGCATAACGCATAACGCATCACGCATAACGCATGACGCATAACGCATAACGCATAACGCATAACGAATAACGCATAACGCATAACGCATAACACATAACGCATAACGCATAACGCATAACGCATAACGCATAACGCATAACGAATAACCCATAACGCATAACGCATAACGCATAACGCATAATGCATAACGCATAACGCATAACGCATAACGCATAACGCATAACGCATAACGCATAACGCATAACGCATAACGCATAACGCATAACGCAGAACGCACAACGCATAACGCATAACGCATAACGCATCACGCATAACGCATAACGCATAACGCATAACGCATAACGCATCACGCATAACACATAACACATAACGCATAACGCATAACGCATAACGCATACCTCATAACACATAACGCATAACGCAAAAGCGCATAACGCAAAACGCATAACGCATAACGCATAACATATAACACATAACGGATCACGCATTACTCATAACGCATAACGCATAACAGATCACGCATTACTCATAACGCATAACGCATTACTCATAACGCAAAACGCATAACGCATAGCGCATAACGCATAACGCATAACGCATAACGGATCACGCATTACTCATAACGGATCACGCATTACTCATAACGCATAACGCATAACGCATACCGCATTACTCATAACGCATAACGCATAATGCATAACGGATCACGCATTACTCATAACGCATAACGCATAACGCATAACGCTTAACGCATAACGCAAAACGCATAACGCATAACGCATAACGCATAACGCATAACGCATAGCGCATAACGCATAACGCATAACGCATAACGCATAACGCATAACGGATCACGCATAACGCATAAAGCATAACGCATAACGCATAACGCCTAACGCATAACGCATAACGCATAACGAATAAAGCATAACGCATCACGCATAAAGCATAACGCATAACGCATAATGCATAATGCATAACGCATAACGAATACCGCAAAACGCATAACGCCTAACGCATAACGGATCACGCATAACGCATAAAGCATAACGCAGAACGCATAACGCATAACATATAACGCATAACGCATAACGCATACGGTATAACCCATAACGCATAACGCATAACGCATAAAGCATAACGCATAACTTTTAACGCATAACGCAGAACGCATAACGCATAACGCATAACGCATAACGGATCCAGCATTACTCATAACGCATAACGCATACCGCATAACGCATATCGGATCAAGCATTACTCATAACGCATAACGCATTACGTGTAACGCATAAGGCATAAGGCATAACGCATATAGCATAATGTATAACGCATGACGGATCACGCATAACGCATAAAGCATAACGCATAACGCATAACGCCTAACGCATAACGCATAACGACTAACGAATAAAGCATAACGCATCACGCATAAAGCATCACGCATAACGCATAATGCATAATGCATAACGCATAACGAATACCGCAAAACGCATAACGCCTAACGCATAACGGATCACGCATAACGCATAAAGCATAACGCAGAACGCATAACGCATAACATATAACGCATAACGCATAACGCATACGGTATAACCCATAACGCATAACGCATAACGCATAAAGCATAACGCATAACTTTTAACGCATAACGCAGAACGCATAACGCATAACGCATAACGCATAACGGATCCAGCATTACTCATAACGCATAACGCATACCGCATAACGCATATCGGATCAAGCATTACTCATAACGCATAACGCATTACGTGTAACGCATAAGGCATAAGGCATAACGCATATAGCATAATGTATAACGCATGACGGATCACGCATTACTCATAACGCATAACGCATAACGCACAAAGCATAACGCATAACGCATAACGCATAATGTATAACGCATAACGCATAACGCATATCGTATAACGCACAACGCATAACGCATAACGCATAACGCATAACGCATAACTCATAACGCATAACGCATAACGCATAACGCATAACGCATAGCGCATAACGCATCACGCATAACGCATAATGCATAACGCATAACGCATAACTCATAACGCATAACGCATAACGCATAACGCATAACGCATAACGCATACCGCATAACGCATAGCGGATCACGCATTACTCATAACGCATAACGCATACCGCATAACGAATATCGGATCAAGCATTACTCATAACGCATAACGCATTACGTGTAACGCATAAGGCATAAGGCATAACGCATATAGCATAATGTATAACGCATGACGGATCACGCATTACTCATAACGCATAACGCATAACGCATAACGCATAACGGATCACGCATAACGCATAACGCATAACGCATAACGCATAACGCATAACGCATAACGCATAACGCATAACGCATAAAACATCACGCATACAGCATAACGCATAACGCATAACGCATAACGCATAACGCATAACGCATAACGCATAACGCATAACGCATAACGCATAACGCATAACGCATAACGCATCACGCATAACGCATAATGCATAACGCATAACGCATAACGCATAACTCATAACGCATAACGCATAACGCATAACGCAAAACGCATAACGCATAACGCATAACGCATAACGCATAACGCATAGAGGATCACGCATTACTCATAACGCATAACGCATAACGCACAAAGCATAACGCATAACGCATAGCGGATCACGCATTACTCATAACGCATAACGCATAACGCACAAAGCATAACGCATAACGCATAACGCATAACGCAGAACGCATAACGCATTACGCATAACGCATAACGCATAACGCATATCGCATAACGCATAACGCATAACGCATAACGCATAGCGCATAACGCATAACGCATAACGCATAACGCATAACGCATAACGGATCACGCATAACGCATAAAGCATAACGCATAACGCATAACGCCTAACGCATAACGCATAACGCATAACGAATAAAGCATAACGCATCACGCATAAAGCATACCGCATAACGCATAACGCATAACGCACAACGCATAACGCATAACGCACAACGCATAACGCATAACGCATAACGCATAAGGCATAAGGCATAACGCATAAAGCACAACGCATAACGAATAACGCAAAACGCATAACGCATGACGGATCACGCATTACTCATAACGCATAACGCATAACGCACAAAGCATAACGCATAACGCATAACGCATATCGCATAACGCACAACGCATAACGCATAACGAAAAAAGCATACCGCATAACGCATAACGCATAACGCCTAACGCATAACGGATCACGCATAACGCATAAAGCATAACGCAGAACACATAACGCATAACATATAACGCATAACGCATAACGCATACGGTATAACCCATAACGCATAACGCATAACGCATAAAGCATAACGCATAACTTTTAACGCATAACGCAGAACGCATAACGCATAACGCATAACGCATAACGGATCCAGCATTACTCATAACGCATAACGCATACCGCATAACGCATATCGGATCAAGCATTACTCATAACGCATAACGCATTACGTGTAACGCATAAGGCATAAGGCATAACGCATATAGCATAATGTATAACGCATGACGGATCACGCATAACGCATAACGCATAACGCATAACGCATAACGCCTAACGCATAACGCATAACGACTAACGAATAAAGCATAACGCATCACGCATAAAGCATAACGCATAACGCATAATGCATAATGCATAACGCATAACGAATACCGCAAAACGCATAACGCCTAACGCATAACGGATCACGCATAACGCATAAAGCATAACGCAGAACGCATAACGCATAACATATAACGCATAACGCATAACGCATACGGTATAACCCATAACGCATAACGCATAACGCATAAAGCATAACGCATAACTTTTAACGCATAACGCAGAACGCATAACGCATAACGCATACGGTATAACCCATAACGCATAACGCATAACGCATAAAGCATAACGCATAACTTTTAACGCATAACGCAGAACGCATAACGCAAAACGCATAACGCATAACGGATCCAGCATTACTCATAACGCATAACGCATACCGCATAACGCATATCGGATCAAGCATTACTCATCACGCATAACGCATTACGTGTAACGCATAAGGCATAAGGCATAACGCATATAGCATAATGTATAACGCATGACGGATCACGCATTACTCATAACGCATAACGCATAACGCACAAAGCATAACGCATAACGCATAACGCATAATGTATAACGCATAACGCAAAACGCATAACGCATACCGCATAACGCATAGCGGATCACGCATTACTCATAACGCATAACGCATACCGCATAACGAATATCGGATCAAGCATTACTCATAACGCATAACGCATTACGTGTAACGCATAACGCATAACGCATAACGCATAACGGATCACGCATAACGCATAAAGCATAACGCATAACGCATAACGCCTAACGCATAACGCATAACGCATAACGAATAAAGCATAACGCATCACGCATAAAGCATACCGCATAACGCATAACGCATAACGCACAACGCATAACGCATAACGCATAACGCATAACGCATAACGCATAACGCATAAGGCATAAGGCATAACGCATAAAGCACAACGCATAACGAATAACGCAAAACGCATAACGCATGACGGATCACGCATTACTCATAACGCATAACGCATAACGCATAAAGCATAACGCATAACGCATAACGCATAACGCATAACGCATAACGCATAACGCATAACGCATAACGCATAACGCATAACGCATAACGCATAACACGTAACGAATATCGCATAACGCATAACGCATAACGCATAACGCATAACGCATAACGCATAACGCATAACGCATAACGCATAACGCATAACGCATAACGCATAACGCATAACGCATAAAGCATAACGCATAACGCACAACGCATAACGCATAACGCACAACGTATAACGCATAACGCATAACGCATAACGCATAACGCATAACGCATAACGCATAACGCATAACGCATAACACATAACGCATAACGCATAACGCATAACACATAACGAATAACCCATAACGCATAACGCATAACGCATAACGTATAACGCATAACGCATAACGCATAACGCATAACGCATAACGCATAACGCATAACACATAACGCATAACGCATAACGCATAACACATAACGAATAACCCATAACGCATAACGCATAACGCATAACGCATAACGCATAACGCATAACGCATAACGTATAACGCATAACGCCTAACGCATAAGGCATAAGGCATAACGCATATAGCATAACGCATAACGCATGACGGATCACGCATTACTCATAACGCATAACGCATAACGCACAAAGCATAACGCATAACGCATAACGCATAACGCATAACGCACAACGCATAACGCATAACGAAAAAAGCATACCGCATAACGCATAACGCATAACGCATAACAAATAACGAATATCGCATAACGCATAATACATAACGCATAACGCATAAAGCACAACGCATAACGAATAACGCAAAACGCATAACGCATAACGGATCCAGCATTACTCATTACGCATAACACATAACGAATAACCCATAACGCATAACGCATAACGCATAACGCATAACGCATAACGCATAACGTATAACGCATAAAGCCTAACGCATAAGGCATAAGGCATAACGCATATAGCATAACGCATAACGCATGACGGATCACGCATTACTCATAACGCATAACGCATAACGCACAAAGCATAACGCATAACGCATAACGCATAACGCATATCGCATAACGCACAACGCATAACGCATAACGAAAAAAGCATACCGCATAACGCATAACGCATAACAAATAACGAATATCGCATAACGCATAATACATAACGCATAACGCATAAAGCACAACGCATAACGAATAACGCAAAACGCATAACGCATAACGGATCCAGCATTACTCATTACGCATAACGCATATCGCATAATCCATAACGCATAACGCATAACGTATAACGCATAACGCATAACGCATAACGCATAACGCATAACGCATAACGCATAACGCATAACGCATAACGCATAACGCATAAAGCACAACGCATAACGAACAACGAATATCGCATAACGCATAATACATAACGCATAACGCATAAAGCACAACGCATAACGAATAACGCAAAACGCATAACGCATAACGGATCCAGCATTACTCATTACGCATAACACATAACGAATAACCCATAACGCATAACGCATAACGCATAACGCATAACGCATAACGCATAACGTATAACGCATAACGCCTAACGCATAAGGCATAAGGCATAACGCATATAGCATAACGCATAACGCATGACGGATCACGCATTACTCATAACGCATAACGCATAACGCATAACGCATAACGCATAACGCATAACGCATATCGCATAACGCACAACGCATAACGCATAACGAAAAAAGCATACCGCATAACGCATAACGCATAACAAATAACGAATATCGCATAACGCATAATACATAACGCATAACGCATAACGCATAACGCATAACGCATAACGCATAACGTATAACGCATAACGCCTAACGCATAAGGCATAAGGCATAACGCATATAGCATAACGCATAACGCATGACGGATCACGCATTACTCATAACGCATAACGCATAACGCACAAAGCATAACGCATAACGCATAACGCATATCGCATAACGCACAACGCATAACGCATAACGAAAAAAGCATACCGCATAACGCATAACGCATAACAAATAACGAATATCGCATAACGCATAATACATAACGCATAACGCATAAAGCACAACGCATAACGAATAACGCAAAACGCATAACGCATAACGGATCCAGCATTACTCATTACGCATAACGCATATCGCATAATCCATAACGCATAACGCATAACGTATAACGCATAACGCATAACGCATAACGCATAACGCATAACGCATAACGCATAACGCATAACGCATAACGCATAACGCATAACGCATAAAGCACAACGCATAACGAATAACGCAAAACGCATAACGCATAACGCATAACGCATAACGCATAACGCATAACGCATAACGCATAACGCATAACGCATAAGGCATAAGGCATACCGCATATAGCATAACGCATAACGCATGACGGATCACGCATTACTCATAACGCATAACGCATAACGCACAAAGCATAACGCATAACGCATAACGCATAACGCATAACGCATAACGCATAAGGCATAACGCATATAGCATAACGCATAACGCATGACGGATCACGCATTACTCATAACGCATAACGCATCACGCATAAAGCATACCGCATAACGCATAACGCATAACGCATAACGCATAACGCATAACGCATAACGCATAACGCATAACGCATAACGCATAAGGCATAAGGCATAACGCATAAAGCACAACGCATAACGAATAACGCAAAACGCATAACGCATGACGGATCACGCATTACTCATAACGCATAACGCATAACGCATAAAGCATAACGCATAACGCATAACGCATAACGCATAACGCATAACGCATAACGCATAACGCATAACGCATAACGCATAACACGTAACGAATATCGCATAACGCATAACGCATAACGCATAACGCATAACGCATAACGCATAACGCATAACGCATAACGCATAACGCATAACGTATAACGCATAACGCATAACGCATAACGCATAAAGCATAACGCATAACGCACAACGCATAACGCATAACGCACAACGTATAACGCATAACGCATAACGCATAACGCATAACGCATAACGCATAACGCATAACGCATAACGCATAACGCATAACACATAACGCATAACGCATAACGCATAACACATAACGAATAACCCATAACGCATAACGCATAACGCATAACGTATAACGCATAACGCATAACGCATAACGCATAACGCATAACACATAACGCATAACGCATAACGCATAACACATAACGAATAACCCATAACGCATAACGCATAACGCATAACGCATAACGCATAACGCATAACGCATAACGTATAACGCATAACGCCTAACGCATAAGGCATAAGGCATAACGCATATAGCATAACGCATAACGCATGACGGATCACGCATTACTCATAACGCATAACGCATAACGCACAAAGCATAACGCATAACGCATAACGCATAACGCATAACGCATAACGCACAACGCATAACGCATAACGAAAAAAGCATACCGCATAACGCATAACGCAAAACGCATAACGCATAACGGATCCAGCATTACTCATTACGCATAACGCATATCGCATAATCCATAACGCATAACGCATAACGTATAACGCATAACGCATAACGCATAACGCATAACGCATAACGCATAACGCATAACGCATAACGCATAACGCATAACGCATAAAGCACAACGCATAACGAACAACGAATATCGCATAACGCATAATACATAACGCATAACGCATAAAGCACAACGCATAACGAATAACGCAAAACGCATAACGCATAACGGATCCAGCATTACTCATTACGCATAACACATAACGAATAACCCATAACGCATAACGCATAACGCATAACGCATAACGCATAACGCATAACGTATAACGCATAACGCCTAACGCATAAGGCATAAGGCATAACGCATATAGCATAACGCATAACGCATGACGGATCACGCATTACTCATAACGCATAACGCATAACGCACAAAGCATAACGCATAACGCATAACGCATATCGCATAACGCACAACGCATAACGCATAACGAAAAAAGCATACCGCATAACGCATAACGCATAACAAATAACGAATATCGCATAACGCATAATACATAACGCATAACGCATAACGCATAACGCATAACGCATAACGCATAACGTATAACGCATAACGCATAACGCATAAGGCATAAGGCATAACGCATATAGCATAACGCATAACGCATGACGGATCACGCATTACTCATAACGCATAACGCATAACGCACAAAGCATAACGCATAACGCATAACGCATATCGCATAACGCACAACGCATAACGCATAACGAAAAAAGCATAACGCATAACGCATAACGCATAACAAATAACGAATATCGCATAACGCATAATACATAACGCATAACGCATAAAGCACAACGCATAACGAATAACGCAAAACGCATAACGCATAACGGATCCAGCATTACTCATTACGCATAACGCATATCGCATAATCCATAACGCATAACGCATAACGTATAACGCATAACGCATAACGCATAACGCATAACGCATAACGCATAACGCATAACGCATAACGCATAACGCATAACGCATAACGCATAAAGCACAACGCATAACGAATAACGCAAAACGCATAACGCATAACGCATAACGCATAACGCATAACGCATAACGCATAACGCATAACGCATAACGCATAAGGCATAAGGCATAACGCATATAGCATAACGCATAACGCATGACGGATCACGCATTACTCATAACGCATAACGCATAACGCACAAAGCATAACGCATAACGCATAACGCATAACGCATAACGCATAACGCATAAGGCATAACGCATATAGCATAACGCATAACGCATGACGGATCACGCATTACTCATAACGCATAACGCATCACGCATAAAGCATACCGCATAACGCATAACGCATAACGCACAACGCATAACGCATAACGCACAACGCATAACGCATAACGCATAACGCATAAGGCATAAGGCATAACGCATAAAGCACAACGCATAACGAATAACGCAAAACGCATAACGCATGACGGATCACGCATTACTCATAACGCATAACGCATAACGCATAAAGCATAACGCATAACGCATAACGCATAACGCATAACGCATAACGCATAACGCATAACGCATAACGCATAACGCATAACACGTAACGAATATCGCATAACGCATAACGCATAACGCATAACGCATAACGCATAACGCATAACGCATAACGCATAACGCATAACGCATAACGCATAACGCATAACGCATAACGCATAACGCATAAAGCATAACGCATAACGCATAACGCATAACGCATAACGCACAACGTATAACGCATAACGCATAACGCATAACGCATAACGCATAACGCATAACGCATAACGCATAACGCATAACGCATAACACATAACGCATAACGCATAACGCATAACACATAACGAATAACCCATAACGCATAACGCATAACGCATAACGTATAACGCATAACGCATAACGCATAACGCATAACGCATAACGCATAACACATAACGCATAACGCATAACGCATAACACATAACGAATAACCCATAACGCATAACGCATAACGCATAACGCATAACGCATAACGCATAACGCATAACGTATAACGCATAACGCCTAACGCATAAGGCATAAGGCATAACGCATATAGCATAACGCATAACGCATGACGGATCACGCATTACTCATAACGCATAACGCATAACGCACAAAGCATAACGCATAACGCATAACGCATAACGCATAACGCATAACGCACAACGCATAACGCATAACGAAAAAAGCATACCGCATAACGCATAACGCATAACGCATAACAAATAACGAATATCGCATAACGCATAATACATAACGCATAACGCATAAAGCACAACGCATAACGAATAACGCAAAACGCATAACGCATAACGGATCCAGCATTACTCATTACGCATAACGCATATCGCATAATCCATAACGCATAACGCATAACGTATAACGCATAACGCATAACGCATAACGCATAACGCATAACGCATAACGCATAACGCATAACGCATAACGCATAACGCATAACGCATAACGCATAACGCATAACGCATAACGCACAAAGCATAACGCATAACGCATAACGCATAACGAATAAAGCATAACGCATCACGCATAAAGCATACCGCATAACGCATAACGCATAACGCACAACGCATAACGCATAACGCACAACGCATAACGCATAACGCATAACGCATAAGGCATAAGGCATAACGCATAAAGCACAACGCATAACGAATAACGCAAAACGCATAACGCATGACGGATCACGCATTACTCATAACGCATAACGCATAACGCATAAAGCATAACGCATAACGCATAACGCATAACGCATAACGCATAACGCATAACGCATAACGCATAACGCATAACGCATAACGCATAACACGTAACGAATATCGCATAACGCATAACGCATAACGCATAACGCATAACGCATAACGCATAACGCATAACGCATAACGTATAACGCATAACGCATAACGCATAACGCATAAAGCATAACGCATAACGCACAACGCATAACGCATAACGCACAACGTATAACGCATAACGCATAACGCATAACGCATAACGCATAACGCATAACGCATAACGCATAACGCATAACACATAACGCATAACGCATAACGCATAACACATAACGAATAACCCATAACGCATAACGCATAACGCATAACGTATAACGCATAACGCATAACGCATAACGCATAACGCATAACGCATAACGCATAACACATAACGCATAACGCATAACGCATAACACATAACGAATAACCCATAACGCATAACGCATAACGCATAACGCATAACGCATAACGCATAACGCATAACGTATAACGCATAACGCCTAACGCATAAGGCATAAGGCATAACGCATATAGCATAACGCATAACGCATGACGGATCACGCATTACTCATAACGCATAACGCATAACGCACAAAGCATAACGCATAACGCATAACGCATAACGCATAACGCACAACGCATAACGCATAACGAAAAAAGAATACCGCATAACGCATAACGCATAACGCATAACAAATAACGAATATCGCATAACGCATAATACATAACGCATAACGCATAAAGCACAACGCATAACGAATAACGCAAAACGCATAACGCATAACGGATCCAGCATTACTCATTACGCATAACACATAACGAATAACCCATAACGCATAACGCATAACGCATAACGCATAACGCATAACGCATAACGTATAACGCATAACGCCTAACGCATAAGGCATAAGGCATAACGCATATAGCATAACGCATAACGCATGACGGATCACGCATTACTCATAACGCATAACGCATAACGCACAAAGCATAACGCATAACGCATAACGCATATCGCATAACGCACAACGCATAACGCATAACGAAAAAAGCATACCGCATAACGCATAACGCATAACAAATAACGAATATCGCCTAACGCATAAGGCATAAGGCATAACGCATATAGCATAACGCATAACGCATGACGGATCACGCATTACTCATAACGCATAACGCATAACGCACAAAGCATAACGCATAACGCATAACGCATAACGCATAACGCATAACGCACAACGCATAACGCATAACGAAAAAAGCATACCGCATAACGCATAACGCATAACGCATAACAAATAACGAATATCGCATAACGCATAATACATAACGCATAACGCATAAAGCACAACGCATAACGAATAACGCAAAACGCATAACGCATAACGGATCCAGCATTACTCATTACGCATAACGCATATCGCATAATCCATAACGCATAACGCATAACGTATAACGCATAACGCATAACGCATAACGCATAACGCATAACGCATAACGCATAACGCATAACGCATAACGCATAACGCATAACGCATAACGCATAACGCATAACGCATAACGCACAAAGCATAACGCATAACGCATAACGCATAACGAATAAAGCATAACGCATCACGCATAAAGCATACCGCATAACGCATAACGCATAACGCACAACGCATAACGCATAACGCACAACGCATAACGCATAACGCATAACGCATAAGGCATAAGGCATAACGCATAAAGCACAACGCATAACGAATAACGCAAAACGCATAACGCATGACGGATCACGCATTACTCATAACGCATAACGCATAACGCATAAAGCATAACGCATAACGCATAACGCATAACGCATAACGCATAACGCATAACGCATAACGCATAACGCATAACGCATAACGCATAACGCATAACACGTAACGAATATCGCATAACGCATAACGCATAACGCATAACGCATAACGCATAACGCATAACGCATAACGCATAACGCATAACGTATAACGCATAACGCATAACGCATAACGCATAAAGCATAACGCATAACGCACAACGCATAACGCATAACGCACAACGTATAACGCATAACGCATAACGCATAACGCATAACGCATAACGCATAACGCATAACGCATAACGCATAACACATAACGCATAACGCATAACGCATAACACATAACGAATAACCCATAACGCATAACGCATAACGCATAACGTATAACGCATAACGCATAACGCATAACGCATAACGCATAACGCATAACGCATAACACATAACGCATAACGCATAACGCATAACACATAACGAATAACCCATAACGCATAACGCATAACGCATAACGCATAACGCATAACGCATAACGCATAACGCATAACGCATAACGCCTAACGCATAAGGCATAAGGCATAACGCATATAGCATAACGCATAACGCATGACGGATCACGCATTACTCATAACGCATAACGCATAACGCACAAAGCATAACGCATAACGCATAACGCATAACGCATAACGCACAACGCATAACGCATAACGAAAAAAGCATACCGCATAACGCATAACGCATAACGCATAACAAATAACGAATATCGCATAACGCATAATACATAACGCATAACGCATAAAGCACAACGCATAACGAATAACGCAAAACGCATAACGCATAACGGATCCAGCATTACTCATTACGCATAACACATAACGAATAACCCATAACGCATAACGCATAACGCATAACGCATAACGCATAACGCATAACGTATAACGCATAACGCCTAACGCATAAGGCATAAGGCATAACGCATATAGCATAACGCATAACGCATGACGGATCACGCATTACTCATAACGCATAACGCATAACGCACAAAGCATAACGCATAACGCATAACGCATATCGCATAACGCACAACGCATAACGCATAACGAAAAAAGCATACCGCATAACGCATAACGCATAACAAATAACGAATATCGCATAACGCATAATACATAACGCATAACGCATAAAGCACAACGCATAACGAATAACGCAAAACGCATAACGCATAACGGATCCAGCATTACTCATTACGCATAACGCATATCGCATAATCCATAACGCATAACGCATAACGTATAACGCATAACGCATAACGCATAACGCATAACGCATAACGCATAACGCATAACGCATAACGCATAACGCATAACGCATAAAGCACAACGCATAACGAATAACGAATATCGCATAACGCATAATACATAACGCATAACGCATAAAGCACAACGCATAACGAATAACGCAAAACGCATAACGCATAACGGATCCAGCATTACTCATTACGCATAACACATAACGAATAACCCATAACGCATAACGCATAACGCATAACGCATAACGCATAACGCATAACGTATAACGCATAACGCCTAACGCATAAGGCATAAGGCATAACGCATATAGCATAACGCATAACGCATGACGGATCACGCATTACTCATAACGCATAACGCATAACGCACAAAGCATAACGCATAACGCATAACGCATATCGCATAACGCACAACGCATAACGCATAACGAAAAAAGCATACCGCATAACGCATAACGCATAACAAATAACGAATATCGCATAACGCATAATACATAACGCATAACGCATAACGCATAACGCATAACGCATAACGCATAACGTATAACGCATAACGCCTAACGCATAAGGCATAAGGCATAACGCATATAGCATAACGCATAACGCATGACGGATCACGCATTACTCATAACGCATAACGCATAACGCACAAAGCATAACGCATAACGCATAACGCATATCGCATAACGCACAACGCATAACGCATAACGAAAAAAGCATACCGCATAACGCATAACGCATAACAAATAACGAATATCGCATAACGCATAATACATAACGCATAACGCATAAAGCACAACGCATAACGAATAACGCAAAACGCATAACGCATAACGGATCCAGCATTACTCATTACGCATAACGCATATCGCATAATCCATAACGCATAACGCATAACGTATAACGCATAACGCATAACGCATAACGCATAACGCATAACGCATAACGCATAACGCATAA
Organism: Lasioglossum morio; assembly: GCA_916610235.2. Classification (NCBI taxonomy): domain Eukaryota; kingdom Metazoa; phylum Arthropoda; class Insecta; order Hymenoptera; family Halictidae; genus Lasioglossum; species Lasioglossum morio. The sequence goes on along the minus strand of CAKAJA020000325.1, from coordinate 358,476 downwards.
CGCATAACGCATAACGCATAACGCATAAAGCACAACGCATAACGAATAACGCAAAACGCATAACGCATAACGCATAACGCATAACGCATAACGCATAACGCATAACGCATAACGCATAAGGCATAAGGCATACCGCATATAGCATAACGCATAACGCATGACGGATCACGCATTACTCATAACGCATAACGCATAACGCACAAAGCATAACGCATAACGCATAACGCATAACGCATAACGCATAACGCATAAGGCATAACGCATATAGCATAACGCATAACGCATGACGGATCACGCATTACTCATAACGCATAACGCATCACGCATAAAGCATACCGCATAACGCATAACGCATAACGCACAACGCATAACGCATAACGCAAAACGCATAACGCATAACGCATAACGCATAAGGCATAAGGCATAACGCATAAAGCACAACGCATAACGAATAACGCAAAACGCATAACGCATGACGGATCACGCATTACTCATAACGCATAACGCATAACGCATAAAGCATAACGCATAACGCATAACGCATAACGCATAACGCATAACGCATAACGCATAACGCATAACGCATAACGCATAACACGTAACGAATATCGCATAACGCATAACGCATAACGCATAACGCATAACGCATAACGCATAACGCATAACGCATAACGCATAACGCATAACGTATAACGCATAACGCATAACGCATAACGCATAAAGCATAACGCATAACGCACAACGCATAACGCATAACGCACAACGTATAACGCATAACGCATAACGCATAACGCATAACGCATAACGCATAACGCATAACGCATAACGCATAACGCATAACACATAACGCATAACGCATAACGCATAACACATAACGAATAACCCATAACGCATAACGCATAACGCATAACGTATAACGCATAACGCATAACGCATAACGCATAACGCATAACGCATAACGCATAACACATAACGCATAACGCATAACGCATAACACATAACGAATAACCCATAACGCATAACGCATAACGCATAACGCATAACGCATAACGCATAACGCATAACGCATAACGCATAACGCCTAACGCATAAGGCATAAGGCATAACGCATATAGCATAACGCATAACGCATGACGGATCACGCATTACTCATAACGCATAACGCATAACGCACAAAGCATAACGCATAACGCATAACGCATAACGCATAACGCATAACGCATAACGCATAACGCATAACGAAAAAAGCATAACGCATAACGCATAACGCATAACGCATAACAAATAACGAATATCGCATAACGCATAATACATAACGCATAACGCATAAAGCACAACGCATAACGAATAACGCAAAACGCATAACGCATAACGGATCCAGCATTACTCATTACGCATAACGCATATCGCATAATCCATAACGCATAACGCATAACGTATAACGCATAACGCATAACGCATAACGCATAACGCATAACGCATAACGCATAACGCATAACGCATAACGCATAACGCATAACGCATAACGCATAAAGCACAACGCATAACGAATAACGAATATCGCATAACGCATAATACATAACGCATAACGCATAAAGCACAACGCATAACGAATAACGCAAAACGCATAACGCATAACGGATCCAGCATTACTCATTACGCATAACACATAACGAATAACCCATAACGCATAACGCATAACGCATAACGCATAACGCATAACGCATAACGCATAACGTATAACGCATAACGCATAACGCATAAGGCATAAGGCATAACGCATATAGCATAACGCATAACGCATGACGGATCACGCATTACTCATAACGCATAACGCATAACGCACAAAGCATAACGCATAACGCATAACGCATATCGCATAACGCACAACGCATAACGCATAACGAAAAAAGCATACCGCATAACGCATAACGCATAACGCATAACGCATAACGGATCACGCATAACGCATAAAGCATAACGCAGAACACATAACGCATAACATATAACGCATAACGCATAACGCATACGGTATAACCCATAACGCATAACGCATAACGCATAAAGCATAACGCATAACTTTTAACGCATAACGCATAACGCATAACGCATAACGCATAACGCATAACGGATCACGCATTACTCATAACGCATAACGCATACCGCATAACGCATATCGGATCAAGCATTACTCATAACGCATAACGCATTACGTGTAACGCATAACGCATAAGGCATAACGCATATAGCATAATGTATAACGCATGACGGATCACGCATAACGCATAAAGCATAACGCATAACGCATAACGCCTAACGCATAACGCATAACGACTAACGAATAAAGCATAACGCATCACGCATAAAGCATAACGCATAACGCATAATGCATAATGCATAACGCATAACGAATACCGCAAAACGCATAACGCCTAACGCATAACGGATCACGCATAACGCATAAAGCATAACGCAGAACGCATAACGCATAACATATAACGCATAACGCATAACGCATACGGTATAACCCATAACGCATAACGCATAACGCATAAAGCATAACGCATAACTTTTAACGCATAACGCAGAACGCATAACGCATAACGCATACGGTATAACCCATAACGCATAACGCATAACGCATAAAGCATAACGCATAACTTTTAACGCATAACGCAGAACGCATAACGCATAACGCATAACGCATAACGGATCCAGCATTACTCATAACGCATAACGCATACCGCATAACGCATATCGGATCAAGCATTACTCATCACGCATAACGCATTACGTGTAACGCATAAGGCATAAGGCATAACGCATATAGCATAATGTATAACGCATGACGGATCACGCATTACTCATAACGCATAACGCATAACGCACAAAGCATAACGCATAACGCATAACGCATAATGTATAACGCATAACGCAAAACGCATAACGCATACCGCATAACGCATAGCGGATCACGCATTACTCATAACGCATAACGCATACCGCATAACGAATATCGGATCAAGCATTACTCATAACGCATAACGCATTACGTGTAACGCATAACGCATAACGCATAACGCATAACGGATCACGCATAACGCATAAAGCATAACGCATAACGCATAACGCCTAACGCATAACGCATAACGCATAACGAATAAAGCATAACGCATCACGCATAAAGCATACCGCATAACGCATAACGCATAACGCACAACGCATAACGCATAACGCACAACGCATAACGCATAACGCATAACGCATAAGGCATAAGGCATAACGCATAAAGCACAACGCATAACGAATAACGCAAAACGCATAACGCATGACGGATCACACATTACTCATAACGCATAACGCATAACGCATAAAGCATAACGCATAACGCATAACGCATAACGCATAACGCATAACGCATAACGCATAACGCATAACGCATAACGCATAACGCATAACGCATAACGCATAACACGTAACGAATATCGCATAACGCATAACGCATAACGCATAACGCATAACGCATAACGCATAACGCATAACGCATAACGCATAACGTATAACGCATAACGCATAACGCATAACGCATAAAGCATAACGCATAACGCACAACGCATAACGCATAACGCACAACGTATAACGCATAACGCATAACGCATAACGCATAACGCATAACGCATAACGCATAACGCATAACGCATAACACATAACGCATAACGCATAACGCATAACACATAACGAAAAACCCATAACGCATAACGCATAACGCATAACGTATAACGCATAACGCATAACGCATAACGCATAACGCATAACGCATAACGCATAACACATAACGCATAACGCATAACGCATAACACATAACGAATAACCCATAACGCATAACGCATAACGCATAACGCATAACGCATAACGCATAACGCATAACGTATAACGCATAACGCCTAACGCATAAGGCATAAGGCATAACGCATATAGCATAACGCATAACGCATGACGGATCACGCATTACTCATAACGCATAACGCATAACGCACAAAGCATAACGCATAACGCATAACGCATAACGCATAACGCACAACGCATAACGCATAACGAAAAAAGCATACCGCATAACGCATAACGCATAACGCATAACAAATAACGAATATCGCATAACGCATAATACATAACGCATAACGCATAAAGCACAACGCATAACGAATAACGCAAAACGCATAACGCATAACGGATCCAGCATTACTCATTACGCATAACACATAACGAATAACCCATAACGCATAACGCATAACGCATAACGCATAACGCATAACGCATAACGTATAACGCATAACGCCTAACGCATAAGGCATAAGGCATAACGCATATAGCATAACGCATAACGCATGACGGATCACGCATTACTCATAACGCATAACGCATAACGCACAAAGCATAACGCATAACGCATAACGCATATCGCATAACGCATAACGCATAACGCATAACGAAAAAAGCATACCGCATAACGCATAACGCATAACAAATAACGAATATCGCATAACGCATAATACATAACGCATAACGCATAAAGCACAACGCATAACGAATAACGCAAAACGCATAACGCATAACGGATCCAGCATTACTCATTACGCATAACGCATATCGCATAATCCATAACGCATAACGCATAACGCATAACGCATAACGCATAACGCATAACGCATAACGCATAACGCATAACGCATAACGCATAACGCATAACGCATAACGCATAAAGCACAACGCATAACGAATAACGAATATCGCATAACGCATAATACATAACGCATAACGCATAAAGCACAACGCATAACGAATAACGCAAAACGCATAACGCATAACGGATCCAGCATTACTCATTACGCATAACACATAACGAATAACCCATAACGCATAACGCATAACGCATAACGCATAACGCATAACGCATAACGTATAACGCATAACGCATAACGCATAAGGCATAAGGCATAACGCATATAGCATAACGCATAACGCATGACGGATCACGCATTACTCATAACGCATAACGCATAACGCACAAAGCATAACGCATAACGCATAACGCATATCGCATAACGCACAACGCATAACGCATAACGAAAAAAGCATACCGCATAACGCATAACGCATAACAAATAACGAATATCGCATAACGCATAATACATAACGCATAACGCATAACGCATAACGCATAACGCATAACGCATAACGTATAACGCATAACGCCTAACGCATAAGGCATAAGGCATAACGCATATAGCATAACGCATAACGCATGACGGATCACGCATTACTCATAACGCATAACGCATAACGCACAAAGCATAACGCATAACGCATAACGCATATCGCATAACGCATAACGCATAACGAAAAAAGCATACCGCATAACGCATAACGCATAACAAATAACGAATATCGCATAACGCATAATACATAACGCATAACGCATAAAGCACAACGCATAACGAATAACGCAAAACGCATAACGCATAACGGATCCAGCATTACTCATTACGCATAACGCATATCGCATAATCCATAACGCATAACGCATAACGTATAACGCATAACGCATAACGCATAACGCATAACGCATAACGCATAACGCATAACGCATAACGCATAACGCATAACGCATAACGCATAACGCATAAAGCACAACGCATAACGAATAACGCAAAACGCATAACGCATAACGCATAACGCATAACGCATAACGCATAACGCATAACGCATAACGCATAACGCATAAGGCATAAGGCATACCGCATATAGCATAACGCATAACGCATGACGGATCACGCATTACTCATAACGCATAACGCATAACGCACAAAGCATAACGCATAACGCATAACGCATAACGCATAACGCATAACGCATAAGGCATAACGCATATAGCATAACGCATAACGCATGACGGATCACGCATTACTCATAACGCATAACGCATCACGCATAAAGCATACCGCATAACGCATAACGCATAACGCACAAAGCATAACGCATAACGCACAACGCATAACGCATAACGCATAACGCATAAGGCATAACGCATAAAGCACAACGCATAACGAATAACGCAAAACGCATAACGCATGACGGATCACGCATTACTCATAACGCATAACGCATAACGCATAAAGCATAACGCATAACGCATAACGCATAACGCATAACGCATAACGCATAACGCATAACGCATAACGCATAACGCATAACGCATAACGCATAACGCATAACACGTAACGAATATCGCATAACGCATAACGCATAACGCATAACGCATAACGCATAACGCATAACGCATAACGCATAACGTATAACGCATAACGCATAACGCATAACGCATAAAGCATAACGCATAACGCACAACGCATAACGCATAACGCACAACGTATAACGCATAACGCATAACGCATAACGCATAACGCATAACGCATAACGCATAACGCATAACGCATAACGCATAACACATAACGCATAACGCATAACGCATAACACATAACGAATAACCCATAACGCATAACGCATAACGCATAACGTATAACGCATAACGCATAACGCATAACGCATAACGCATAACGCATAACACATAACGCATAACGCATAACGCATAACACATAACGAATAACCCATAACGCATAACGCATAACGCATAACGCATAACGCATAACGCATAACGCATAACGTATAACGCATAACGCCTAACGCATAAGGCATAAGGCATAACGCATATAGCATAACGCATAACGCATGACGGATCACGCATTACTCATAACGCATAACGCATAACGCACAAAGCATAACGCATAACGCATAACGCATAACGCATAACGCATAACGCATAACGCATAACGCATAACGAAAAAAGCATACCGCATAACGCATAACGCATAACGCATAACAAATAACGAATATCGCATAACGCATAATACATAACGCATAACGCATAAAGCACAACGCATAACGAATAACGCAAAACGCATAACGCATAACGGATCCAGCATTACTCATTACGCATAACACATAACGAATAACCCATAACGCATAACGCATAACGCATAACGCATAACGCATAACGCATAACGCATAACGTATAACGCATAACGCCTAACGCATAAGGCATAAGGCATAACGCATATAGCATAACGCATAACGCATGACGGATCACGCATTACTCATAACGCATAACGCATAACGCACAAAGCATAACGCATAACGCATAACGCATATCGCATAACGCACAACGCATAACGCATAACGAAAAAAGCATACCGCATAACGCATAACGCATAACGCCTAACGCATAACGGATCACGCATAACGCATAAAGCATAACGCAGAACACATAACGCATAACATATAACGCATAACGCATAACGCATACGGTATAACCCATAACGCATAACGCATAACGCATAAAGCATAACGCATAACTTTTAACGCATAACGCATAACGCATAACGCATAACGCATAACGCATAACGGATCCAGCATTACTCATAACGCATAACGCATACCGCATAACGCATATCGGATCAAGCATTACTCATAACGCATAACGCATTACGTGTAACGCATAAGGCATAAGGCATAACGCATATAGCATAATGTATAACGCATGACGGATCACGCATAACGCATAACGCATAACGCATAACGCATAACGCATAACGCATAACGCATAACGACTAACGAATAAAGCATAACGCATCACGCATAAAGCATAACGCATAACGCATAATGCATAATGCATAACGCATAACGAATACCGCAAAACGCATAACGCCTAACGCATAACGGATCACGCATAACGCATAAAGCATAACGCAGAACGCATAACGCATAACATATAACGCATAACGCATAACGCATACGGTATAACCCATAACGCATAACGCATAACGCATAAAGCATAACGCATAACTTTTAACGCATAACGCAGAACGCATAACGCATAACGCATACGGTATAACCCATAACGCATAACGCATAACGCATAAAGCATAACGCATAACTTTTAACGCATAACGCAGAACGCATAACGCATAACGCATAACGCATAACGGATCCAGCATTACTCATAACGCATAACGCATACCGCATAACGCATATCGGATCAAGCATTACTCATCACGCATAACGCATTACGTGTAACGCATAAGGCATAAGGCATAACGCATATAGCATAATGTATAACGCATGACGGATCACGCATTACTCATAACGCATAACGCATAACGCACAAAGCATAACGCATAACGCATAACGCATAATGTATAACGCATAACGCAAAACGCATAACGCATACCGCATAACGCATAGCGGATCACGCATTACTCATAACGCATAACGCATACCGCATAACGAATATCGGATCAAGCATTACTCATAACGCATAACGCATTACGTGTAACGCATAACGCATAACGCATAACGCATAACGCATAACGCATAACGCATAAAACATCACGCATACAGCATAACGCATAACGCATAACGCATAACGCATAACGCATAACGCATAACGCATAACGCATAACGCATAACGCATAACGCATAACGCATCACGCATAACGCATAATGCATAACGCATAACGCATAACGCATAACTCATAACGCATAACGCATAACGCATAACGCAAAACGCATAACGCATAACGCATAACGCATAACGCATAACGCATAGAGGATCACGCATTACTCATAACGCATAACGCATAACGCACAAAGCATAACGCATAACGCATAGCGGATCACGCATTACTCATAACGCATAACGCATAACGCACAAAGCATAACGCATAACGCATAACGCATAACGCAGAACGCATAACGCATTACGCATAACGCATAACGCATAACGCATATCGCATAACGCATAACGCATAACGCATAACGCATAGCGCATAACGCATAACGCATAACGCATAACGCATAACGCATAACGGATCACGCATAACGCATAAAGCATAACGCATAACGCATAACGCCTAACGCATAACGCATAACGCATAACGAATAAAGCATAACGCATCACGCATAAAGCATACCGCATAACGCATAACGCATAACGCACAACGCATAACGCATAACGCACAACGCATAACGCATAACGCATAACGCATAAGGCATAAGGCATAACGCATAAAGCACAACGCATAACGAATAACGCAAAACGCATAACGCATGACGGATCACGCATTACTCATAACGCATAACGCATAACGCATAAAGCATAACGCATAACGCATAACGCATAACGCATAACGCATAACGCATAACGCATAACGCATAACGCATAACGCATAACGCATAACGCATAACGCATAACACGTAACGAATATCGCATAACGCATAACGCATAACGCATAACGCATAACGCATAACGCATAACGCATAACGCATAACGCATAACGCATAACGTATAACGCATAACGCATAACGCATAACGCATAAAGCATAACGCATAACGCACAACGCATAACGCATAACGCACAACGTATAACGCATAACGCATAACGCATAACGCATAACGCATAACGCATAACGCATAACGCATAACGCATAACGCATAACACATAACGCATAACGCATAACGCATAACACATAACGAATAACCCATAACGCATAACGCATAACGCATAACGTATAACGCATAACGCATAACGCATAACGCATAACGCATAACGCATAACGCATAACACATAACGCATAACGCATAACGCATAACACATAACGAATAACCCATAACGCATAACGCATAACGCATAACGCATAACGCATAACGCATAACGCATAACGTATAACGCATAACGCCTAACGCATAAGGCATAAGGCATAACGCATATAGCATAACGCATAACGCATGACGGATCACGCATTACTCATAACGCATAACGCATAACGCACAAAGCATAACGCATAACGCATAACGCATAACGCATAACGCACAACGCATAACGCATAACGAAAAAAGCATACCGCATAACGCATAACGCATAACGCATAACAAATAACGAATATCGCATAACGCATAATACATAACGCATAACGCATAAAGCACAACGCATAACGAATAACGCAAAACGCATAACGCATAACGGATCCAGCATTACTCATTACGCATAACACATAACGAATAACCCATAACGCATAACGCATAACGCATAACGCATAACGCATAACGCATAACGTATAACGCATAACGCCTAACGCATAAGGCATAAGGCATAACGCATATAGCATAACGCATAACGCATGACGGATCACGCATTACTCATAACGCATAACGCATAACGCACAAAGCATAACGCATAACGCATAACGCATATCGCATAACGCACAACGCATAACGCATAACGAAAAAAGCATACCGCATAACGCATAACGCATAACAAATAACGAATATCGCATAACGCATAATACATAACGCATAACGCATAAAGCACAACGCATAACGAATAACGCAAAACGCATAACGCATAACGGATCCAGCATTACTCATTACGCATAACGCATATCGCATAATCCATAACGCATAACGCATAACGTATAACGCATAACGCATAACGCATAACGCATAACGCATAACGCATAACGCATAACGCATAACGCATAACGCATAAAGCACAACGCATAACGAATAACGAATATCGCATAACGCATAATACATAACGCATAACGCATAAAGCACAACGCATAACGAATAACGCAAAACGCATAACGCATAACGGATCCAGCATTACTCATTACGCATAACACATAACGAATAACCCATAACGCATAACGCATAACGCATAACGCATAACGCATAACGCATAACGCATAACGCATAACGCATAACGCCTAACGCATAAGGCATAAGGCATAACGCATATAGCATAACGCATAACGCATGACGGATCACGCATTACTCATAACGCATAACGCATAACGCACAAAGCATAACGCATAACGCATAACGCATATCGCATAACGCACAACGCATAACGCATAACGAAAAAAGCATACCGCATAACGCATAACGCATAACAAATAACGAATATCGCATAACGCATAATACATAACGCATAACGCATAACGCATAACGCATAACGCATAACGCATAACGTATAACGCATAACGCCTAACGCATAAGGCATAAGGCATAACGCATATAGCATAACGCATAACGCATGACGGATCACGCATTACTCATAACGCATAACGCATAACGCACAAAGCATAACGCATAACGCATAACGCATATCGCATAACGCACAACGCATAACGCATAACGAAAAAAGCATACCGCATAACGCATAACGCATAACAAATAACGAATATCGCATAACGCATAATACATAACGCATAACGCATAAAGCACAACGCATAACGAATAACGCAAAACGCATAACGCATAACGGATCCAGCATTACTCATTACGCATAACGCATATCGCATAATCCATAACGCATAACGCATAACGTATAACGCATAACGCATAACGCATAACGCATAACGCATAACGCATAACGCATAACGCATAACGCATAACGCATAACGCATAACGCATAAAGCACAACGCATAACGAATAACGCAAAACGCATAACGCATAACGCATAACGCATAACGCATAACGCATAACGCATAACGCATAACGCATAAGGCATAAGGCATACCGCATATAGCATAACGCATAACGCATGACGGATCACGCATTACTCATAACGCATAACGCATAACGCACAAAGCATAACGCATAACGCATAACGCATAACGCATAACGCATAACGCATAAGGCATAACGCATATAGCATAACGCATAACGCATGACGGATCACGCATTACTCATAACGCATAACGCATAACGCATAAAGCATAACGCATAACGCATAACGCATAACGCAAAACGCATAACGCATAACGCATAACACGTAACGAATATCGCATAACGCATAATCCATAACGCATAACGCATAAAGCACAACGCATAACGAATAACGCAAAACGCATAACGCATAACGGATCCAGCATTACTCATAACGCATAACGCATAACGCATAATCCATAACGCATAACGCATATAGCACAACGCATAACGAATAACGCAAAACGCATAACGCATAACGCATAACGCATAACGCATAACGCATAACGCATAACGCATAACGCATAACGCATAACGCATAACGCATAACGCATAACGCATAACGCATAACGCATAACGCATAACGCATAAGGCATAACGCATATAGCATAACGCATAACGCATGACGGATCACGTATTACTCATAACGCATAACGCATAACGCACAAAGCATAACGCATAACGCATAACGCATAACGCATAACGCATAACGCATAACGCATAAGGCATAACGCATAACGCATAACGCATAACGCATAACGCATAACGCATAACGCATAACGCATAACGCATAACGCATAACGCATAACGCATAACGCATAACGCATAACGGATAACGCATAACGCATAACGCATAACGCATAACGCATAACGCATAACGCACAATGCATAACGCATAACGCACAACGCATAACGCATAACGCATAACGCATAACGCATAACACATAACGAATATCGCATAACGCATAATCCATAACGCATAACGGATCACGCATTACTCATAACGCATAACGCATAACGCACAAAGCATAACGCATAACGCATAACGCATAACGCATAACGCATAACGCATAACGCATAACGCATAACGCATAACGAATAACGCATAACGCATAACGCATAACGCATAACGCATAACGCATAACGCATAACGCATAACGCATAACGCATAACGCATAACGCATAACGCATAACGCACAACGCATAACGCATAACGCACAACGCATAACGCATAACGCATAACACATAACGAATAACCCATAACGCATAACGCATAACGCATAACGCATAACGAATAACGCATAACGCGTAACGCATAACGCATAACGAATAACGCATAACGCATAACGAATAACGCATAACGCATAACGTATAACGCATAACGCCTAACGCATAAGGCATAAGGGATAAGGCATAACGCATATAGCATAACGCATAACGCATGACGGATCACGCATTACTCATAACGCATAACGCATAACGTACAAAGCATAACGCATAACGCATAACGCTTAACGCATAACGCAAACGCATAACGCATAACGCATAACGCATAACGCATAACGCATAACGCGTAACGCATAATGCATAACGCATAACGCATAACGGATCCAGCATTACTCATAACGCATAACGCATACCGCATAACGCATATCGGATCAAGCATTACTCATAACGCATAACGCATTACGTGTAACGCACAAAGCATAACGCATAACGCATAACGCATAACGCAGAATGCATAACGCATAACGCATAACGCATAACGCATAACGCATAACGCATAACGCATAACGCACAAAGCATAACGCATAACGCATAACGCATAACGCATAACGCATAACGCATAACGCATAACGCATAACGCACAAAGCATAACGCATAACGCATAACGCATAACGCAGAATGCATAACGCATAACGCATAACGCATAACGCATAACGCATAACGCATAACGCATAACGCATAACGCATAGCGCATAACGCATAACGCATCACGCATAACGCATAACACATAACGCATAACGCATAACGCATAACGCATAACGCATAACGCATAACGCATAACGCATAACTCATAACGCATAACGCATAACGCACAAAGCATAACGCATAACGCATAACGCATAACGTATAACGCATAACGGATAACGCATAACGCATAACGCATAACGCATAACGCATAACGCATAACGCATAACGCATAACGCATAACGCATAACGCATAACGCATAACGCATAACGCATAACGCATAACGCATAACGCATCACGCATAACGCATAACGCATAACGCATAACGCATAACGCATAACGCATAACGCATAACGCATAACGCATAACGCATAACGCATAACGCATAACGCATTACTCATAACGCATAACGCATAACTCACAAAGCATAACGCATAACGCATAACGCAGAATGCATAACGCATAACGCATAACGCATAACGCATAACGCATAACGCATAACGCATAACGCATAACGCATAACGCATAACGCATAACGCATAACGCATAACGCACAAAGCATAACGCATAACGCATAACGCATAACGCAGAATGCACAACGCATAACGAATACCGCAAAACGCATAACGCCTAACGCATAACGGATCCCGCATAACGCATAAAGCATAACGCAGAACGCATAACGCAGAACGCATAACGCATAACATATAACGCATAACGCATAACACATAACGCATACCGTATAACCCATAACGCATAACGCATAACACGTAACGAATATCGCATAACGCATAATCCATAACGCATAACGCATAAAGCACAACGCATAACGAATAACGCAAAACGCATAACGCATAACGGATCCAGCATTACTCATAACGCATAACGCATAACGCATAACGCATAACGCATAACGCATAACGCATAACGCATAACGCATAACGCATAACGCATAACGCATAACGCATAACGCATAACGCATAACGCATAACGCATAACGCATTACTCATAACGCATAACGCATAACGCACAAAGCATAACGCATAACGCATAACGCATAACGCATAACGCATAACGCATAACGCATAACGCATAACGAATAACGCATAACGCATAACGCATAACGCATAACGCATAACGCATAACGCATAACGAATAACGCATAACGCATAACGCATAACACATAACGCATAACGCATAACGCATAACGCATAACGCATAACGAATAACCCATAACGCATAACGCATAACGCATAACGCATAACGCATAACGCATAACGCATAACGCACAACGCATAACGCATAACGCATAACGCATAACGCATAACGCATAACGCATAACGGATAACGCATAACGCATAACGCATAACGCATAACGCATAACGCATAACGCACAATGCATAACGCATAACGCACAACGCATAACGCATAACGCATAACGCATAACGCATAACGCATAACACATAACGAATATCGCATAACGCATAATCCATAACGCATAACGGATCACGCATTACTCATAACGCATAACGCATAACGCACAAAGCATAACGCATAACGCATAACGCATAACGCATAACGCATAACGCATAACGCATAACGCATAACGCATAACGCATAACGCATAACGCATAACGCATAACGCATAACGCATAACGCATAACGCATAACGCATAACGCATAACGCATAACGCATAACGCATAACGCATAACGCATAACGCATAACGCATAACGCATAACGCATAACGCATAACGCATAACGCACAACGCATAACGCATAACGCATAACACATAACGAATAACCCATAACGCATAACGCATAACGCATAACGCATAACGAATAACGCATAACGCGTAACGCATAACGCATAACGAATAACGCATAACGCATAACGAATAACGCATAACGCATAACGTATAACGCATAACGCCTAACGCATAAGGCATAAGGGATAAGGCATAACGCATATAGCATAACGCATAACGCATGACGGATCACGCATTACTCATAACGCATAACGCATAACGTACAAAGCATAACGCATAACGCATAACGCATAACGCATAACGCATAACGCAAACGCATAACGCATAACGCATAACGCATAACGCATAACGCGTAACGCATAATGCATAACGCATAACGCATAACGCATATAGCATGACGCATAAAGCATGACGGATCACGCATTACTCATAACGCATAACGCATAACGCATAACGCATAACGCATAACGCATAACGCATAACGCATAACGCATAACGCATAACGAATAACGCATAACGAATAACGCATAACGCACAACGCATAACGCATAACGCATAACGCATAACGCATAACGCATAACGGATCCAGCATTACTCATAACGCATAACGCATAACGGATCCAGCATTACTCATAACGCATAACGCATAACGCATAATCCATAACGCAAAACGCATAACGGATCCAGCATTACTCATAACGCATAACGCATACCGCATAACGCATATCGGATCAAGCATTACTCATAACGCATAACGCATTACGTGTAACGCATAAGGCATAAGGCATAACGCATATAGCATAATGTATAACGCATGACGGATCACGCATTACTCATAACGCATAACGCATAACGCACAAAGCATAACGCATAACGCATAACGCATAATGTATAACGCATAACGCATAACGCATAACGCATAACGCATAACGCACAACGCATAACACATAACGCATAACGCATAACGCATAACTCATAACGCATAACGCATAACGCATAACGCATAACGCATAACGCATAACGCATAGCGCATAACGCATCACGCATAACGCATAATGCATAACGCATAACGCATAACGCATAACTCATAACGCATAACGCATAACGCATAACGCAAAACGCATAACGCATAACGCTTAACGCATAGCGGATCACGCATTACTCATAACGCATAACGCATAACGCACAAAGCATAACGCATAACGCATAACGCATAATGTATAACGCTTAACGCATAACGCACAAAGCATAACGCATAACGCATAACGCATAACGCATAACGCATAACGCATAAGGCATAACGCATATAGCATAACGCATAACGCATGACGGATCACGCATTACTCATAACGCATAACGCATAACGCATAAAGCATAACGCATAACGCATAACGCATAACGCATAACGCATAACGCATAACACGTAACGAATATCGCATAACGCATAATCCATAACGCATAACGCATAAAGCACAACGCATAACGAATAACGCAAAACGCATAACGCATAACGGATCCAGCATTACTCATAACGCATAACGCATAACGCATAATCCATAACGCATAACGCATAAAGCACAACGCATAACGAATAACGCAAAACGCATAACGCATAACGCATAACGCATAACGCATAACGCATAACGCATAACGCATAACGCATAACGCATAACGCATAACGCATAACGCATAACGCATAACGCATAACGCATAACGCATAACGCATAACGCATAAGGCATAACGCATATAGCATAACGCATAACGCATGACGGATCACGCATTACTCATAACGCATAACGCATAACGCATAACGCATAGCGCATAACGCATAACGCATCACGCATAACGCATAACACATAACGCATAACGCATAACGCATAACGCATAACGCATAACGCATAACGCATAACGCATTACTCATAACGCATAACGCATAACGCACAAAGCATAACGCATAACGCATAACGCATAACGTATAACGCATAACGGATAACGCATAACGCATAACGCATAACGCATAACGCATAACGCATAACGCATAACGCATAACGCATAACGCATAACGCATAACGCATAACGCATAACGCATAACGCATAACGCATAACGCATAACGCATAACGCATAACGCATAACGCATAACGCATAACGCATAACGCATAACGCATTACTCATAACGCATAACGCATAACGCACAAAGCATAACGCATAACGCATAACGCATAACGCAGAATGCATAACGCATAACGCATAACGCATAACGCATAACGCATAACGCATAACGCATTACTCATAACGCATAACGCATTACGTGTAACGCATAAGGCATAAGGCATAACGCATATAGCATAATGTATAACGCATGACGGATCACGCATTACTCATAACGCATAACGCATAACGCACAAAGCATAACGCATAACGCATAACGCATAATGTATAACGCATAACGCATAACGCATAACGCATAACGCATAACGCACAACGCATAACACATAACGCATAACGCATAACGCATAACTCATAACGCATAACGCATAACGCATAACGCATAACGCATAACGCATAACGCATAGCGCATAACGCATCACGCATAACGCATAATGCATAACGCATAACGCATAACGCATAACTCATAACGCATAACGCATAACGCATAACGCAAAACGCATAACGCATAACGCATAACGCATAGCGGATCACGCATTACTCATAACGCATAACGCATAACGCACAAAGCATAACGCATAACGCATAACGCATAATGTATAACGCATAACGCATAACGCACAAAGCATAACGCATAACGCATAACGCATAACGCATAACGCATAACGCATAAGGCATAACGCATATAGCATAACGCATAACGCATGACGGATCACGCATTACTCATAACGCATAACGCATAACGCATAAAGCATAACGCATAACGCATAACGCATAACGCATAACGCATAACGCATAACGCATAACACGTAACGAATATCGCATAACGCATAATCCATAACGCATAACGCATAAAGCACAACGCATAACGAATAACGCAAAACGCATAACGCATAACGGATCCAGCATTACTCATAACGCATAACGCATAACGCATAATCCATAACGCATAACGCATAAAGCACAACGCATAACGAATAACGCAAAACGCATAACGCATAACGCATAACGCATAACGCATAACGCATAACGCATAACGCATAACGCATAACGCATAACGCATAACGCATAACGCATAACGCATAACGCATAACGCATAACGCATAACGCATAAGGCATAACGCATATAGCATAACGCATAACGCATGACGGATCACGCATTACTCATAACGCATAACGCACAAAGCATAACGCATAACACAGAATGCATAACGCATAACGCATAACGCATAACGCATAACGCATAACGCATAACGCATAACGCATAACGCATAACGCATAACGCATAACGCATAACGCATTACTCATAACGCATAACGCATAACGCACAAAGCATAACGCATAACGCATAACGCATAACACAGAATGCATAACGCATAACGCATAACGCATAACGCATAACGCATAACGCATAACGCATAACGCATAACGCACAAAGCATAACGCATAACGCATAACGCATAACGCAGAATGCATAACGCATAACGCATAACGCATAACGCATAACGCATAACGCATAACGCATAACGCATAACGCATAGCGCATAACGCATAACGCATCACGCATAACGCATAACACATAACGCATAACGCATAACGCATAACGCATAACGCATAACGCATAACGCATAACGCATAACGCATTACTCATAACGCATAACGCATAACGCACAAAGCATAACGCATAACGCATAACGCATAACGTATAACGCATAACGGATAACGCATAACGCATAACGCATAACGCATAACGCATAACGCATAACGCATAACGCATAACGCATAACGCATAACGCATAACGCATAACGCATAACGCATAACGCATCACGCATAACGCATAACGCATAACGCATAACGCATAACGCATAACGCATAACGCATAACGCATAACGCATAACGCATAACGCATTACTCATAACGCATAACGCATAACGCACAAAGCATAACGCATAACGCATAACGCATAACGCAGAATGCATAACGCATAACGCATAACGCATAACGCATAACGCATAACGCATAACGCATAACGCATAACGCATAACGCATAACGCATAACGCATAACGCATAACGCATAACGCATAACGCACAAAGCATAACGCATAACGCATAACGCATAACGCAGAATGCACAACGCATAACGAATACCGCAAAACGCATAACGCCTAACGCATAACGGATCCCGCATAACGCATAAAGCATAACGCAGAACGCATAACGCAGAACGCATAACGCATAACATATAACGCATAACGCATAACACATAACGCATACCGTATAACCCATAACGCATAACGCATAACACGTAACGAATATCGCATAACGCATAATCCATAACGCATAACGCATAAAGCACAACGCATAACGAATAACGCAAAACGCATAACGCATAACGGATCCAGCATTACTCATAACGCATAACGCATAACGCATAACGCATAACGCATAACGCATAACGCATAACGCATAACGCATAACGCATAACGCATAACGCATAACGCATAACGCATAACGCATAACGCATAACGCATTACTCATAACGCATAACGCATAACGCATAACGCATAACACATAACGCATAACGCATAACGCATAACGCATAACGCAGAACGCATAACGCAGAACGCATAACGCATAACATATAACGCATAACGCATAACACATAACGCATACCGTATAACCCATAACGCATAACGCATAACACGTAACGAATATCGCATAACGCATAATCCATAACGCATAACGCATAAAGCACAACGCATAACGAATAACGCAAAACGCATAACGCATAACGGATCCAGCATTACTCATAACGCATAACGCATAACGCATAACGCATAACGCATAACGCATAACGCATAACGCATAACGCATAACGCATAACGCATAACGCATAACGCATAACGCATAACGCATAACGCATAACGCATAACGCATAACGCATTACTCATAACGCATAACGCATAACGCATAACGCATAACACATAACGCATAACGCATAACGCATAACGCATAACGCATAACGCATAACGAATAACCCATAACGCATAGCGCATAATGCATCACGCATAACGCATAATGCATAACGCATAACGCATAACGCATAACTCATAACGCATAACGCATAACGCATAACGCAAAACGCATAACGCATAACGCATAACGCATAGCGGATCACGCATTACTCATAACGCATAACGCATAACGCACAAAGCATAACGCATAACGCATAACGCATAATGTATAACGCATAACGCATAACGCACAAAGCATAACGCATAACGCATAACGCATAACGCATAACGCATAACGCATAAGGCATAACGCATATAGCATAACGCATAACGCATGACGGATCACGCATTACTCATAACGCATAACGCATAACGCATAAAGCATAACGCATAACGCATAACGCATAACGCATAACGCATAACGCATAACGCATAACACGTAACGAATATCGCATAACGCATAATCCATAACGCATAACGCATAAAGCACAACGCATAACGAATAACGCAAAACGCATAACGCATAACGGATCCAGCATTACTCATAACGCATAACGCATAACGCATAATCCATAACGCATAACGCATAAAGCACAACGCATAACGAATAACGCAAAACGCATAACGCATAACGCATAACGCATAACGCATAACGCATAACGCATAACGCATAACGCATAACGCATAACGCATAACGCATAACGCATAACGCATAACGCATAACGCATAACGCATAACGCATAACGCATAACGCATAAGGCATAACGCATATAGCATAACGCATAACGCATGACGGATCACGCATTACTCATAACGCATAACGCACAAAGCATAACGCATAACGCATAACGCATAACACAGAATGCATAACGCATAACGCATAACGCATAACGCATAACGCATAACGCATAACGCATAACGCATAACGCATAACGCAAAACGCATAACGCATAACGCATAACGCATAACGCATAACGCATTACTCATAACGCATAACGCATAACGCACAAAGCATAACGCATAACGCATAACGCATAACACAGAATGCATAACGCATAACGCATAACGCATAACGCATAACGCATAACGCATAACGCATAACGCATAACGCACAAAGCATAACGCATAACGCATAACGCATAACGCAGAATGCATAACGCATAACGCATAACGCATAACGCATAACGCATAACGCATAACGCATAACGCATAACGCATAGCGCATAACGCATAACGCATCACGCATAACGCATAACACATAACGCATAACGCATAACGCATAACGCATAACGCATAACGCATAACGCATAACGCATAACGCATTACTCATAACGCATAACGCATAACGCACAAAGCATAACGCATAACGCATAACGCATAACGTATAACGCATAACGGATAACGCATAACGCATAACGCATAACGCATAACGCTTAACGCATAACGCATAACGCATAACGCATAACGCATAACGCATAACGCATAACGCATAACGCATAACGCATCACGCATAACGCATAACGCATAACGCATAACGCATAACGCATAACGCATAACGCATAACGCATAACGCATAACGCATAACGCATTACTCATAACGCATAACGCATAACGCACAAAGCATAACGCATAACGCATAACGCATAACGCAGAATGCATAACGCATAACGCATAACGCATAACGCATAACGCATAACGCATAACGCATAACGCATAACGCATAACGCATAACGCATAACGCATAACGCATAACGCATAACGCATAACGCACAAAGCATAACGCATAACGCATAACGCATAACGCAGAATGCACAACGCATAACGAATACCGCAAAACGCATAACGCCTAACGCATAACGGATCCCGCATAACGCATAAAGCATAACGCAGAACGCATAACGCAGAACGCATAACGCATAACATATAACGCATAACGCATAACACATAACGCATACCGTATAACCCATAACGCATAACGCATAACACGTAACGAATATCGCATAACGCATAATCCATAACGCATAACGCATAAAGCACAACGCATAACGAATAACGCAAAACGCATAACGCATAACGGATCCAGCATTACTCATAACGCATAACGCATAACGCATAACGCATAACGCATAACGCATAACGCATAACGCATAACGCATAACGCATAACGCATAACGCATAACGCATAACGCATAACGCATAACGCATAACGCATAACGCATAACGCATTACTCATAACGCATAACGCATAACGCATAACGCATAACACATAACGCATAACGCATAACGCATAACGCATAACGCATAACGCATAACGAATAACCCATAACGCATAACGCATAACGCATAACGCATAACGCATAACGCATAACGCATAACGCATAACGCATAACGCATAACGCATAACGCATAACGCATAACGCATAACGCATAACGCATAACGCATAACGCATAACGCATAACGCATAACGCATAACGAATAACGCATAACGCATAACGCATAACACATAACGCATAACGCATAACGCATAACGCATAACGCATAACGCATAACGAATAACCCATAACGCATAACGCATAACGCATAACGCATAACGCATAACGCATAACGCATAACGCATAACGCATAACGCATAACGCATAACGCATAACGCATAACGCATAACGCATAACGCATAACGCATAACGCAGAACGCACAACGCATAACGCATAACGCATAACGCATAACGCATCACGCACAAAGCATAACGCATAACGCATAACGCATAACGCAGAATGCATAACGCATAACGCATAACGCATAACGCATAACGCATAACGCATAACGCATAACGCATAGCGCATAACGCATAACGCATCACGCATAACGCATAACACATAACGCATGACGCATAACGCATAACGCATAACGCATAACGCATACCGCATAACGCATAACGCATTACTCATAACGCATAACGCATAACGCACAAAGCATAACGCATAACGCATAACGCATAACGCATAACGTATAACGCATAACGGATAACGCATAACGCATAACGCATAACGCATAACGCATAACGCATAACGCATAACGCATAACGCATAACGCATAACGCATAACGCATAACGCATAACGCATAACGCATCACGCATAACGCATAACGCATAACGCATAACGCATAACGCATAACGCATAAGGCATAACGCATATAGCATAACGCATAACGCATGACGGATCACGCATTACTCATAACGCATAACGCATAACGCACAAAGCATAACGCATAACGCATAACGCATAACGCATAACGCATAACGCATAACGCATAACGCATAAGGCATAACGCATAACGCATAACGCATAACGCATAACGCATAACGCATAACGCATAACGCATAACGCATAACGCATAACGCATAACGCATAACGCATAACGCATAACGGATAACGCATAACGCATAACGCATAACGCATAACGCATAACGCATAACGCACAATGCATAACGCATAACGCACAACGCATAACGCATAACGCATAACGCATAACGCATAACGCATAACACATAACGAATATCGCATAACGCATAATCCATAACGCATAACGGATCACGCATTACTCATAACGCATAACGCATAACGCACAAAGCATAACGCATAACGCATAACGCATAACGCATAACGCATAACGCATAACGCATAACGCATAACGCATAACGCATAACGCATAACGCATAACGCATAACGCATAACGCATAACGCATAACGCATAACGCATAACGCATAACGCATAACGCATAACGCATAACGCATAACGCATAACGCATAACGCATAACGCATAACGCATAACGCATAACGCATAACGCACAACGCATAACGCATAACGCATAACACATAACGAATAACCCATAACGCATAACGCATAACGCATAACGCATAACGAATAACGCATAACGCGTAACGCATAACGCATAACGAATAACGCATAACGCATAACGAATAACGCATAACGCATAACGTATAACGCATAACGCCTAACGCATAAGGCATAAGGGATAAGGCATAACGCATATAGCATAACGCATAACGCATGACGGATCACGCATTACTCATAACGCATAACGCATAACGTACAAAGCATAACGCATAACGCATAACGCATAACGCATAACGCATAACGCAAACGCATAACGCATAACGCATAACGCATAACGCATAACGCGTAACGCATAATGCATAACGCATAACGCATAACGCATATAGCATAACGCATAAAGCATGACGGATCACGCATTACTCATAACGCATAACGCATAACGCATAACGCATAACGCATAACGCATAACGCATAACGCATAACGCATAACGCATAACGAATAACGCATAACGAATAACGCATAACGCACAACGCATAACGCATAACGCATAACGCATAACGCATAACGCATAACGGATCCAGCATTACTCATAACGCATAACGCATAACGGATCCAGCATTACTCATAACGCATAACGCATAACGCATAATCCATAACGCAAAACGCATAACGGATCCAGCATTACTCATAACGCATAACGCATACCGCATAACGCATATCGGATCAAGCATTACTCATAACGCATAACGCATAACGTGTAACGCATAAGGCATAAGGCATAACGCATATAGCATAATGTATAACGCATGACGGATCACGCATTACTCATAACGCATAACGCATAACGCACAAAGCATAACGCATAACGCATAACGCATAATGTATAACGCATAACGCATAACGCATAACGCATAACGCATAACGCACAACGCATAACACATAACGCATAACGCATAACGCATAACTCATAACGCATAACGCATAACGCATAACGCATAACGCATAACGCATAACGCATAGCGCATAACGCATCACGCATAACGCATAATGCATAACGCATAACGCATAACGCATAACTCATAACGCATAACGCATAACGCATAACGCAAAACGCATAACGCATAATGCATAACGCATAGCGGATCACGCATTACTCATAACGCATAACGCATAACGCACAAAGCATAACGCATAACGCATAACGCATAATGTATAACGCATAACGCATAACGCACAAAGCATAACGCATAACGCATAACGCATAACGCATAACGCATAACGCATAAGGCATAACGCATATAGCATAACGCATAACGCATGACGGATCACGCATTACTCATAACGCATAACGCATAACGCATAAAGCATAACGCATAACGCATAACGCATAACGCATAACGCATAACGCATAACGCATAACGCATAACACGTAACGAATATCGCATAACGCATAATCCATAACGCATAACGCATAAAGCACAACGCATAACGAATAACGCAAAACGCATAACGCATAACGGATCCAGCATTACTCATAACGCATAACGCATAACGCATAATCCATAACGCATAACGCATAAAGCACAACGCATAACGAATAACGCAAAACGCATAACGCATAACGCATAACGCATAACGAATAACCCATAACGCATAACGCATAACGCATAACGCATAACGAATAACTCATAACGCGTAACGCATAACGCATAACGAATAACGCATAACGCATAACGAATAACGCATAACGCATAACGTATAACGCATAACGCCTAACGCATAAGGCATAAGGGATAAGGCATAACGCATATAGCATAACGCATAACGCATGACGGATCACGCATTACTCATAACGCATAACGCATAACGCATAACGCATAACTCATAACGCATAACGCATAACGCATAACGCAAAACGCATAACGCATAATGCATAACGCATAGCGGATCACGCATTACTCATAACGCATAACGCATAACGCACAAAGCATAACGCATAACGCATAACGCATAATGTATAACGCATAACGCATAACGCACAAAGCATAACGCATAACGCATAACGCATAACGCATAACGCATAACGCATAAGGCATAACGCATATAGCATAACGCATAACGCATGACGGATCACGCATTACTCATAACGCATAACGCATAACGCATAAAGCATAACGCATAACGCATAACGCATAACGCATAACGCATAACGCATAACGCATAACACGTAACGAATATCGCATAACGCATAATCCATAACGCATAACGCATAAATCACAACGCATAACGCATAACGCATAACGCATAACGCATAACGCATAACGCATAACGCATAACGCATAACGCATAACGCATAACGCATAACGCATAACGCATAACGCATAACGCATAACGCACAACGCATAACGCATAACGCATAACACATAACGAATAACCCATAACGCATAACGCATAACGCATAACGCATAACGAATAACGCATAACGCGTAACGCATAACGCATAACGAATAACGCATAACGCATAACGAATAACGCATAACGCATAACGTATAACGCATAACGCCTAACGCATAAGGCATAAGGGATAAGGCATAACGCATATAGCATAACGCATAACGCATGACGGATCACGCATTACTCATAACGCATAACGCATAACGTACAAAGCATAACGCATAACGCATAACGCATAACGCATAACGCATAACGCATAACGCATAACGGATCCAGCATTACTCATAACGCATAACGCATAACGGATCCAGCATTACTCATAACGCATAACGCATAACGCATAATCCATAACGCAAAACGCATAACGGATCCAGCATTACTCATAACGCATAACGCATACCGCATAACGCATATCGGATCAAGCATTACTCATAACGCATAACGCATTACGTGTAACGCATAAGGCATAAGGCATAACGCATAATGTATAACGCATAACGCATAACGCATAACGCATAACGCATAACGCACAACGCATAACACATAACGCATAACGCATAACGCATAACTCATAACGCATAACGCATAACGCATAACGCATAACGCATAACGCATAACGCATAGCGCATAACGCATCACGCATAACGCATAATGCATAACGCATAACGCATAACGCATAACTCATAACGCATAACGCATAACGCATAACGCATAACGCATAACGCATAACGCATAACGCATAACGCATAACGCATAACGCATAACGCATAACGCATAACGCATAACGCATAACGCACAACGCATAACGCATAACGCATAACACATAACGAATAACCCATAACGCATAACGCATAACGCATAACGCATAACGCGTAACGCATAATGCATAACGCATAACGCATAACGCATATAGCATAACGCATAAAGCATGACGGATCACGCATTACTCATAACGCATAACGCATAACGCATAACGCATAACGCATAACGCATAACGCATAACGCATAACGCATAACGCATAACGCATAACGAATAACGCATAACGAATAACGCATAACGCACAACGCATAACGCATAACGCATAACGCATAACGCATAACGCATAACGGATCCAGCATTACTCATAACGCATAACGCATAACGGATCCAGCATTACTCATAACGCATAACGCATAACGCATAATCCATAACGCAAAACGCATAACGGATCCAGCATTACTCATAACGCATAACGCATTACGTGTAACGCATAAGGCATAAGGCATAACGCATATAGCATAATGTATAACGCATATCGGATCAAGCATTACTCATAACGCATAACGCATTACGTGTAACGCATAAGGCATAAGGCATAACGCATATAGCATAATGTATAACGCATGACGGATCACGCATTACTCATAACGCATAACGCATAACGCACAAAGCATAACGCATAACGCATAACGCATAATGTATAACGCATAACGCATAACGCATAACGCATAACGCACAACGCATAACACATAACGCATAACGCATAACGCATAACTCATAACGCATAACGCATAACGCATAACGCATAACGCATAACGCATAACGCATAGCGCATAACGCATCACGCATAACGCATAATGCATAACGCATAACGCATAACGCATAACTCATAACGCATAACGCATAACGCATAACGCAAAACGCATAACGCATAATGCATAACGCATAGCGGATCACGCATTACTCATAACGCATAACGCATAACGCACAAAGCATAACGCATAACGCATAACGCATAATGTATAACGCATAACGCATAACGCACAAAGCATAACGCATAACGCATAACGCATAACGCATAACGCATAACGCATAAGGCATAACGCATATAGCATAACGCATAACGCATGACGGATCACGCATTACTCATAACGCATAACGCATAACGCATAAAGCATAACGCATAACGCATAACGCATAACGCATAACGCATAACGCATAACGCATAACACGTAACGAATATCGCATAACGCATAATCCATAACGCATAACGCATAAAGCACAACGCATAACGAATAACGCAAAACGCATAACGCATAACGGATCCAGCATTACTCATAACGCATAACGCATAACGCATAATCCATAACGCATAACGCATAAAGCACAACGCATAACGAATAACGCAAAACGCATAACGCATAACGCATAACGCATAACGCATAACGCATAACGCATAACGCATAACGCATAACGCATAACGCATAACGCATAACGCATAACGCATAACGCATAACGCATAACGCATAACGCATAAGGCATAAGGCATATAGCATAACGCATAACGCATGACGGATCACGCATTACTCATAACGCATAACGCATAACGCACAAAGCATAACGCATAACGCATAACGCATAACGCATAACGCATAACGCATAACGCATAAGGCATAACGCATAACGCATAACGCATAACGCATAACGCATAACGCATAACGCATAACGCATAACGCATAACGCATAACGCATAACGCATAACGCATAACGGATAACGCATAACGCATAACGCATAACGCATAACGCATAACGCATAACGCACAATGCATAACGCATAACGCACAACGCATAACGCATAACGCATAACGCATAACGCATAACACATAACGAATATCGCATAACGCATAATCCATAACGCATAACGGATCACGCATTACTCATAACGCATAACGCATAACGCACAACGCATAACGCATAACGCATAACGCATAACGCATAACGCATAACGCATAACGCATAACGCATAACGCATAACGCATAACGCATAACGCATAACGCATAACGCATAACGCATAACGCATAACGCATAACGCATAACGCATAACGCATAACGCATAACGCATAACGCATAACGCATAACGCATAACGCATAACGCATAACGCACAACGCATAACGCATAACGCATAACACATAACGAATAACCCATAACGCATAACGCATAACGCATAACGCATAACGAATAACGCATAACGCGTAACGCATAAGGCATAACGAATAACGCATAACGCATAACGAATAACGCATAACGCATAACGTATAACGCATAACGCCTAACGCATAAGGCATAAGGGATAAGGCATAACGCATATAGCATAACGCATAACGC
This sequence comes from Lasioglossum morio, assembly GCA_916610235.2. Lineage (NCBI taxonomy): Eukaryota > Metazoa > Arthropoda > Insecta > Hymenoptera > Halictidae > Lasioglossum > Lasioglossum morio. The sequence goes on along the minus strand of CAKAJA020000325.1, from coordinate 328,425 downwards.
ATGACGGATCACGCATTACTCATAACGCATAACGCATAACGTACAAAGCATAACGCATAACGCATAACGCTTAACGCATAACGCAAACGCATAACGCATAACGCATAACGCATAACGCATAACGCGTAACGCATAATGCATAACGCATAACGCATAACGCATATAGCATAACGCATAAAGCATGACGGATCACGCATTACTCATAACGCATAACGCATAACGCATAACGCATAACGCATAACGCATAACGCATAACGCATAACGCATAACGCATAACGAATAACGCATAACGAATAACGCATAACGCACAACGCATAACGCATAACGCATAACGCATAACGCATAACGCATAACGGATCCAGCATTACTCATAACGCATAACGCATAACGGATCCAGCATTACTCATAACGCATAACGCATAACGCATAATCCATAACGCAAAACGCATAACGGATCCAGCATTACTCATAACGCATAACGCATAACGCATAACGCATATCGGATCAAGCATTACTCATAACGCATAACGCATTACGTGTAACGCATAAGGCATAAGGCATAACGCATATAGCATAATGTATAACGCATGACGGATCACGCATTACTCATAACGCATAACGCATAACGCACAAAGCATAACGCATAACGCATAACGCATAATGTATAACGCATAACGCATAACGCATAACGCATAACGCATAACGCATAACGCACAACGCATAACACATAACGCATAACGCATAACGCATAACTCATAACGCATAACGCATAACGCATAACGCATAACGCATAACGCATAACGCATAGCGCATAACGCATCACGCATAACGCATAATGCATAACGCATAACGCATAACGCACAACTCATAACGCATAACGCATAACGCATAACGCAAAACGCATAACGCATAACGCATAACGCATAGCGGATCACGCATTACTCATAACGCATAACGCATAACGCACAAAGCATAACGCATAACGCATAACGCATAACGCAGAACGCATAACGCATAACGCATAACGCATAACGCAAAACGCATAACGCATAACGGATCACGCATAACGCATAAAGCATAACGCATAACGCCTAACGCATAACGCATAACGCATAACGAATAAAGCATAACGCATCACGCATAAAGCATAACGCATAACGCATAATGCATAATGCACAACGCATAACGAATACCGCAAAACGCTTAACGCCTAACGCATAACGGATCACGAATAACGCATAAAGCATAACGCAGAACGCATAACGCATAACATATAACGCATAACGCATAACGCATACCGTATAACACATAACGCATAACGCATAACGCATAACGCATAACGCATAACGCATAACGCATAACGCATAACGCACAACGCATAACACATAACGCATAACGCATAACGCATAACTCATAACGCATAACGCATAACGCATAACGCATAACGCATAACGCATAACGCATAGCGCATAACGCATCACGCATAACGCATAATGCATAACGCATAACGCATAACGCATAACTCATAACGCATAACGCATAACGCATAACGCATAACGCATAACGCATAACGCATAACGCATAACGCATAACGCATAACGCATAACGCATAACGCATAACGCATAACGCACAACGCATAACGCATAACGCATAACACATAACGAATAACCCATAACGCATAACGCATAACGCATAACGCATAACGCGTAACGCATAATGCATAACGCATAACGCATAACGCATATAGCATAACGCATAAAGCATGACGGATCACGCATTACTCATAACGCATAACGCATAACGCATAACGCATAACGCATAACGCATAACGCATAACGCATAACGCATAACGCATAACGCATAACGAATAACGCATAACGAATAACGCATAACGCACAACGCATAACGCATAACGCATAACGCATAACGCATAACGCATAACGGATCCAGCATTACTCATAACGCATAACGCATAACGGATCCAGCATTACTCATAACGCATAACGCATAACGCATAATCCATAACGCAAAACGCATAACGGATCCAGCATTACTCATAACGCATAACGCATTACGTGTAACGCATAAGGCATAAGGCATAACGCATATAGCATAATGTATAACGCATATCGGATCAAGCATTACTCATAACGCATAACGCATTACGTGTAACGCATAAGGCATAAGGCATAACGCATATAGCATAATGTATAACGCATGACGGATCACGCATTACTCATAACGCATAACGCATAACGCACAAAGCATAACGCATAACGCATAACGCATAATGTATAACGCATAACGCATAACGCATAACGCATAACGCACAACGCATAACACATAACGCATAACGCATAACGCATAACTCATAACGCATAACGCATAACGCATAACGCATAACGCATAACGCATAACGCATAGCGCATAACGCATCACGCATAACGCATAACGCATAACGCATAACGCATAACGCATAACTCATAACGCATAACGCATAACGCATAACGCAAAACGCATAACGCATAATGCATAACGCATAGCGGATCACGCATTACTCATAACGCATAACGCATAACGCACAAAGCATAACGCATAACGCATAACGCATAATGTATAACGCATAACGCATAACGCACAAAGCATAACGCATAACGCATAACGCATAACGCATAACGCATAACGCATAAGGCATAACGCATATAGCATAACGCATAACGCATGACGGATCACGCATTACTCATAACGCATAACGCATAACGCATAAAGCATAACGCATAACGCATAACGCATAACGCATAACGCATAACGCATAACGCATAACACGTAACGAATATCGCATAACGCATAATCCATAACGCATAACGCATAAAGCACAACGCATAACGAATAACGCAAAACGCATAACGCATAACGGATCCAGCATTACTCATAACGCATAACGCATAACGCATAATCCATAACGCATAACGCATAAAGCACAACGCATAACGAATAACGCAAAACGCATAACGCATAACGCATAACGCATAACGCATAACGCATAACGCATAACGCATAACGCATAACGCATAACGCATAACGCATAACGCATAACGCATAACGCATAACGCATAACGCATAAGGCATAAGGCATATAGCATAACGCATAACGCATGACGGATCACGCATTACTCATAACGCATAACGCATAACGCACAAAGCATAACGCATAACGCATAACGCATAACGCATAACGCATAACGCATAACGCATAAGGCATAACGCATAACGCATAACGCATAACGCATAACGCATAACGCATAACGCATAACGCATAACGCATAACGCATAACGCATAACGCATAACGCATAACGGATAACGCATAACGCATAACGCATAACGCATAACGCATAACGCATAACGCATAACGCATAACGCATAACGCATAACGCATAACGCATAACGCATAACGCATAACGCATAACACATAACGAATATCGCATAACGCATAATCCATAACGCATAACGGATCACGCATTACTCATAACGCATAACGCATAACGCACAAAGCATAACGCATAACGCATAACGCATAACGCATAACGCATAACGCATAACGCATAACGCATAACGCATAACGCATAACGCATAACGCATAACGCATAACGCATAACGCATAACGCATAACGCATAACGCATAACGCATAACGCATAACGCATAACGCATAACGCATAACGCATAACGCATAACGCATAACGCATAACGCATAACGCACAACGCATAACGCATAACGCATAACACATAACGAATAACCCATAACGCATAACGCATAACGCATAACGCATAACGAATAACGCATAACGCGTAACGCATAAGGCATAACGAATAACGCATAACGCATAACGAATAACGCATAACGCATAACGTATAACGCATAACGCCTAACGCATAAGGCATAAGGGATAAGGCATAACGCATATAGCATAACGCATAACGCATGACGGATCACGCATTACTCATAACGCATAACGCATAACGTACAAAGCATAACGCATAACGCATAACGCTTAACGCATAACGCAAACGCATAACGCATAACGCATAACGCATAACGCATAACGCGTAACGCATAATGCATAACGCATAACGCATAACGCATATAGCATAACGCATAAAGCATGACGGATCACGCATTACTCATAACGCATAACGCATAACGCATAACGCATAACGCATAACGCATAACGCATAACGCATAACGCATAACGCATAACGAATAACGCATAACGAATAACGCATAACGCACAACGCATAACGCATAACGCATAACGCATAACGCATAACGCATAACGGATCCAGCATTACTCATAACGCATAACGCATAACGGATCCAGCATTACTCATAACGCATAACGCATAACGCATAATCCATAACGCAAAACGCATAACGGATCCAGCATTACTCATAACGCATAACGCATACCGCATAACGCATATCGGATCAAGCATTACTCATAACGCATAACGCATAACGTGTAACGCATAAGGCATAAGGCATAACGCATATAGCATAATGTATAACGCATGACGGATCACGCATTACTCATAACGCATAACGCATAACGCACAAAGCATAACGCATAACGCATAACGCATAATGTATAACGCATAACGCATAACGCATAACGCATAACGCATAACGCATAACGCACAACGCATAACACATAACGCATAACGCATAACGCATAACTCATAACGCATAACGCATAACGCATAACGCATAACGCATAACGCATAACGCATAGCGCATAACGCATCACGCATAACGCATAATGCATAACGCATAACGCATAACGCACAACTCATAACGCATAACGCATAACGCATAACGCAAAACGCATAACGCATAACGCATAACGCATAGCGGATCACGCATTACTCATAACGCATAACGCATAACGCACAAAGCATAACGCATAACGCATAACGCATAACGCATAACGCATAACGCATAACGCATAACGCATAACGCAAAACGCATAACGCATAACGGATCACGCATAACGCATAAAGCATAACGCATAACGCCTAACGCATAACGCATAACGCATAACGAATAAAGCATAACGCATCACGCATAAAGCATAACGCATAACGCATAATGCATAATGCACAACGCATAACGAATACCGCAAAACGCTTAACGCCTAACGCATAACGGATCACGAATAACGCATAAAGCATAACGCAGAACGCATAACGCATAACATATAACGCATAACGCATAACGCATACCGTATAACACATAACGCATAACGCATAACACGTAACGAATATCGCATAACGCATAATCCATAACGCATAACGCATACAGCACAACGCATAACGAATAACGCAAAACGCATAACGGATCCAGCATTACTCATAACGCATAACGCATAACGCATAATCCATAACGCATAACGCATAAAGCACAACGCATAACGAATAACGCAAAACGCATAACGCATAACGGATCCAGCATTACTCATAACGCATAACGCATAACGCATAATCCATAACGCATAACGCATAACGGATCCACCATTACTCGTAACGCATAACGCATACCGCATAACGCATATCGGATCAAGCATTACTCATAACGCATAACGCATTACGTATAACGCATAAGACATAACGCATAACGCATAACGCATAACGCATAACGCATAACGCATAACGCATAACGCATAACGCATAACGCATAACGCATAACGCATAACGCATAACGCATAACGCATTACTCATAACGCATAACGCATAACGCACAAAGCATAACGCATAACGCATAACGCATAACACAGAATGCATAACGCATAACGCATAACGCATAACGCATAACGCATAACGCATAACGCATAACGCACAAAGCATAACGCATAACGCATAACGCATAACGCAGAATGCATAACGCATAACGCATAACGCATAATGCATAACGCATAACGCATAACGCATAACGCATAACGCATAGCGCATAACGCATAACGCATCACGCATAACGCATAACACATAACGCATAACGCATAACGCATAACGCATAACGCATAACGCATAACGCATAACGCATAACGCATTACTCATAACGCATAACGCATAACGCACAAAGCATAACGCATAACGCATAACGCATAACGTATAACGCATAACGGATAACGCATAACGCATAACGCATAACGCATAACGCATAACGCATAACGCATAACGCATAACGCATAACGCATAACGCATAACGCATAACGCATAACGCATAACGCATCACGCATAACGCATAACGCATAACGCATAACGCATAACGCATAACGCATAACGCATAACGCATAACGCATAACGCATAACGCATAACGCATTACTCATAACGCATAACGCATAACGCACAAAGCATAACGCATAACGCATAACGCATAACGCATAACGCATAACGCATAACGCATAACGCATAACGCATAACGCATAACGCATAACGCATAACGCATAACGCATAACGCATAACGCATAACGCATAACGCATAACGCATAACGCATCACGCACAGCGCATAACGCATAACGCATAACGCATAACGCACAAAGCATAACGCATAACGCATAACGCATAACGCATAACGCATAATCCATAACGCATAACGCATAAAGCACAACGCATAACGAATAACGCAAAACGCATAACGCATAACGGATCCAGCATTACTCATAACGCATAACGCATAACGCATAATCCATAACGCATAACGCATAACGGATCCACCATTACTCGTAACGCATAACGCATACCGCATAACGCATATCGGATCAAGCATTACTCATAACGCATAACGCATTACGTATAACGCATAAGACATAACGCATAACGCATAACGCATAACGCATAACGCATAACGCATAACGCATAACGCATAACGCATAACGCATAACGCATAACGCATAACGCATAACGCATTACTCATAACGCATAACGCATAACGCACAAAGCATAACGCATAACGCATAACGCATAACGCATAACGCATAACGCATAACGCATAACGCATAACGCATAACGCATAACGCACAAAGCATAACGCATAACGCATAACGCATAACGCAGAATGCATAACGCATAACGCATAACGCATAACGCATAACGCATAACGCATAACGCATAACGCATAACGCATAGCGCATAACGCATAACGCATCACGCATAACGCATAACACATAACGCATAACGCATAACGCATAACGCATAACGCATAACGCATAACGCATAACGCATAACGCATTACTCATAACGCATAACGCATAACGCACAAAGCATAACGCATAACGCATAACGCATAACGTATAACGCATAACGGATAACGCATAACGCATAACGCATAACGCATAACGCATAACGCATAACGCATAACGCATAACGCATAACGCATAACGCATAACGCATAACGCATAACGCATAACGCATCACGCATAACGCATAACGCATAACGCATAACGCATAACGCATAACGCATAACGCATAACGCATAACGCATAACGCATAACGCATAACGCATAACGCATTACTCATAACGCATAACGCATAACGCACAAAGCATAACGCATAACGCATAACGCATAACGCAGAATGCATAACGCATAACGCATAACGCATAACGCATAACGCATAACGCATAACGCATAACGCATAACGCATAACGCATAACGCATAACGCATAGCGCATAACGCATAACGCATCACGCATAACGCATAACACATAACGCATAACGCATAACGCATAACGCATAACGCATAACGCATAACGCATAACGCATAACGCATAACGCATAACGCATAACGCATAACGCATAACGCATAACGCATAACGCAGAACGCACAGCGCATAACGCATAACGCATAACGCATCACGCACAAAGCATAACGCACAACGCATAACGCATAACGCAGAATGCATAACGCATAACGCATAACGCATAACGCATAACGCATAACGCATAACGCATAACGCATAGCGCATAACGCATAACGCATCACGCATAACGCATAACACATAACGCATGACGCATAACGCATAACGCATAACGCATAACGCATACCGCATAACGCATAACGCATTACTCATAACGCATAACGCATAACGCACAAAGCATAACGCATAACGCATAACGCATAACGCATAACGTATAACGCATAACGCATAACGCATAACGGATCCACCATTACTCGTAACGCATAACGCATACCGCATAACGCATATCGGATCAAGCATTACTCATAACGCATAACGCATTACGTATAACGCATAAGACATAACGCATAACGCATAACGCATAACGCATAACGCATAACGCATAACGCATAACGCATAACGCATAACGCATAACGCATAACGCATAACGCATAACGCATAACGCATTACTCATAACGCATAACGCATAACGCACAAAGCATAACGCATAACGCATAACGCATAACACAGAATGCATAACGCATAACGCATAACGCATAACGCATAACGCATAACGCATAACGCATAACGCACAAAGCATAACGCATAACGCATAACGCATAACGCAGAATGCATAACGCATAACGCATAACGCATAACGCATAACGCATAACGCATAACGCATAACGCATAACGCATAGCGCATAACGCATAACGCATCACGCATAACGCATAACACATAACGCATAACGCATAACGCATAACGCATAACGCATAACGCATAACGCATAACGCATAACGCATACTCATAACGCATAACGCATAACGCACAAAGCATAACGCATAACGCATAACGCATAACGTATAACGCATAACGGATAACGCATAACGCATAACGCATAACGCATAACGCATAACGCATAACGCATAACGCATAACGCATAACGCATAACGCATAACGCATAACGCATAACGCATAACGCATCACGCATAACGCATAACGCATAACGCATAACGCATAACGCATAACGCATAACGCATAACGCATAACGCATAACGCATAACGCATAACGCATTACTCATAACGCATAACGCATAACGCACAAAGCATAACGCATAACGCATAACGCATAACGCATAACGCATAACGCATAACGCATAACGCATAACGCATAACGCATAACGCATAACGCATAACGCATAACGCATAACGCATAACGCATAACGCATAACGCATAACGCATAACGCATCACGCACAGCGCATAACGCATAACGCATAACGCATAACGCACAAAGCATAACGCATAACGCATAACGCATAACGCATAACGCATAATCCATAACGCATAACGCATAAAGCACAACGCATAACGAATAACGCAAAACGCATAACGCATAACGGATCCAGCATTACTCATAACGCATAACGCATAACGCATAATCCATAACGCATAACGCATAACGGATCCACCATTACTCGTAACGCATAACGCATACCGCATAACGCATATCGGATCAAGCATTACTCATAACGCATAACGCATTACGTATAACGCATAAGACATAACGCATAACGCATAACGCATAACGCATAACGCATAACGCATAACGCATAACGCATAACGCATAACGCATAACGCATAACGCATAACGCATAACGCATTACTCATAACGCATAACGCATAACGCACAAAGCATAACGCATAACGCATAACGCATAACGCATAACGCATAACGCATAACGCATAACGCATAACGCATAACGCATAACGCATAACGCATAACGCACAAAGCATAACGCATAACGCATAACGCATAACGCAGAATGCATAACGCATAACGCATAACGCATAACGCATAACGCATAACGCATAACGCATAACGCATAACGCATAGCGCATAACGCATAACGCATCACGCATAACGCATAACACATAACGCATAACGCATAACGCATAACGCATAACGCATAACGCATAACGCATAACGCATAACGCATAACGCATAACGCATAACGCATAACGCACAAAGCATAACGCATAACGCATAACGCATAACGTATAACGCATAACGGATAACGCATAACGCATAACGCATAACGCATAACGCATAACGCATAACGCATAACGCATAACGCATAACGCATAACGCATAACGCATAACGCATAACGCATCACGCATAACGCATAACGCATAACGCATAACGCATAACGCATAACGCATAACGCATAACGCATAACGCATAACGCATAACGCATAACGCATTACTCATAACGCATAACGCATAACGCACAAAGCATAACGCATAACGCATAACGCATAACGCAGAAAGCATAACGCATAACGCATAACGCATAACGCATAACGCATAACGCATAACGCATAACGCATAACGCATAACGCATAACGCATAACGCATAGCGCATAACGCATAACGCATCACGCATAACGCATAACACATAACGCATAACGCATAACGCATAACGCATAACGCATAACGCATAACGCATAACGCATAACGCATAACGCATAACGCATAACGCATAACGCATAACGCATAACGCATAACGCAGAACGCACAGCGCATAACGCATAACGCATAACGCATCACGCACAAAGCATAACGCATAACGCATAACGCATAACGCAGAATGCATAACGCATAACGCATAACGCATAACGCATAACGCATAACGCATAACGCATAACGCATAGCGCATAACGCATAACGCATCACGCATAACGCATAACACATAACGCATGACGCATAACGCATAACGCATAACGCATAACGCATACCGCATAACGCATAACGCATTACTCATAACGCATAACGCATAACGCACAAAGCATAACGCATAACGCATAACGCATAACGCATAACGTATAACGCATAACGGATAACGCATAACGCATAACGCATAACGCATAACGCATAACGCATAACGCATAACGCATAACGCATAACGCATAACGCATAACGCATAACGCATAACGCATAACGCATAACGCATAACGCATAACGCATAACGCATAACGCATAACGCATAACGCATCACGCATAACGCATAACGCATAACGCATAACGCATAACGCATAACGCATAAGGCATAACGCATATAGCATAACGCATAACGCATGACGGATCACGCATTACTCATAACGCATAACGCATAACGCACAAAGCATAACGCATAACGCATAACGCATAACGCATAACGCATAACGCATAACGCATAAGGCATAACGCATAACGCATAACGCATAACGCATAACGCATAACGCATAACGCATAACGCATAACGCATAACGCATAACGCATAACGGATAACGCATAACGCATAACGCATAACGCATAACGCATAACGCACAATGCATAACGCATAACGCATAACGCATAACGCATAACGCATAACGCATAACGCATAACGCATAACACATAACGAATATCGCATAACGCATAATCCATAACGCATAACGGATCACGCATTACTCATAACGCATAACGCATAACGCACAAAGCATAACGCATAACGCATAACGCATAACGCATAACGCATAACGCATAACGCATAACGCATAACGCATAACGCATAACGCATAACGCATAACGCATAACGCATAACGCATAACGCATAACGCATAACGCATAACGCATAACGCATAACGCATAACGCATAACGCATAACGCATAACGCATAACGCATAACGCACAACGCATAACGCATAACGCATAACACATAACGAATAACCCATAACGCATAACGCATAACGCATAACGCATAACGAATAACGCATAACGCGTAACGCATAACGCATAACGCATAACGCATAACGCATAACGCATAACGCATAACGCATAACGTATAACGCATAACGCCTAACGCATAAGGCATAAGGGATAAGGCATAACGCATATAGCATAACGCATAACGCATGACGGATCACGCATTACTCATAACGCATAACGCATAACGTACAAAGCATAACGCATAACGCATAACGCATAACGCATAACGCATAACGCAAACGCATAACGCATAACGCATAACGCATAACGCATAACGCGTAACGCATAATGCATAACGCATAACGCATAACGCATATAGCATAACGCATAAAGCATGACGGATCACGCATTACTCATAACGCATAACGCATAACGCATAACGCATAACGCATAACGCATAACGCATAACGCATAACGCATAACGAATAACGCATAACGAATAACGCATAACGCATAACGCATAACGCATAACGCATAACGCATAACGCATAACGCATAACGGATCCAGCATTACTCATAACGCATAACGCATAACGGATCCAGCATTACTCATAACGCATAACGCATAACGCATAATCCATAACGCAAAACGCATAACGGATCCAGCATTACTCATAACGCATAACGCATACCGCATAACGCATATCGGATCAAGCATTACTCATAACGCATAACGCATTACGTGTAACGCATAAGGCATAAGGCATAACGCATATAGCATAATGTATAACGCATGACGGATCACGCATTACTCATAACGCATAACGCACAAAGCATAACGCATAACGCATAACGCATAACGCATAACGTATAACGCATAACGGATAACGCATAACGCATAACGCATAACGCATAACGCATAACGCATAACGCATAACGCATAACGCATAACGCATAACGCATAACGCATAACGCATAACGCATAACGCATAACGCATAACGCATAACGCATAACGCATAACGCATAACGCATAACGCATCACGCATAACGCATAACGCATAACGCATAACGCATAACGCATAACGCATAACGCATAAGGTATAACGCATATAGCATAACGCATAACGCATGACGGATCACGCATTACTCATAACGCATAACGCATAACGCACAAAGCATAACGCATAACGCATAACGCATAACGCATAACGCATAACGCATAACGCATAAGGCATAACGCATAACGCATAACGCATAACGCATAACGCATAACGCATAACGCATAACGCATAACGCATAACGGATAACGCATAACGCATAACGCATAACGCATAACGCATAACGCATAACGCATAACGCATAACGCATAACGCATAACGCATAACGCATAACGCATAACGCATAACGCATAACGCATAACGCATAACGCACAACGCATAACGCATAACGCATAACGCACAAAGCATAACGCATAACGCATAACGCATAACGCATAACGCATAACGCATAACGCATAAGGCATAACGCATAACGCATAACGCATAACGCATAACGCATAACGCATAACGCATAACGCATAACGCATAACGCATAACGCATAACGCATAACGCATAACGCATAACGCACAATGCATAACGCATAACGCACAACGCATAACGCATAACGCATAACGCATAACGCATAACGCATAACACATAACGAATATCGCATAACGCATAATCCATAACGCATAACGGATCACGCATTACTCATAACGCATAACGCATAACGCACAACGCATAACGCATAACGCATAACGCATAACGCATAACGCATAACGCATAACGCATAACGCATAACGCATAACGCATAACGCATAACGCATAACGCATAACGCATAACGCATAACGCATAACGCATAACGCATAACGCATAACGCATAACGCATAACGCATAACGCATAACGCATAACGCATAACGCACAACGCATAACGCATAACGCATAACACATAACGAATAACCCATAACGCATAACGCATAACGCATAACGCATAACGAATAACGCATAACGCGTAACGCATAACGCATAACGAATAACGCATAACGCATAACGAATAACGCATAACGCATAACGTATAACGCATAACGCCTAACGCATAAGGCATAAGGGATAAGGCATAACGCATATAGCATAACGCATAACGCATGACGGATCACGCATTACTCATAACGCATAACGCATAACGTACAAAGCATAACGCATAACGCATAACGCATAACGCATAACGCATAACGCAAACGCATAACGCATAACGCATAACGCATAACGCATAACGCGTAACGCATAATGCATAACGCATAACGCATAACGCATATAGCATAACGCATAACGCATAACGCATAACGGATCCAGCATTACTCATAACGCATAACGCATAACGGATCCAGCATTACTCATAACGCATAACGCATAACGCATAATCCATAACGCAAAACGCATAACGGATCCAGCATTACTCATAACGCATAACGCATACCGCATAACGCATATCGGATCAAGCATTACTCATAACGCATAACGCATTACGTGTAACGCATAAGGCATAAGGCATAACGCATATAGCATAATGTATAACGCATGACGGATCACGCATTACTCATAACGCATAACGCACAAAGCATAACGCATAACGCATAACGCATAACGCATAACGCATAACGCATAACGTATAACGCATAACGGATAACGCATAACGCATAACGCATAACGCATAACGCATAACGCATAACGCATAACGCATAACGCATAACGCATAACGCATAACGCATAACGCATAACGCATAACGCATAACGCATAACGCATAACGCATAACGCATCACGCATAACGCATAACGCATAACGCATAACGCATAACGCATAACGCATAACGCATAAGGTATAACGCATATAGCATAACGCATAACGCATGACGGATCACGCATTACTCATAACGCATAACGCATAACGCACAAAGCATAACGCATAACGCATAACGCATAACGCATAACGCATAACGCATAACGCATAAGGCATAACGCATAACGCATAACGCATAACGCATAACGCATAACGCATAACGCATAACGCATAACGCATAACGCATAACGGATAACGCATAACGCATAACGCATAACGCATAACGCATAACGCATAACGCATAACGCATAACGCATAACGCATAACGCATAACGCATAACGAATAACGCATAACGCATAACGCATAACGCACAACGCATAACGCATAACGCATAACACATAACGAATAACCCATAACGCATAACGCATAACGCATAACGCATAACGAATAACGCATAACGCGTAACGCATAACGCATAACGAATAACGCATAACGCATAACGAATAACGCATAACGCATAACGTATAACGCATAACGCCTAACGCATAAGGCATAAGGGATAAGGCATAACGCATATAGCATAACGCATAACGCATGACGGATCACGCATTACTCATAACGCATAACGCATAACGTACAAAGCATAACGCATAACGCATAACGCATAACGCATAACGCATAACGCAAACGCATAACGCATAACGCATAACGCATAACGCATAACGCGTAACGCATAATGCATAACGCATAACGCATAACGCATATAGCATAACGCATAAAGCATGACGGATCACGCATTACTCATAACGCATAACGCATAACGCATAACGCATAACGCATAACGCATAACGCATAACGCATAACGCATAACGCATAACGCATAACGAATAACGCATAACGAATAACGCATAACGCACAACGCATAACGCATAACGCATAACGCATAACGCATAACGCATAACGCATAACGGATCCAGCATTACTCATAACGCATAACGCATAACGGATCCAGCATTACTCATAACGCATAACGCATAATCCATAACGCAAAACGCATAACGGATCCAGCATTACTCATAACGCATAACGCATACCGCATAACGCATATCGGATCAAGCATTACTCATAACGCATAACGCATTACGTGTAACGCATAAGGCATAAGGCATAACGCATATAGCATAATGTATAACGCATGACGGATCACGCATTACTCATAACGCATAACGCATAACGCACAAAGCATAACGCATAACGCATAACGCATAATGTATAACGCATAACGCATAACGCATAACGCATAACGCATAACGCACAACGCATAACACATAACGCATAACGCATAACGCATAACTCATAACGCATAACGCATAACGCATAACGCATAACGCATAACGCATAACGCATAACGCATAGCGCATAACGCATCACGCATAACGCATAATGCATAACGCATAACGCATAACGGATAACTCATAACGCATAACGCATAACGCATAACGCAAAACGCATAACGCATAACTCATAACGCATAACGCATAACGCATAACGCATAACGCATAACGCATAACGCATAAGGCATAACGCATAACGCATAACGCATAACGCATAACGCATAACGCATAACGCATAACGCATAACGCATAACGGATAACGCATAACGCATAACGCATAACGCATAACGCATAACGCATAACGCATAACGCATAACGCATAACGCATAACGCATAACGCATAACGCATAACGCATAACGCATAACGCATAACGCACAACGCATAACGCATAACGCATAACGCACAAAGCATAACGCATAACGCATAACGCATAACGCATAACGCATAACGCATAACGCATAAGGCATAACGCATAACGCATAACGCATAACGCATAACGCATAACGCATAACGCATAACGCATAACGCATAACGCATAACGCATAACGCATAACGCATAACGCATAACGCACAATGCATAACGCATAACGCACAACGCATAACGCATAACGCATAACGCATAACGCATAACGCATAACACATAACGAATATCGCATAACGCATAATCCATAACGCATAACGGATCACGCATTACTCATAACGCATAACGCATAACGCACAAAGCATAACGCATAACGCATAACGCATAACGCATAACGCATAACGCATAACGCATAACGCATAACGCATAACGCATAACGCATAACGCATAACGCATAACGCATAACGCATAACGCATAACGCATAACGCATAACGCATAACGCATAACGCATAACGCATAACGCATAACGCATAACGCATAACGCATAACGCACAACGCATAACGCATAACGCATAACACATAACGAATAACCCATAACGCATAACGCATAACGCATAACGCATAACGAATAACGCATAACGCATAACGCATAACGCATAACGAATAACGCATAACGCATAACGAATAACGCATAACGCATAACGTATAACGCATAACGCCTAACGCATAAGGCATAAGGGATAAGGCATAACGCATATAGCATAACGCATAACGCATGACGGATCACGCATTACTCATAACGCATAACGCATAACGTACAAAGCATAACGCATAACGCATAACGCATAACGCATAACGCATAACGCAAACGCATAACGCATAACGCATAACGCATAACGCATAACGCGTAACGCATAATGCATAACGCATAACGCATAACGCATATAGCATAACGCATAACGCATAACGCATAACGGATCCAGCATTACTCATAACGCATAACGCATAACGGATCCAGCATTACTCATAACGCATAACGCATAACGCATAATCCATAACGCAAAACGCATAACGGATCCAGCATTACTCATAACGCATAACGCATACCGCATAACGCATATCGGATCAAGCATTACTCATAACGCATAACGCATTACGTGTAACGCATAAGGCATAAGGCATAACGCATATAGCATAATGTATAACGCATGACGGATCACGCATTACTCATAACGCATAACGCACAAAGCATAACGCATAACGCATAACGCATAACGCATAACGCATAACGCATAACGTATAACGCATAACGGATAACGCATAACGCATAACGCATAACGCATAACGCATAACGCATAACGCATAACGCATAACGCATAACGCATAACGCATAACGCATAACGCATAACGCATAACGCATAACGCATAACGCATAACGCATAACGCATCACGCATAACGCATAACGCATAACGCATAACGCATAACGCATAACGCATAACGCATAAGGTATAACGCATATAGCATAACGCATAACGCATGACGGATCACGCATTACTCATAACGCATAACGCATAACGCACAAAGCATAACGCATAACGCATAACGCATAACGCATAACGCATAACGCATAACGCATAAGGCATAACGCATAACGCATAACGCATAACGCATAACGCATAACGCATAACGCATAACGCATAACGCATAACGCATAACGGATAACGCATAACGCATAACGCATAACGCATAACGCATAACGCATAACGCATAACGCATAACGCATAACGCATAACGCATAACGCATAACGAATAACGCATAACGCATAACGCATAACGCACAACGCATAACGCATAACGCATAACACATAACGAATAACCCATAACGCATAACGCATAACGCATAACGCATAACGAATAACGCATAACGCGTAACGCATAACGCATAACGAATAACGCATAACGCATAACGAATGACGCATAACGCATAACGTATAACGCATAACGCCTAACGCATAAGGCATAAGGGATAAGGCATAACGCATATAGCATAACGCATAACGCATGACGGATCACGCATTACTCATAACGCATAACGCATAACGTACAAAGCATAACGCATAACGCATAACGCATAACGCATAACGCATAACGCAAACGCATAACGCATAACGCATAACGCATAACGCATAACGCGTAACGCATAATGCATAACGCATAACGCATAACGCATATAGCATAACGCATAAAGCATGACGGATCACGCATTACTCATAACGCATAACGCATAACGCATAACGCATAACGCATAACGCATAACGCATAACGCATAACGCATAACGCATAACGCATAACGAATAACGCATAACGAATAACGCATAACGCACAACGCATAACGCATAACGCATAACGCATAACGCATAACGCATAACGCATAACGGATCCAGCATTACTCATAACGCATAACGCATAACGGATCCAGCATTACTCATAACGCATAACGCATAACGCATAATCCATAACGCAAAACGCATAACGGATCCAGCATTACTCATAACGCATAACGCATACCGCATAACGCATATCGGATCAAGCATTACTCATAACGCATAACGCATTACGTGTAACGCATAAGGCATAAGGCATAACGCATATAGCATAATGTATAACGCATGACGGATCACGCATTACTCATAACGCATAACGCATAACGCACAAAGCATAACGCATAACGCATAACGCATAATGTATAACGCATAACGCATAACGCATAACGCATAACGCATAACGCACAACGCATAACACATAACGCATAACGCATAACGCATAACTCATAACGCATAACGCATAACGCATAACGCATAACGCATAACGCATAACGCATAACGCATAGCGCATAACGCATCACGCATAACGCATAATGCATAACGCATAACGCATAACGGATAACTCATAACGCATAACGCATAACGCATAACGCAAAACGCATAACGCATAACGCATAACGCATAGCGGATCACGCATTACTCATAACGCATAACGCATAACGCACAAAGCATAACGCATAACGCATAACGCATAACGCAGAACGCATAACGCATAACGCATAACGCATAACGCATAACGCATAACGCATAACGGATCACGCATAACGCATAAAGCATAACGCATAACGCCTAACGCATAACGCATAACGCATAACGAATAAAGCATAACGCATCACGCATAAAGCATAACGCATAACGCATAATGCATAATGCACAACGCATAACGCATAACACGTAACGAATATCGCATAACGCATAATCCATAACGCATAACGCATACAGCACAACGCATAACGAATAACGCAAAACGCATAACGCATAACGGATCCAGCATTACTCATAACGCATAACGCATAACGCATAATCCATAACGCATAACGCATAAAGCACAACGCATAACGAATAACGCAAAACGCATAACGCATAACGGATCCAGCATTACTCATAACGCATAACGCATAACGCATAATCCATAACGCATAACGCATAACGGATCCACCATTACTCGTAACGCATAACGCATACCGCATAACGCATATCGGATCAAGCATTACTCATAACGCATAACGCATTACGTATAACGCATAAGACATAACGCATAACGCATAACGCATAACGCATAACGCATAACGCATAACGCATAACGCATAACGCATAACGCATAACGCATAACGCATAACGCATAACGCATTACTCATAACGCATAACGCATAACGCACAAAGCATAACGCATAACGCATAACGCATAACACAGAATGCATAACGCATAACGCATAACGCATAACGCATAACGCATAACGCATAACGCATAACGCACAAAGCATAACGCATAACGCATAACGCATAACGCAGAATGCATAACGCATAACGCATAACGCATAACGCATAACGCATAACGCATAACGCATAACGCATAACGCATAGCGCATAACGCATAACGCATCACGCATAACGCATAACACATAACGCATAACGCATAACGCATAACGCATAACGCATAACGCATAACGCATAACGCATAACGCATTACTCATAACGCATAACGCATAACGCACAAAGCATAACGCATAACGCATAACGCATAACGTATAACGCATAACGGATAACGCATAACGCATAACGCATAACGCATAACGCATAACGCATAACGCATAACGCATAACGCATAACGCATAACGCATAACGCATAACGCATAACGCATAACGCATCACGCATAACGCATAACGCATAACGCATAACGCATAACGCATAACGCATAACGCATAACGCATAACGCATAACGCATAACGCATAACGCATTACTCATAACGCATAACGCATAACGCACAAAGCATAACGCATAACGCATAACGCATAACGCATAACGCATAACGCATAACGCATAACGCATAACGCATAACGCATAACGCATAACGCATAACGCATAACGCATAACGCATAACGCATAACGCATAACGCATAACGCATAACGCATCACGCACAGCGCATAACGCATAACGCATAACGCATCACGCACAAAGCATAACGCATAACGCATAACGCATAACGCATAACGCATAATCCATAACGCATAACGCATAACGCATAACGCATAACGCATAACGCATAACGCATAATCCATAACGCATAACGCATAAAGCACAACGCATAACGAATAACGCAAAACGCATAACGCATAACGGATCCAGCATTACTCATAACGCATAACGCATAACGCATAATCCATAACGCATAACGCATAACGGATCCACCATTACTCGTAACGCATAACGCATACCGCATAACGCATATCGGATCAAGCATTACTCATAACGCATAACGCATTACGTATAACGCATAAGACATAACGCATAACGCATAACGCATAACGCATAACGCATAACGCATAACGCATAACGCATAACGCATAACGCATAACGCATAACGCATAACGCATAACGCATTACTCATAACGCATAACGCATAACGCACAAAGCATAACGCATAACGCATAACGCATAACGCATAACGCATAACGCATAACGCATAACGCATAACGCATAACGCATAACGCATAACGCATAACGCACAAAGCATAACGCATAACGCATAACGCATAACGCAGAATGCATAACGCATAACGCATAACGCATAACGCATAACGCATAACGCATAACGCATAACGCATAACGCATAGCGCATAACGCATAACGCATCACGCATAACGCATAACACATAACGCATAACGCATAACGCATAACGCATAACGCATAACGCATAACGCATAACGCATAACGCATTACTCATAACGCATAACGCATAACGCACAAAGCATAACGCATAACGCATAACGCATAACGTATAACGCATAACGGATAACGCATAACGCATAACGCATAACGCATAACGCATAACGCATAACGCATAACGCATAACGCATAACGCATAACGCATAACGCATAACGCATAACGCATCACGCATAACGCATAACGCATAACGCATAACGCATAACGCATAACGCATAACGCATAACGCATAACGCATAACGCATAACGCATAACGCATTACTCATAACGCATAACGCATAACGCACAAAGCATAACGCATAACGCATAACGCATAACGCAGAATGCATAACGCATAACGCATAACGCATAACGCATAACGCATAACGCATAACGCATAACGCATAACGCATAACGCATAACGCATAACGCATAGCGCATAACGCATAACGCATCACGCATAACGCATAACACATAACGCATAACGCATAACGCATAACGCATAACGCATAACGCATAACGCATAACGCATAACGCATAACGCATAACGCATAACGCATAACGCATCACGCATAACGCATAACGCATAACGCATAACGCATAACGCATAACGCATAAGGCATAACGCATATAGCATAACGCATAACGCATGACGGATCACGCATTACTCATAACGCATAACGCATAACGCACAAAGCATAACGCATAACGCATAACGCATAACGCATAACGCATAACGCATAACGCATAACGCATAACGCATAACGCATAACGCATAACGCATAACGCATAACGCATAACGCATAACGCATAACGCATAACGCATAACGCATAACGGATAACGCATAACGCATAACGCATAACGCATAACGCATAACGCACAATGCATAACGCATAACGCACAACGCATAACGCATAACGCATAACGCATAACGCATAACGCATAACACATAACGAATATCGCATAACGCATAATCCATAACGCATAACGGATCACGCATTACTCATAACGCATAACGCATAACGCACAAAGCATAACGCATAACGCATAACGCATAACGCATAACGCATAACGCATAACGCATAACGCATAACGCATAACGCATAACGCATAACGCATAACGCATAACGCATAACGCATAACGCATAACGCATAACGCATAACGCATAACGCATAACGCATAACGCATAACGCATAACGCATAACGCATAACGCATAACGCATAACGCATAACGCATAACGCATAACGCACAACGCATAACGCATAACGCATAACACATAACGAATAACCCATAACGCATAACGCATAACGCATAACGCATAACGAATAACGCATAACGCGTAACGCATAACGCATAACGAATAACGCATAACGCATAACGAATAACGCATAACGCATAACGTATAACGCATAACGCCTAACGCATAAGGCATAAGGGATAAGGCATAACGCATATAGCATAACGCATAACGCATGACGGATCACGCATTACTCATAACGCATAACGCATAACGTACAAAGCATAACGCATAACGCATAACGCATAACGCATAACGCAAACGCATAACGCATAACGCATAACGCATAACGCATAACGCGTAACGCATAATGCATAACGCATAACGCATAACGCATATAGCATAACGCATAAAGCATGACGGATCACGCATTACTCATAACGCATAACGCATAACGCATAACGCATAACGCATAACGCATAACGCATAACGCATAACGCATAACGAATAACGCATAACGAATAACGCATAACGCACAACGCATAACGCATAACGCATAACGCATAACGCATAACGCATAACGGATCCAGCATTACTCATAACGCATAACGCATAACGGATCCAGCATTACTCATAACGCATAACGCATAACGCATAATCCATAACGCAAAACGCATAACGGATCCAGCATTACTCATAACGCATAACGCATACCGCATAACGCATATCGGATCAAGCATTACTCATAACGCATAACGCATTACGTGTAACGCATAAGGCATAAGGCATAACGCATATAGCATAATGTATAACGCATGACGGATCACGCATTACTCATAACGCATAACGCACAAAGCATAACGCATAACGCATAACGCATAACGCATAACGTATAACGCATAACGGATAACGCATAACGCATAACGCATAACGCATAACGCATAACGCATAACGCATAACGCATAACGCATAACGCATAACGCATAACGCATAACGCATAACGCATAACGCATAACGCATAACGCATAACGCATAACGCATAACGCATAACGCATCACGCATAACGCATAACGCATAACGCATAACGCATAACGCATAACGCATAACGCATAACGTATAACGCATATAGCATAACGCATAACGCATGACGGATCACGCATTACTCATAACGCATAACGCATAACGCACAAAGCATAACGCATAACGCATAACGCATAACGCATAACGCATAACGCATAACGCATAAGGCATAACGCATAACGCATAACGCATAACGCATAACGCATAACGCATAACGCATAACGCATAACGCATAACGGATAACGCATAACGCATAACGCATAACGCATAACGCATAACGCATAACGCATAACGCATAACGCATAACGCATAACGCATAACGCATAACGCATAACGCATAACGCATAACGCATAACGCACAACGCATAACGCATAACGCATAACGCACAAAGCATAACGCATAACGCATAACGCATAACGCATAACGCATAACGCATAACGCATAAGGCATAACGCATAACGCATAACGCATAACGCATAACGCATAACGCATAACGCATAACGCATAACGCATAACGCATAACGCATAACGCATAACGCATAACGCATAACGCACAATGCATAACGCATAACGCACAACGCATAACGCATAACGCATAACGCATAACGCATAACGCATAACACATAACGAATATCGCATAACGCATAATCCATAACGCATAACGGATCACGCATTACTCATAACGCATAACGCATAACGCACAAAGCATAACGCATAACGCATAACGCATAACGCATAACGCATAACGCATAACGCATAACGCATAACGCATAACGCATAACGCATAACGCATAACGCATAACGCATAACGCATAACGCATAACGCATAACGCATAACGCATAACGCATAACGCATAACGCATAACGCATAACGCACAACGCATAACGCATAACGCATAACACATAACGAATAACCCATAACGCATAACGCATAACGCATAACGCATAACGAATAACGCATAACGCGTAACGCATAACGCATAACGAATAACGCATAACGCATAACGAATAACGCATAACGCATAACGTATAACGCATAACGCCTAACGCATAAGGCATAAGGGATAAGGCATAACGCATATAGCATAACGCATAACGCATGACGGATCACGCATTACTCATAACGCATAACGCATAACGTACAAAGCATAACGCATAACGCATAACGCATAACGCATAACGCATAACGCAAACGCATAACGCATAACGCATAACGCATAACGCATAACGCGTAACGCATAATGCATAACGCATAACGCATAACGCATATAGCATAACGCATAAAGCATGACGGATCACGCATTACTCATAACGCATAACGCATAACGCATAACGCATAACGCATAACGCATAACGCATAACGCATAACGCATAACGAATAACGCATAACGAATAACGCATAACGCATAACGCATAACGCATAACGCATAACGCATAACGCATAACGCATAACGGATCCAGCATTACTCATAACGCATAACGCATAACGGATCCAGCATTACTCATAACGCATAACGCATAACGCATAATCCATAACGCAAAACGCATAACGGATCCAGCATTACTCATAACGCATAACGCATACCGCATAACGCATATCGGATCAAGCATTACTCATAACGCATAACGCATTACGTGTAACGCATAAGGCATAAGGCATAACGCATATAGCATAATGTATAACGCATGACGGATCACGCATTACTCATAACGCATAACGCACAAAGCATAACGCATAACGCATAACGCATAACGCATAACGTATAACGCATAACGGATAACGCATAACGCATAACGCATAACGCATAACGCATAACGCATAACGCATAACGCATAACGCATAACGCATAACGCATAACGCATAACGCATAACGCATAACGCATAACGCATAACGCATAACGCATAACGCATCACGCATAACGCATAACGCATAACGCATAACGCATAACGCATAACGCATAACGCATAAGGTATAACGCATATAGCATAACGCATAACGCATGACGGATCACGCATTACTCATAACGCATAACGCATAACGCACAAAGCATAACGCATAACGCATAACGCATAACGCATAACGCATAACGCATAACGCATAAGGCATAACGCATAACGCATAACGCATAACGCATAACGCATAACGCATAACGCATAACGCATAACGCATAACGCATAACGGATAACGCATAACGCATAACGCATAACGCATAACGCATAACGCATAACGCATAACGCATAACGCATAACGCATAACGCATAACGCATAACGAATAACGCATAACGCATAACGCATAACGCACAACGCATAACGCATAACGCATAACACATAACGAATAACCCATAACGCATAACGCATAACGCATAACGCATAACGAATAACGCATAACGCGTAACGCATAACGCATAACGAATAACGCATAACGCATAACGAATAACGCATAACGCATAACGTATAACGCATAACGCCTAACGCATAAGGCATAAGGGATAAGGCATAACGCATATAGCATAACGCATAACGCATGACGGATCACGCATTACTCATAACGCATAACGCATAACGTACAAAGCATAACGCATAACGCATAACGCATAACGCATAACGCATAACGCAAACGCATAACGCATAACGCATAACGCATAACGCATTACGTGTAACGCATAAGGCATAAGGCATAACGCATATAGCATAATGTATAACGCATGACGGATCACGCATTACTCATAACGCATAACGCATAACGCACAAAGCATAACGCATAACGCATAACGCATAATGTATAACGCATAACGCATAACGCATAACGCATAACGCATAACGCACAACGCATAACACATAACGCATAACGCATAACGCATAACTCATAACGCATAACGCATAACGCATAACGCATAACGCATAACGCATAACGCATAACGCATAGCGCATAACGCATCACGCATAACGCATAATGCATAACGCATAACGCATAACGCATAACTCATAACGCATAACGCATAACGCATAACGCAAAACGCATAACGCATAACGCATAACGCATAGCGGATCACGCATTACTCATAACGCATAACGCATAACGCACAAAGCATAACGCATAACGCATAACGCATAACGCAGAACGCATAACGCATAACGCATAACGCATAACGCATAACGCATAACGCATAACGGATCACGCATAACGCATAAAGCATAACGCATAACGCCTAACGCATAACGCATAACGCATAACGAATAAAGCATAACGCATCACGCATAAAGCATAACGCATAACGCATAATGCATAATGCACAACGCATAACGCATAACACGTAACGAATATCGCATAACGCATAATCCATAACGCATAACGCATACAGCACAACGCATAACGAATAACGCAAAACGCATAACGCATAACGGATCCAGCATTACTCATAACGCATAACGCATAACGCATAATCCATAACGCATAACGCATAAAGCACAACGCATAACGAATAACGCAAAACGCATAACGCATAACGGATCCAGCATTACTCATAACGCATAACGCATAACGCATAATCCATAACGCATAACGCATAACGGATCCATCATTACTCGTAACGCATAACGCATACCGCATAACGCATATCGGATCAAGCATTACTCATAACGCATAACGCATTACGTATAACGCATAAGACATAACGCATAACGCATAACGCATAACGCATAACGCATAACGCATAACGCATAACGCATAACGCATAACGCATAACGCATTACTCATAACGCATAACGCATAACGCACAAAGCATAACGCATAACGCATAACGCATAACGCAGAATGCATAACGCATAACGCATAACGCATAACGCATAACGCATAACGCATAACGCACAAAGCATAACGCATAACGCATAACGCATAACGCAGAATGCATAACGCATAACGCATAACGCATAACGCATAACGCATAACGCATAACGCATAACGCATAACGCATAGCGCATAACGCATAACGCATAACGCATCACGCATAACGCATAACACATAACGCATAACGCATAACGCATAACGCATAACGCATAACGCATAACGCATAACGCATAACGCATAACGCATAACGCATTACTCATAACGCATAACGCATAACGCACAAAGCATAACGCATAACGCATAACGCATAACGTATAACGCATAACGGATAACGCATAACGCATAACGCATAACGCATAACGCATAACGCATAACGCATAACGCATAACGCATAACGCATAACGCATAACGCATAACGCATAACGCATCACGCATAACGCATAACGCATAACGCATAACGCATAACGCATAACGCATAACGCATAACGCATTACTCATAACGCATAACGCATAACGCACAAAGCATAACGCATAACGCATAACGCATAACGCAGAATGCATAACGCATAACGCATAACGCATCACGCATAACGCATAATGCATAACGCATAACGCATAACGCATAACTCATAACGCATAACGCATAACGCATAACGCATAACGCATAGCGCATAACGCATAACGCATCACGCATAACGCATAACACATAACGCATAACGCATAACGCATAACGCATAACGCATAACGCATAACGCATAACGCATAACGCATAACGCATTACTCATAACGCATAACGCATAACGCACAAAGCATAACGCATAACGCATAACGCATAACGCAGAATGCACAACGCATAACGAATACCGCAAAACGCATAACGCCTAACGCATAACGGATCCCGCATAACGCATAAAGCATAACGCAGAACGCATAACGCAGAACGCATAACGCATAACATATAACGCATAACGCATAACACATAACGCATACCGTATAACCCATAACGCATAACGCATAACACGTAACGAATATCGCATAACGCATAATCCATAACGCATAACGCATAAAGCACAACGCATAACGAATAACGCAAAACGCATAACGCATAACGGATCCAGCATTACTCATAACGCATAACGCATAACGCATAACGCATAACGCATAACGCATAACGCATAACGCATAACGCATAACGCATAACGCATAACGCATAACGCATAACGCATAACGCATAACGCATAACGCATAACGCATTACTCATAACGCATAACGCATAACGCACAAAGCATAACGCATAACGCATAACGCATAACGCATAACGCATAACGCATAACGCATAACGCATAACGAATAACGCATAACGCATAACGCATAACACATAACGCATAACGCATAACGCATAACGCATAACGCATAACGCATAACGCATAACGAATAACCCATAACGCATAACGCATAACGCATAACGCATAACGCATAACGCATAACGCATAACGCATAACGCATAACGCATAACGCATAACGCATAACGCATAACGCATAACGCATAACGCATAACGCATAACGCATAACGCATAACGCATAACGCATAACGCATAACGCATCACGCACAAAGCATAACGCATAACGCATAACGCATAGCGCATAACGCATAACGCATAACGCATAACGCATAACGCATAACGGATCACGCATAACGCATAAAGCATAACGCATAACGCATAACGCCTAACGCATAACGCATAACGCATAACGAATAAAGCATAACGCATCACGCATAAAGCATAACGCATAACGCATAATGCATAATGCATAACGCATAACGAATACCGCAAAACGCATAACGCCTAACGCATAACGGATCACGCATAACGCATAAAGCATAACGCAGAACGCATAACGCATAACATATAACGCATAACGCATAACGCATACGGTATAACCCATAACGCATAACGCATAACGCATAAAGCATAACGCATAACTTTTAACGCATAACGCAGAACGCATAACGCATAACGCATAACGCATAACGGATCCAGCATTACTCATAACGCATAACGCATACCGCATAACGCATATCGGATCAAGCATTACTCATAACGCATAACGCATTACGTGTAACGCATAATGCATAAGGCATAACGCATATAGCATAATGTATAACGCATGACGGATCACGCATTACTCATAACGCATAACGCATAACGCACAAAGCATAACGCATAACGCATAACGCATAATGTATAACGCATAACGCATAACGCATATCGTATAACGCACAACGCATAACGCATAACGCATAACGCATAACGCATAACTCATAACGCATAACGCATAACGCATAACGCATAACGCATAGCGCATAACGCATCACGCATAACGCATAATGCATAACGCATAACGCATAACTCATAACGCATAACGCATAACGCATAACGCAAAACGCATAACGCATACCGCATAACGCATAGCGGATCACGCATTACTCATAACGCATAACGCATACCGCATAACGAATATCGGATCAAGCATTACTCATAACGCATAACGCATTACGTGTAACGCATAAGGCATAAGGCATAACGCATATAGCATAATGTATAACGCATGACGGATCACGCATTACTCATAACGCATAACGCATAACGCATAACGCATAACGGATCACGCATAACGCATAACGCATAACGCATAACGCATAACGCATCACGCATAACGCATAATGCATAACGCATAACGCATAACTCATAACGCATAACGCATAACGCATAACGCAAAACGCATAACGCATACCGCATAACGCATAGCGGATCACGCATTACTCATAACGCATAACGCATACCGCATAACGAATATCGGATCAAGCATTACTCATAACGCATAACGCATTACTCATAACGCATAACGCATAACGCACAAAGCATAACGCATAACGCATAACGCATAACGCATAACGCATAACGCATAACGCATAACGCATAACGCATAACGAATAACGCATAACGCATAACGCATAACACATAACGCATAACGCATAACGCATAACGCATAACGCATAACGCATAACGAATAACCCATAACGCATAACGCATAACGCATAACGCATAACGCATAACGCATAACGCATAACGCATAACGCATAACGCATAACGCATAACGCATAACGCATAACGCATAACGCATAACGCATAACGCATAACGCATAACGCATAACGCATAACGCATAACGCATAACGCATAACGCATAACGCATAACGCATCACGCACAAAGCATAACGCATAACGCATAACGCATAGCGCATAACGCATAACGCATAACGCATAACGCATAACGCATAACGGATCACGCATAACGCATAAAGCATAACGCATAACGCATAACGCCTAACGCATAACGCATAACGCATAACGAATAAAGCATAACGCATCACGCATAAAGCATAACGCATAACGCATAATGCATAATGCATAACGCATAACGAATACCGCAAAACGCATAACGCCTAACGCATAACGGATCACGCATAACGCATAAAGCATAACGCAGAACGCATAACGCATAACATATAACGCATAACGCATAACGCATACGGTATAACCCATAACGCATAACGCATAACGCATAAAGCATAACGCATAACTTTTAACGCATAACGCAGAACGCATAACGCATAACGCATAACGCTTAACGCATAACGCATAACGCATTACTCATAACGCATAACGCATAACGCACAAAGCATAACGCATAACGCATAACGCATAACGCAGAATGCATAACGCATAACGCATAACGCATAACGCATAACGCATAACGCATAACGCATAACGCATAACGCATAACGCATAACGCATAACGCATAACGCATAACGCATAGCGCATAACGCATAACGCATCACGCATAACGCATAACACATAACGCATAACGCATAACACATAACGCATAACGCATAACGCATAACGCATAACGCATAACGCATAACGCATAACGCATAACGCATAACGCATAACGCATAACGCAGAACGCACAACGCATAACGCATAACGCATAACGCATAACGCATCACGCACAAAGCATAACGCATAACGCATAACGCATAACGCAGAATGCATAACGCATAACGCATAACGCATAACGCATAACGCATAACGCATAACGCATAACGCATAGCGCATAACGCATAACGCATCACGCATAACGCATAACACATAACGCATGACGCATAACGCATAACGCATAACGCATAACGCATACCGCATAACGCATAACGCATTACTCATAACGCATAACGCATAACGCACAAAGCATAACGCATAACGCATAACGCATAACGCATAACGTATAACGCATAACGGATAACGCATAACGCATAACGCATAACGCATAACGAATAACGCATAACGAATAACGCATAACGCACAACGCATAACGCATAACGCATAACGCATAACGCATAACGGATCCAGCATTACTCATAACGCATAACGCATAACGGATCCAGCATTACTCATAACGCATACCGCATAACGCATAGCGGATCACGCATTACTCATAACGCATAACGCATACCGCATAACGAATATCGGATCAAGCATTACTCATAACGCATAACGCATTACTCATAACGCATAACGCATAACGCACAAAGCATAACGCATAACGCATAACGCATAACGCATAACGCATAACGCATAACGCATAACGCATAACGCATAACGCATAACGAATAACGCATAACGCATAACGCATAACACATAACGCATAACGCATAACGCATAACGCATAACGCATAACGCATAACGAATAACCCATAACGCATAACGCATAACGCATAACGCATAACGCATAACGCATAACGCATAACGCATAACGCATAACGCATAACGCATAACGCATAACGCATAACGCATAACGCATAACGCATAACGCATAACGCATAACGCATAACGCATAACGCATAACGCATCACGCACAAAGCATAACGCATAACGCATAACGCATAACGCATAACGCATAACGCATAACGCATAACGCATAACGCATAACGGATCACGCATAACGCATAAAGCATAACGCATAACGCATAACGCCTAACGCATAACGCATAACGCATAACGAATAAAGCATAACGCATCACGCATAACGCATAACGCATAACGCATAACGCATAATGCATAACGCATAACGAATACCGCAAAACGCATAACGCCTAACGCATAACGGATCACGCATAACGCATAAAGCATAACGCAGAACGCATAACGCATAACATATAACGCATAACGCATAACGCATACGGTATAACCCATAACGCATAACGCATAACGCATAAAGCATAACGCATAACTTTTAACGCATAACGCAGAACGCATAACGCATAACGCATAACGCATAACGCATAACGCATAACGCATAACGCATTACTCATAACGCATAACGCATAACGCACAAAGCATAACGCATAACGCATAACGCATAACGCAGAATGCATAACGCATAACGCATAACGCATAACGCATAACGCATAACGCATAACGCATAACGCATAACGCATAACGCATAACGCATAACGCATAACGCATAGCGCATAACGCATAACGCATCACGCATAACGCATAACACATAACGCATAACGCATAACGCATAACGCATAACGCATAACGCATAACGCATAACGCATAACGCATAACGCATAACGCATAACGCATAACGCATAACGCATAACGCATAACGCAGAACGCACAACGCATAACGCATAACGCATAACGCATAACGCATCACGCACAAAGCATAACGCATAACGCATAACGCATAACGCAGAATGCATAACGCATAACGCATAACGCATAACGCATAACGCATAACGCATAACGCATAACGCATAGCGCATAACGCATAACGCATCACGCATAACGCATAACACATAACGCATGACGCATAACGCATAACGCATAACGCATAACGCATACCGCATAACGCATAACGCATTACTCATAACGCATAACGCATAACGCACAAAGCATAACGCATAACGCATAACGCATAACGCATAACGTATAACGCATAACGGATAACGCATAACGCATAACGCATAACGCATAACGCATAACGCATAACGCATAACGCATAACGCATAACGCATAACGCATAACGCATAACGCATAACGCATAACGCATAACGCATAACGCATCACGCATAACGCATAACGCATAACGCATAACGCATAACGCATAACGCATAAGGCATAACGCATATAGCATAACGCATAACGCATGACGGATCACGCATTACTCATAACGCATAACGCATAACGCACAAAGCATAACGCATAACGCATAACGCATAACGCATAACGCATAACGCATAACGCATAAGGCATAACGCATAACGCATAACGCATAACGCATAACGCATAACGCATAACGCATAACGCATAACGCATAACGCATAACGCATAACGCATAACGCATAACGCATAACGGATAACGCATAACGCATAACGCATAACGCATAACGCACAATGCATAACGCATAACGCACAACGCATAACGCATAACGCATAACGCATAACGCATAACGCATAACACATAACGAATATCGCATAACGCATAATCCATAACGCATAACGGATCACGCATTACTCATAACGCATAACGCATAACGCACAAAGCATAACGCATAACGCATAACGCATAACGCATAACGCATAACGCATAACGCATAACGCATAACGCATAACGCATAACGCATAACGCATAACGCATAACGCATAACGCATAACGCATAACGCATAACGCATAACGCATAACGCATAACGCATAACGCATAACGCATAACGCATAACGCATAACGCATAACGCATAACGCACAACGCATAACGCATAACGCATAACACATAACGAATAACCCATAACGCATAACGCATAACGCATAACGCATAACGCATAACGAATAACGCATAACGCGTAACGCATAACGCATAACGAATAACGCATAACGCATAACGAATAACGCATAACGCATAACGTATAACGCATAACGCCTAACGCATAAGGCATAAGGGATAAGGCATAACGCATATAGCATAACGCATAACGCATGACGGATCACGCATTACTCATAACGCATAACGCATAACGTACAAAGCATAACGCATAACGCATAACGCATAACGCATAACGCATAACGCAATCGCATAACGCATAACGCATAACGCATAACGCATAACGCGTAACGCATAATGCATAACGCATAACGCATAACGCATATAGCATAACGCATAAAGCATGACGGATCACGCATTACTCATAACGCATAACGCATAACGCATAACGCATAACGCATAACGCATAACGCATAACGCATAACGAATAACGCATAACGAATAACGCATAACGCACAACGCATAACGCATAACGCATAACGCATAACGCATAACGGATCCAGCATTACTCATAACGCATAACGCATAACGGATCCAGCATTACTCATATCGCATAACGCATAACGCATAATCCATAACGCAAAACGCATAACGGATCCAGCATTACTCATAACGCATAACGCATACCGCATAACGCATATCGGATCAAGCATTACTCATAACGCATAACGCATTACGTGTAACGCATAAGGCATAAGGCATAACGCATATAGCATAATGTATAACGCATGACGGATCACGCATTACTCATAACGCATAACGCATAACGCACAAAGCATAACGCATAACGCATAACGCATAATGTATAACGCATAACGCATAACGCATAACGCATAACGCATAACGCACAACGCATAACACATAACGCATAACGCATAACGCATAACTCATAACGCATAACGCATAACGCATAACGCATAACGCATAACGCATAACGCATAACGCATAGCGCATAACGCATCACGCATAACGCATAATGCATAACGCATAACGCATAACGCATAACTCATAACGCATAACGCATAACGCATAACGCATAACGCAAAACGCATAACGCATAACGCATAACGCATAGCGGATCACGCATTACTCATAACGCATAACGCATAACGCACAAAGCATAACGCATAACGCATAACGCATAACGCAGAACGCATAACGCATAACGCATAACGCATAACGCATAACGCATAACGCATAACGGATCACGCATAACGCATAACGCATAACGCATAACGCATAACGCATAACGCATAACGCATAACGCATAACGCATAACGCATAACGGATAACGCATAACGCATAACGCATAACGCATAACGCACAAAGCATAACGCATAACGCACAACGCATAACGCATAACGCATAACGCATAACGCATAACGCATAACACATAACGAATATCGCATAACGCATAATGCATAACGCATAACGGATCACGCATTACTCATAACGCATAACGCATAACGCACAAAGCATAACGCATAACGCATAACGCATAACGCATAACGCATAACGCATAACGCATAACGCATAACGCATAACGCATAACGCATAACGCATAACGCATAACGCATAACGCATAACGCATAACGCATAACGCATAACGCATAACGCATAACGCATAACGCATAACGCATAACGCATAACGCATAACGCATAACGCACAACGCATAACGCATAAAGCATAACACATAACGAATAACCCATAACGCATAACGCATAACGCATAACGCATAACGAATAACGCATAACGCGTAACGCATAACGCATAACGAATAACGCATAACGCATAACGCATAACGCATAACGCATAACGCATAACGCATAACGCCTAACGCATAAGGCATAAGGGATAAGGCATAACGCATATAGCATAACGCATAACGCATGACGGATCACGCATTACTCATAACGCATAACGCATAACGTACAAAGCATAACGCATAACGCATAACGCATAACGCATAACGCATAACGCAAACGCATAACGCATAACGCATAACGCATAACGCGTAACGCATAATGCATAACGCATAACGCATAACGCATATAGCATAACGCATAAAGCATGACGGATCACGCATTACTCATAACGCATAACGCATAACGCATAACGCATAACGCATAACGCATAACGCATAACGCATAACGCATAACGCATAACGAATAACGCATAACGAATAACGCATAACGCACAACGCATAACGCATAACGCATAACGCATAACGCATAACGCATAACGGATCCAGCATTACTCATAACGCATAACGCATAACGGATCCAGCATTACTCATAACGCATAACGCATAACGCATAATCCATAACGCAAAACGCATAACGGATCCAGCATTACTCATAACGCATAACGCATACCGCATAACGCATATCGGATCAAGCATTACTCATAACGCATAACGCATTACGTGTAACGCATAAGGCATAAGGCATAACGCATATAGCATAATGTATAACGCATGACGGATCACGCATTACTCATAACGCATAACGCATAACGCACAAAGCATAACGCATAACGCTTAACGCATAATGTATAACGCATAACGCATAACGCATAACGCATAACGCATAACGCACAACGCATAACACATAACGCATAACGCATAACGCATAACTCATAACGCATAACGCATAACGCATAACGCATAACGCATAACGCATAACGCATAACGCATAGCGCATAACGCATCACGCATAACGCATAATGCATAACGCATAACGCATAACGCATAACTCATAACGCATAACGCATAACGCATAACGCAAAACGCATAACGCATAACGCATAACGCATAGCGGATCACGCATTACTCATAACGCATAACGCATAACGCACAAAGCATAACGCATAACGCATAACGCATAACGCAGAACGCATAACGCATAACGCATAACGCATAACACATAACGCATAACGCATAACGCATAACGCATAACGCATAACGCATAACGAATAACCCATAACGCATAACGCATAACGCATAACGCATAACGCATAACGCATAACGCATAACGCATAACGCATAACGCATAACGCATAACGCATAACGCATAACGCATAACGCATAACGCATAACGCATAACGCATAACGCATAACGCATAACGCATAACGCATAACGCATAACGCATAACGCATCACGCACAAAGCATAACGCATAACGCATAACGCATAGCGCATAACGCATAACGCATAACGCATAACGCATAACGCATAACGGATCACGCATAACGCATAAAGCATAACGCATAACGCATAACGCCTAACGCATAACGCATAACGCATAACGCATAACGAATAAAGCATAACGCATCACGCATAAAGCATAACGCATAACGCATAATGCATAATGCATAACGCATAACGAATACCGCAAAACGCATAACGCCTAACGCATAACGGATCACGCATAACGCATAAAGCATAACGCAGAACGCATAACGCATAACATATAACGCATAACGCATAACGCATACGGTATAACCCATAACGCATAACGCATAACGCATAAAGCATAACGCATAACTTTTAACGCATAACGCAGAACGCATAACGCATAACGCATAACGCATAACGCATAACGCATAACGCATAACGCATTACTCATAACGCATAACGCATAACGCACAAAGCATAACGCATAACGCATAACGCATAACGCAGAATGCATAACGCATAACGCATAACGCATAACGCATAACGCATAACGCATAACGCATAACGCATAACGCATAACGCATAACGCATAACGCATAACGCATAGCGCATAACGCATAACGCATCACGCATAACGCATAACACATAACGCATAACGCATAACGCATAACGCATAACGCATAACGCATAACGCATAACGCATAACGCATAACGCATAACGCATAACGCATAACGCATAACGCATAACGCAGAACGCACAACGCATAACGCATAACGCATAACGCATAACGCATCACGCACAAAGCATAACGCATAACGCATAACGCATAACGCAGAATGCATAACGCATAACGCATAACGCATAACGCATAACGCATAACGCATAACGCATAACGCATAACGCATAACGCATAACGCATCACGCATAACGCATAACACATAACGCATGACGCATAACGCATAACGCATAACGCATAACGCATACCGCATAACGCATAACGCATTACTCATAACGCATAACGCATAACGCACAAAGCATAACGCATAACGCATAACGCATAACGCATAACGTATAACGCATAACGGATAACGCATAACGCATAACGCATAACGCATAACGCATAACGCATAACGCATAACGCATAACGCATAACGCATAACGCATAACGCATAACGCATAACGCATAACGCATAACGCATAACGCATCACGCATAACGCATAACGCATAACGCATAACGCATAACGCATAACGCATAAGGCATAACGCATATAGCATAACGCATAACGCATGACGGATCACGCATTACTCATAACGCATAACGCATAACGCACAAAGCATAACGCATAACGCATAACGCATAACGCATAACGCATAACGCATAACGCATAAGGCATAACGCATAACGCATAACGCATAACGCATAACGCATAACGCATAACGCATAACGCATAACGCATAACGCATAACGCATAACGCATAACGCATAACGCATAACGGATAACGCATAACGCATAACGCATAACGCATAACGCACAATGCATAACGCATAACGCACAACGCATAACGCATAACGCATAACGCATAACGCATAACGCATAACACATAACGAATATCGCATAACGCATAACCCATAACGCATAACGGATCACGCATTACTCATAACGCATAACGCATAACGCACAAAGCATAACGCATAACGCATAACGCATAACGCATAACGCATAACGCATAACGCATAACGCATAACGCATAACGCATAACGCATAACGCATAACGCATAACGCATAACGCATAACGCATAACGCATAACGCATAACGCATAACGCATAACGCATAACGCATAACGCATAACGCATAACGCATAACGCATAACGCATAACGCATAACGCACAACGCATAACGCATAACGCATAACACATAACGAATAACCCATAACGCATAACGCATAACGCATAACGCATAACGAATAACGCATAACGCGTAACGCATAACGCATAACGAATAACGCATAACGCATAACGAATAACGCATAACGCATAACGTATAACGCATAACGCCTAACGCATAAGGCATAAGGGATAAGGCATAACGCATATAGCATAACGCATAACGCATGACGGATCACGCATTACTCATAACGCATAACGCATAACGTACAAAGCATAACGCATAACGCATAACGCATAACGCATAACGCATAACGCAATCGCATAACGCATAACGCATAACGCATAACGCATAACGCGTAACGCATAATGCATAACGCATAACGCATAACGCATATAGCATAACGCATAAAGCATGACGGATCACGCATTACTCATAACGCATAACGCATAACGCATAACGCATAACGCATAACGCATAACGCATAACGCATAACGAATAACGCATAACGAATAACGCATAACGCACAACGCATAACGCATAACGCATAACGCATAACGCATAACGGATCCAGCATTACTCATAACGCATAACGCATAACGGATCCAGCATTACTCATAACGCATAACGCATAACGCATAATCCATAACGCAAAACGCATAACGGATCCAGCATTACTCATAACGCATAACGCATACCGCATAACGCATATCGGATCAAGCATTACTCATAACGCATAACGCATTACGTGTAACGCATAAGGCATAAGGCATAACGCATATAGCATAATGTATAACGCATGACGGATCACGCATTACTCATAACGCATAACGCATAACGCACAAAGCATAACGCATAACGCATAACGCATAATGCATAACGCATAACGCATAACGCATAACGCATAACGCATAACGCACAACGCATAACACATAACGCATAACGCATAACGCATAACTCATAACGCATAACGCATAACGCATAACGCATAACGCATAACGCATAACGCATAACGCATAGCGCATAACGCATCACGCATAACGCATAATGCATAACGCATAACGCATAACGCATAACTCATAACGCATAACGCATAACGCATAACGCAAAACGCATAACGCATAACGCATAACGCATAGCGGATCACGCATTACTCATAACGCATAACGCATAACGCACAAAGCATAACGCATAACGCATAACGCATAACGCAGAACGCATAACGCATAACGCATAACGCATAACGCATAACGCATAACGCATAACGGATCACGCATAACGCATAACGCATAACGCATAACGCATAACGCATAACGCATAACGCATAACGCATAACGCATAACGCATAACGGATAACGCATAACGCATAACGCATAACGCATAACGCACAATGCATAACGCATAACGCACAACGCATAACGCATAACGCATAACGCATAACGCATAACGCATAACACATAACGAATATCGCATAACGCATAATCCATAACGCATAACGGATCACGCATTACTCATAACGCATAACGCATAACGCACAAAGCATAACGCATAACGCATAACGCATAACGCATAACGCATAACGCATAACGCATAACGCATAACGCATAACGCATAACGCATAACGCATAACGCATAACGCATAACGCATAACGCATAACGCATAACGCATAACGCATAACGCATAACGCATAACGCATAACGCATAACGCATAACGCACAACGCATAACGCATAAAGCATAACACATAACGAATAACCCATAACGCATAACGCATAACGCATAACGCATAACGAATAACGCATAACGCGTAACGCATAACGCATAACGAATAACGCATAACGCATAACGAATAACGCATAACGCATAACGTATAACGCATAACGCCTAACGCATAAGGCATAAGGGATAAGGCATAACGCATATAGCATAACGCATAACGCATGACGGATCACGCATTACTCATAACGCATAACGCATAACGTACAAAGCATAACGCATAACGCATAACGCATAACGCATAACGCATAACGCAAACGCATAACGCATAACGCATAACGCATAACGCGTAACGCATAATGCATAACGCATAACGCATAACGCATATAGCATAACGCATAAAGCATGACGGATCACGCATTACTCATAACGCATAACGCATAACGCATAACGCATAACGCATAACGCATAACGCATAACGCATAACGCATAACGCATAACGAATAACGCATAACGAATAACGCATAACGCACAACGCATAACGCATAACGCATAACGCATAACGCATAACGGATCCAGCATTACTCATAACGCATAACGCATAACGGATCCAGCATTACTCATAACGCATAACGCATAACGCATAATCCATAACGCAAAACGCATAACGGATCCAGCATTACTCATAACGCATAACGCATACCGCATAACGCATATCGGATCAAGCATTACTCATAACGCATAACGCATTACGTGTAACGCATAAGGCATAAGGCATAACGCATATAGCATAATGTATAACGCATGACGGATCACGCATTACTCATAACGCATAACGCATAACGCACAAAGCATAACGCATAACGCATAACGCATAATGTATAACGCATAACGCATAACGCATAACGCATAACGCATAACGCACAACGCATAACACATAACGCATAACGCATAACGCATAACTCATAACGCATAACGCATAACGCATAACGCATAACGCATAACGCATAACGCATAACGCATAGCGCATAACGCATCACGCATAACGCATAATGCATAACGCATAACGCATAACGCATAACTCATAACGCATAACGCATAACGCATAACGCAAAACGCATAACGCATAACGCATAACGCATAGCGGATCACGCATTACTCATAACGCATAACGCATAACGCACAAAGCATAACGCATAACGCATAACGCATAACGCAGAACGCATAACGCATAACGCATAAC
This sequence comes from Lasioglossum morio, assembly GCA_916610235.2. Classification (NCBI taxonomy): domain Eukaryota; kingdom Metazoa; phylum Arthropoda; class Insecta; order Hymenoptera; family Halictidae; genus Lasioglossum; species Lasioglossum morio. The sequence goes on along the minus strand of CAKAJA020000325.1, from coordinate 285,651 downwards.
GCATAACGCATAACGGATCACGCATAACGCATAAAGCATAACGCATAACGCCTAACGCATAACGCATAACGCATAACGAATAAAGCATAACGCATCACGCATAAAGCATAACGCATAACGCATAATGCATAATGCACAACGCATAACGCATAACACGTAACGAATATCGCATAACGCATAATCCATAACGCATAACGCATACAGCACAACGCATAACGAATAACGCAAAACGCATAACGCATAACGGATCCAGCATTACTCATAACGCATAACGCATAACGCATAATCCATAACGCATAACGCATAAAGCACAACGCATAACGAATAACGCAAAACGCATAACGCATAACGGATCCAGCATTACTCATAACGCATAACGCATAACGCATAATCCATAACGCATAACGCATAACGGATCCATCATTACTCGTAACGCATAACGCATACCGCATAACGCATATCGGATCAAGCATTAATCATAACGCATAACGCATTACGTATAACGCATAAGACATAACGCATAACGCATAACGCATAACGCATAACGCATAACGCATAACGAATAACGCAAAACGCATAACGCATAACGGATCCAGCATTACTCATAACGCATAACGCATAACGCATAACGCATAACGCATAACGCATAACGCATAACGCATAACGCATAACGCATAACGCATAACGCATAACGCATAACGCATAACGCATAACGCATAACGCATAACGCATTACTCATAACGCATAACGCATAACGCACAAAGCATAACGCATAACGCATAACGCATAACGCATAACGCATAACGCATAACGCATAACGCATAACGAATAACGCATAACGCATAACGCATAACACATAACGCATAACGCATAACGCATAACGCATAACGCATAACGCATAACGAATAACCCATAACGCATAACGCATAACGCATAACGCATAACGCATAACGCATAACGCATAACGCATAACGCATAACGCATAACGCATAACGCATAACGCATAACGCATAACGCATAACGCATAACGCATAACGCATAACGCATAACGCATAACGCATAACGCATAACGCATAACGCATAACGCATAACGCATAACGCATAACGCATCACGCACAAAGCATAACGCATAACGCATAACGCATAGCGCATAACGCATAACGCATAACGCATAACGCATAACGCATAACGGATCACGCATAACGCATAAAGCATAACGCATAACGCATAACGCCTAACGCATAACGCATAACGCATAACGAATAAAGCATAACGCATCACGCATAAAGCATAACGCATAACGCATAATGCATAATGCATAACGCATAACGAATACCGCAAAACGCATAACGCCTAACGCATAACGGATCACGCATAACGCATAAAGCATAACGCAGAACGCATAACGCATAACATATAACGCATAACGCATAACGCATACGGTATAACCCATAACGCATAACGCATAACGCATAAAGCATAACGCATAACTTTTAACGCATAACGCAGAACGCATAACGCATAACGCATAACGCATATCGGATCAAGCATTACTCATAACGCATAACGCATTACGTGTAACGCATAATGCATAAGGCATAACGCATATAGCATAATGTATAACGCATGACGGATCACGCATTACTCATAACGCATAACGCATAACGCACAAAGCATAACGCATAACGCATAACGCATAATGTATAACGCATAACGCATAACGCATATCGTATAACGCACAACGCATAACGCATAACGCATAACGCATAACGCATAACTCATAACGCATAACGCATAACGCATAACGCATAACGCATAGCGCATAACGCATCACGCATAACGCATAATGCATAACGCATAACGCATAACTCATAACGCATAACGCATAACGCATAACGCAAAACGCATAACGCATACCGCATAACGCATAGCGGATCACGCATTACTCATAACGCATAACGCATACCGCATAACGAATATCGGATCAAGCATTACTCATAACGCATAACGCATTACGTGTAACGCATAAGGCATAAGGCATAACGCATATAGCATAATGTATAACGCATGACGGATCACGCATTACTCATAACGCATAACGCATAACGCATAACGCATAACGGATCACGCATAACGCATAACGCATAACGCATAACGCATAACACATCACGCATAACGCATAATGCATAACGCATAACGCATAACTCATAACGCATAACGCATAACGCAAAACGCATAACGCATACCGCATAACGCATAGCGGATCACGCATTACTCATAACGCATAACGCATACCGCATAACGTATATCGGATCAAGCATTACTCATAACGCATAACGCATTACTCATAACGCATAACGCATAACGCACAAAGCATAACGCATAACGCATAACGCATAACGCATAACGCATAACGCATAACGCATAACGAATAACGCATAACGCATAACGCATAACACATAACGAATATCGGATCAAGCATTACTCATAACGCATAACGCATTACGTGTAACGCATAAGGCATAAGGCATAACGCATATAGCATAATGTATAACGCATGACGGATCACGCATTACTCATAACGCATAACGCATAACGCATAACGCATAACGCATAACGCATAACGCATAACGCATAACGCATAACGCATAACGCATAACGCATAACGCATAACGCATAACGCATAACGCATAACGCATAACGCATAACGCATAACGCATAACGCATAACGCATCACGCACAAAGCATAACGCATAACGCATAACGCATAGCGCATAACGCATAACGCATAACGCATAACGCATAACGCATAACGGATCACGCATAACGCATAAAGCATAACGCATAACGCATAACGCCTAACGCATAACGCATAACGCATAACGAATAAAGCATAACGCATCACGCATAAAGCATAACGCATAACGCATAATGCATAATGCATAACGCATAACGAATACCGCAAAACGCATAACGCCTAACGCATAACGGATCACGCATAACGCATAAAGCATAACGCAGAACGCATAACGCATAACATATAACGCATAACGCATAACGCATACGGTATAACCCATAACGCATAACGCATAACGCATAAAGCATAACGCATAACTTTTAACGCATAACGCAGAACGCATAACGCATAACGCATAACGGATCCAGCATTACTCATAACGCATAACGCATACCGCATAACGCATATTGGATCAAGCATTACTCATAACGCATAACGCATTACGTGTAACGCATAATGCATAAGGCATAACGCATATAGCATAATGTATAACGCATGACGGATCACGCATTACTCATAACGCATAACGCATAACGCACAAAGCATAACGCATAACGCATAACGCATAATGTATAACGCATAACGCATAACGCATATCGTATAACGCACAACGCATAACGCATAACGCATAACGCATAACGCATAACTCATAACGCATAACGCATAACGCATAACGCAAAACGCATAACGCATACCGCATAACGCATAGCGGATCACGCATTACTCATAACGCATAACGCATACCGCATAACGAATATCGGATCAAGCATTACTCATAACGCATAACGCATTACGTGTAACGCATAAGGCATAAGGCATAACGCATATAGCATAATGTATAACGCATGACGGATCACGCATTACTCATAACGCATAACGCATAACGCATAACGCATAACGGATCACGCATAACGCATAACGCATAACGCATAACGCATAACGCATAACGCATAAAACATCACGCATACAGCATAACGCATAACGCATAACGCATAACGCATAACGCATAACGCATAACGCATAACGCATAACATATAACGCATAACGCATAACGCATACGGTATAACCCATAACGCATAACGCATAACGCATAAAGCATAACGCATAACTTTTAACGCATAACGCAGAACGCATAACGCATAACGCATAACGGATCCAGCATTACTCATAACGCATAACGCATACCGCATAACGCATATTGGATCAAGCATTACTCATAACGCATAACGCATTACGTGTAACGCATAATGCATAAGGCATAACGCATATAGCATAATGTATAACGCATGACGGATCACGCATTACTCATAACGCATAACGCATAACGCACAAAGCATAACGCATAACGCATAACGCATAATGTATAACGCATAACGCATAACGCATATCGTATAACGCACAACGCATAACGCATAACGCATAACGCATAACGCATAACTCATAACGCATAACGCATAACGCATAACGCATAACGCATAGCGCATAACGCATCACGCATAACGCATAATGCATAACGCATAACGCATAACTCATAACGCATAACGCATAACGCATAACGCAAAACGCATAACGCATACCGCATAACGCATAGCGGATCACGCATTACTCATAACGCATAACGCATACCGCATAACGAATATCGGATCAAGCATTACTCATAACGCATAACGCATTACGTGTAACGCATAAGGCATAAGGCATAACGCATATAGCATAATGTATAACGCATGACGGATCACGCATTACTCATAACGCATAACGCATAACGCATAACGCATAACGGATCACGCATAACGCATAACGCATAACGCATAACGCATAACGCATAACGCATAAAACATCACGCATACAGCATAACGCATAACGCATAACGCATAACGCATAACGCATAACGCATAACGCATAACGCATAACGCATAACGCATCACGCATAACGCATAATGCATAACGCATAACGCATAACGCATAACTCATAACGCATAACGCATAACGCATAACGCAAAACGCATAACGCATAACGCATAACGCATAGCGGATCACGCATTACTCATAACGCATAACGCATAACGCACAAAGCATAACGCATAACGCATAGCGGATCACGCATTACTCATAACGCATAACGCATAACGCACAAAGCATAACGCATAACGCATAACGCATAACGCAGAACGCATAACGCATTACGCATAACGCATAACGCATAACGCATATCGCATAACGCATAACGCATAACGCATAACGCATAGCGCATAACGCATAACGCATAACGCATAACGCATAACGCATAACGGATCACGCATAACGCATAAAGCATAACGCATAACGCATAACGCCTAACGCATAACGCATAACGAATAACGAATAAAGCATAACGCATCACGCATAAAGCATAACGCATAACGCATAATGCATAATGCATAACGCATAACGAATACCGCAAAACGCATAACGCCTAACGCATAACGGATCACGCATAACGCATAAAGCATAACGCAGAACGCATAACGCATAACATATAACGCATAACGCATGACGCATACGGTATAACCCATAACGCATAACGCATAACGCAAAACGCATAACGCATAACGCATAACGCATAACGCATAACGGATCACGCATTACTCAAAACGCATAACGCATAACGGATCACGCATTACTCATAACGCATGACGCATAACGCATAACGCATAACGCATAACGCATAACACGTAACGAATATCGCATAACGCATAATCCATAACGCATAACGCATAAAGCACAACGCATAACGAATAACGCAAAACGCATAACGCATAACGCATAACGGATCCAGCATTATCCATAACGCATAACGGATCACGCAAATCGCATAACGCATAACGGATCACGCATTACTCATAACGCATAACGCATAACGCATAACGCATAACGCACAACGCATAGCGCATAACGCATAACGCATAACGCATAACTCATAACGCATAACGCATAACGCATAACGCATAACGTATAGCGCATAACGCATCACGCATAACGCATAATGCATAACGCATAACGCATAACTCATAACGCATAACGCATAACGCATAACGCATAACGCATAACGCACAAAGCATAACGCATAACGCATAACGCATAACGTATAACGCATAATGCATAACGCATAACGCATAACGCATAACGCATAACGCATAACGCATAACGCATAACGCATAGCGCATAACGCATAACGCATAACGCATAACGCATAACGCATAACGCATAACGCATAGCGCATAACGCATAACGCATAACGCATAACGCATAACGCATAACGGATCACGCATAACGCATAAAGCATAACGCATAACGCATAACGCCTAACGCATAACGCATAACGCATAACGAATAAAGCATAACGCATCACGCATAAAGCATAACGCATAACGCATAATGCATAATGCATAACGCATAACGAATACCGCAAAACGCATAACGCCTAACGCATAACGGATCACGCATAACGCATAAAGCATAACGCAGAACGCATAACGCATAACATATAACGCATAACGCATAACGCATACGGTATAACCCATAACGCATAACGCATAACGCATAAAGCATAACGCATAACTTTTAACGCATAACGCAGAACGCATAACGCATAACGCATAACGCATAACGGATCCAGCATTACTCATAACGCATAACGCATACCGCATAACGCATATCGGATCAAGCATTACTCATAACGCATAACGCATTACGTGTAACGCATAATGCATAAGGCATAACGCATATAGCATAATGTATAACGCATGACGGATCACGCATTACTCATAACGCATAACGCATAACGCACAAAGCATAACGCATAACGCATAACGCATAATGTATAACGCATAACGCATAACGCATATCGTATAACGCACAACGCATAACGCATAACGCATAACGCATAACGCATAACTCATAACGCATAACGCATAACGCATAACGCATAACGCATAGCGCATAACGCATCACGCATAACGCATAATGCATAACGCATAACGCATAACTCATAACGCATAACGCATAACGCATAACGCATAACGCAAAACGCATAACGCATACCGCATAACGCATAGCGGATCACGCATTACTCATAACGCATAACGCATACCGCATAACGAATATCGGATCAAGCATTACTCATAACGCATAACGCATTACGTGTAACGCATAAGGCATAAGGCATAACGCATATAGCATAATGTATAACGCATGACGGATCACGCATTACTCATAACGCATAACGCATAACGCATAACGCATAACGCATAACGGATCACGCATAACGCATAACGCATAACGCATAACGCATAACGCATAACGCATAACGGATCACGCATAACGCATAAAGCATAACGCATAACGCATAACGCCTAACGCATAACGCATAACGGATCACGCATAACGCATAAAGCATAACGCATAACGCATAACGCCTAACGCATAACGCATAACGCATAACGAATAAAGCATAACGCATCACGCATAAAGCATAACGCATAACGCATAATGCATAATGCATAACGCATAACGAATACCGCAAAACGCATAACGCCTAACGCATAACGGATCACGCATAACGCATAAAGCATAACGCAGAACGCATAACGCATAACATATAACGCATAACGCATGACGCATACGGTATAACCCATAACGCATAACGCATAACGCAAAACGCATAACGCATAACGCATAACGCATAACGCATAACGGATCACGCATTACTCAAAACGCATAACGCATAACGGATCACGCATTACTCATAACGCATGACGCATAACGCATAACGCATAACGCATAACGCATAACACGTAACGAATATCGCATAACGCATAATCCATAACGCATAACGCATAAAGCACAACGCATAACGAATAACGCAAAACGCATAACGCATAACGCATAACGGATCCAGCATTATCCATAACGCATAACGGATCACGCAAATCGCATAACGCATAACGGATCACGCATTACTCATAACGCATAACGCATAACGCATAACGCATAACGCACAACGCATAGCGCATAACGCATAACGCATAACGCATAACTCATAACGCATAACGCATAACGCATAACGCATAACGTATAGCGCATAACGCATCACGCATAACGCATAATGCATAACGCATAACGCATAACTCATAACGCATAACGCATAACGCATAACGCATAACGCATAACGCACAAAGCATAACGCATAACGCATAACGCATAACGTATAACGCATAACGCATAACGCATAACGCATAACGCATAACGCATAACGCATAACGCATAACGCATAACGCATAGCGCATAACGCATAACGCATAACGCATAACGCATAACGCATAACGCATAACGCATAGCGCATAACGCATAACGCATAACGCATAACGCATAACGCATAACGCATAACGGATCACGCATAACGCATAAAGCATAACGCATAACGCATAACGCCTAACGCATAACGCATAACGCATAACGAATAAAGCATAACGCATCACGCATAAAGCATAACGCATAACGCATAATGCATAATGCATAACGCATAACGAATACCGCAAAACGCATAACGCCTAACGCATAACGGATCACGCATAACGCATAAAGCATAACGCAGAACGCATAACGCATAACATATAACGCATAACGCATAACGCATACGGTATAACCCATAACGCATAACGCATAACGCATAAAGCATAACGCATAACTTTTAACGCATAACGCAGAACGCATAACGCATAACGCATAACGCATAACGGATCCAGCATTACTCATAACGCATAACGCATACCGCATAACGCATATCGGATCAAGCATTACTCATAACGCATAACGCATTACGTGTAACGCATAATGCATAAGGCATAACGCATATAGCATAATGTATAACGCATGACGGATCACGCATTACTCATAACGCATAACGCATAACGCACAAAGCATAACGCATAACGCATAACGCATAATGTATAACGCATAACGCATAACGCATATCGTATAACGCACAACGCATAACGCATAACGCATAACGCATAACGCATAACTCATAACGCATAACGCATAACGCATACCGCATAACGAATATCGGATCAAGCATTACTCATAACGCATAACGCATTACGTGTAACGCATAAGGCATAAGGCATAACGCATATAGCATAATGTATAACGCATGACGGATCACGCATTACTCATAACGCATAACGCATAACGCATAACGCATAACGGATCACGCATAACGCATAACGCATAACGCATAACGCATAACGCATCACGCATAACGCATAACGAATAACCCATAACGCATAACGCATAACGCATAACGCATAACGCATAACGCATAACGCATAACGCATAACGCATAACGCATAACGCATAACGCATAACGCATAACGCATAACGCATAACGCATAACGCATAACGCATAACGCATAACGCATAACGCATAACGCATAACGCATAACGCATAACGCATCACGCACAAAGCATAACGCATAACGCATAACGCATAACGCATAACGCATAACGCATAACGCATAACGCATAACGCATAACGCATAACGGATCACGCATAACGCATAAAGCATAACGCATAACGCATAACGCCTAACGCATAACGCATAACGCATAACGAATAAAGCATAACGCATCACGCATAAAGCATAACGCATAACGCATAATGCATAATGCATAACGCATAACGAATACCGCAAAACGCATAATGCCTAACGCATAACGGATCACGCATAACGCATAAAGCATAACGCAGAACGCATAACGCATAACATATAACGCATAACGCATAACGCATACGGTATAACCCATAACGCATAACGCATAACGCATAAAGCATAACGCATAACTTTTAACGCATAACGCAGAACGCATAACGCATAACGCATAACGCATAACGCATAACGCATAACGCATAGCGCATAACGCATCACGCATAACGCATAATGCATAACGCATAACGCATAACTCATAACGCATAACGCATAACGCATAACGCAAAACGCATAACGCATACCGCATAACGCATAGCGGATCACGCATTACTCATAACGCATAACGCATACCGCATAACGAATATCGGATCAAGCATTACTCATAACGCATAACGCATTACGTGTAACGCATAAGGCATAAGGCATAACGCATATAGCATAATGTATAACGCATGACGGATCACGCATTACTCATAACGCATAACGCATAACGCATAACGCATAACGGATCACGCATAACGCATAACGCATAACGCATAACGCATAACGCATCACGCATAACGCATAACGAATAACCCATAACGCATAACGCATAACGCATAACGCATAACGCATAACGCATAACGCATAACGCATAACGCATAACGCATAACGCATAACGCATAACGCATAACGCATAACGCATAACGCATAACGCATAACGCATAACGCATAACGCATAACGCATAACGCATAACGCATAACGCATCACGCACAAAGCATAACGCATAACGCATAACGCATAACGCATAACGCATAACGCATAACGCATAACGCATAACGCATAACGCATAACGGATCACGCATAACGCATAAAGCATAACGCATAACGCATAACGCCTAACGCATAACGCATAACGCATAACGAATAAAGCATAACGCATCACGCATAAAGCATAACGCATAACGCATAATGCATAATGCATAACGCATAACGAATACCGCAAAACGCATAACGCCTAACGCATAACGGATCACGCATAACGCATAAAGCATAACGCAGAACGCATAACGCATAACATATAACGCATAACGCATAACGCATACGGTATAACCCATAACGCATAACGCATAACGCATAAAGCATAACGCATAACTTTTAACGCATAACGCAGAACGCATAACGCATAACGCATAACGCATAACGCATAACGCATAACGCATAGCGCATAACGCATCACGCATAACGCATAATGCATAACGCATAACGCATAACTCATAACGCATAACGCATAACGCATAACGCAAAACGCATAACGCATACCGCATAACGCATAGCGGATCACGCATTACTCATAACGCATAACGCATACCGCATAACGAATATCGGATCAAGCATTACTCATAACGCATAACGCATTACGTGTAACGCATAAGGCATAAGGCATAACGCATATAGCATAATGTATAACGCATGACGGATCACGCATTACTCATAACGCATAACGCATAACGCATAACGCATAACGGATCACGCATAACGCATAACGCATAACGCATAACGCATAACGCATAACGCATAACGCATAAAACATCACGCATACAGCATAACGCATAACGCATAACGCATAACGCATAACGCATAACGCATAACGCATAACGCATAACGCATAACGCATCACGCATAACGCATAATGCATAACGCATAACGCATAACGCATAACTCATAACGCATAACGCATAACGCATAACGCAAAACGCATAACGCATAACGCATAACGCATAGCGGATCACGCATTACTCATAACGCATAACGCATAACGCACAAAGCATAACGCATAACGCATAGCGGATCACGCATAACTCATAACGCATAACGCATAACGCACAAAGCATAACGCATAACGCATAACGCATAACGCAGAACGCATAACGCATTACGCATAACGCATAACGCATAACGCATATCGCATAACGCATAACGCATAACGCATAACGCATAGCGCATAACGCATAACGCATAACGCATAACGCATAACGCATAACGGATCACGCATAACGCATAAAGCATAACGCATAACGCATAACGCCTAACGCATAACGCATAACGCATAACGAATAAAGCATAACGCATCACGCATAAAGCATAACGCATAACGCATAATGCATAATGCATAACGCATAACGAATACCGCAAAACGCATAACGCCTAACGCATAACGGATCACGCATAACGCATAAAGCATAACGCAGAACGCATAACGCATAACATATAACGCATAACGCATGACGCATACGGTATAACCCATAACGCATAACGCATAACGCAAAACGCATAACGCATAACGCATAACGCATAACGCATAACGGATCACGCATTACTCAAAACGCATAACGCATAACGGATCACGCATTACTCATAACGCATGACGCATAACGCATAACGCATAACGCATAACGCATAACACGTAACGAATATCGCATAACGCATAATCCATAACGCATAACGCATAAAGCACAACGCATAACGAATAACGCAAAACGCATAACGCATAACGCATAACGGATCCAGCATTATCCATAACGCATAACGGATCACGCAAATCGCATAACGCATAACGGATCACGCATTACTCATAACGCATAACGCATAACGCATAACGCATAACGCATAACGCATAGCGCATAACGCATAACGCATAACGCATAACTCATAACGCATAACGCATAACGCATAACGCATAACGTATAGCGCATAACGCATCACGCATAACGCATAATGCATAACGCATAACGCATAACTCATAACGCATAACGCATAACGCATAACGCATAACGCATAACGCACAAAGCATAACGCATAACGCATAACGCATAACGTATAACGCATAACGCATAACGCATAACGCATAACGCATAACGCATAACGCATAACGCATAACGCATAACGCATAGCGCATAACGCATAACGCATAACGCATAACGCATAACGCATAACGCATAACGCATAGCGCATATCGCATAACGCATAACGCATAACGCATAACGCATAACGGATCACGCATAACGCATAAAGCATAACGCATAACGCATAACGCCTAACGCATAACGCATAACGCATAACGAATAAAGCATAACGCATCACGCATAAAGCATAACGCATAACGCATAATGCATAATGCATAACGCATAACGAATACCGCAAAACGCATAACGCCTAACGCATAACGGATCACGCATAACGCATAAAGCATAACGCAGAACGCATAACGCATAACATATAACGCATAACGCATAACGCATACGGTATAACCCATAACGCATAACGCATAACGCATAAAGCATAACGCATAACTTTTAACGCATAACGCAGAACGCATAACGCATAACGCATAACGCATAACGGATCCAGCATTACTCATAACGCATAACGCATACCGCATAACGCATATCGGATCAAGCATTACTCATAACGCATAACGCATTACGTGTAACGCATAATGCATAAGGCATAACGCATATAGCATAATGTATAACGCATGACGGATCACGCATTACTCATAACGCATAACGCATAACGCACAAAGCATAACGCATAACGCATAACGCATAATGTATAACGCATAACGCATAACGCATATCGTATAACGCACAACGCATAACGCATAACGCATAACGCATAACGCATAACTCATAACGCATAACGCATAACGCATAACGCATAACGCATAGCGCATAACGCATCACGCATAACGCATAAAGCATAACGCATAACGCATAACTCATAACGCATAACGCATAACGCATAACGCAAAACGCATAACGCATACCGCATAACGCATAGCGGATCACGCATTACTCATAACGCATAACGCATACCGCATAACGAATATCGGATCAAGCATTACTCATAACGCATAACGCATTACGTGTAACGCATAAGGCATAAGGCATAACGCATATAGCATAATGTATAACGCATGACGGATCACGCATTACTCATAACGCATAACGCATAACGCATAACGCATAACGGATCACGCATAACGCATAACGCATAACGCATAACGCATAACGCATCACGCATAACGCATAATGCATAACGCATAACGCATAACTCATAACGCATAACGCATAACGCATAACGCAAAACGCATAACGCATACCGCATAACGCATAGCGGATCACGCATTACTCATAACGCATAACGCATACCGCATAACGAATATCGGATCAAGCATTACTCATAACGCATAACGCATTACTCATAACGCATAACGCATAACGCACAAAGCATAACGCATAACGCATAACGCATAACGCATAACGCATAACGCATAACGCATAACGCATAACGAATAACGCATAACGCATAACGCATAACACATAACGCATAACGCATAACGCATAACGCATAACGCATAACGCATAACGAATAACCCATAACGCATAACGCATAACGCATAACGCATAACGCATAACGCATAACGCATAACGCATAACGCATAACGCATAACGCATAACGCATAACGCATAACGCATAACGCATAACGCATAACGCATCACGCATAAAGCATAACGCATAACGCATAATGCATAATGCATAACGCATAACGAATACCGCAAAACGCATAACGCCTAACGCATAACGGATCACGCATAACGCATAAAGCATAACGCAGAACGCATAACGCATAACATATAACGCATAACGCATAACGCATACGGTATAACCCATAACGCATAACGCATAACGCATAAAGCATAACGCATAACTTTTAACGCATAACGCAGAACGCATAACGCATAACGCATAACGCATAACGGATCCAGCATTACTCATAACGCATAACGCATACCGCATAACGCATATTGGATCAAGCATTACTCATAACGCATAACGCATTACGTGTAACGCATAATGCATAAGGCATAACGCATATAGCATAATGTATAACGCATGACGGATCACGCATTACTCATAACGCATAACGCATAACGCACAAAGCATAACGCATAACGCATAACGCATAATGTATAACGCATAACGCATAACGCATATCGTATAACGCACAACGCATAACGCATAACGCATAACGCATAACGCATAACTCATAACGCATAACGCATAACGCATAACGCATAACGCATAGCGCATAACGCATCACGCATAACGCATAACGCATAACGCATAACGCATAACGCATAACGCATAACGCATAACGCATAACGCAAAACGCATAACGCATACCGCATAACGCATAGCGGATCACGCATTACTCATAACGCATAACGCATACCGCATAACGAATATCGGATCAAGCATTACTCATAACGCATAACGCATTACGTGTAACGCATAAGGCATAAGGCATAACGCATATAGCATAATGTATAACGCATGACGGATCACGCATTACTCATAACGCATAACGCATAACGCATAACGCATAACGGATCACGCATAACGCATAACGCATAACGCATAACGCATAACGCATAACGCATAAAACATCACGCATACAGCATAACGCATAACGCATAACGCATAACGCATAACGCATAACGCATAACGCATAACGCATAACGCATCACGCATAACGCATAATGCATAACGCATAACGCATAACGCATAACTCATAACGCATAACGCATAACGCATAACGCAAAACGCATAACGCATAACGCATAACGCATAGCGGATCACGCATTACTCATAACGCATAACGCATAACGCACAAAGCATAACGCATAACGCATAGCGGATCACGCATTACTCATAACGCATAACGCATAACGCACAAAGCATAACGCATAACGCATAACGCATAACGCAGAACGCATAACGCATTACGCATAACGCATAACGCACAACGCATAGCGCATAACGCATAACGCATAACGCATAACTCATAACGCATAACGCATAACGCATAACGCATAACGTATAGCGCATAACGCATCACGCATAACGCATAATGCATAACGCATAACGCATAACTCATAACGCATAACGCATAACGCATAACGCATAACGCATAACGCACAAAGCATAAAGCATAACGCATAACGCATAATGCATAATGCATAACGCATAACGAATACCGCAAAACGCATAACGCATAACGCATAACGCATAACGGATCACGCATAACGCATAAAGCATAACGCATAACGCATAACGCCTAACGCATAACGCATAACGCATAACGAATAAAGCATAACGCATCACGCATAAAGCATAACGCATAACGCATAATGCATAATGCATAACGCATAACGAATACCGCAAAACGCATAACGCCTAACGCATAACGGATCACGCATAACGCATAAAGCATAACGCAGAACGCATAACGCATAACATATAACGCATAACGCATAACGCATACGGTATAACCCATAACGCATAACGCATAACGCATAAAGCATAACGCATAACTTTTAACGCATAACGCAGAACGCATAACGCATAACGCATAACGCATAACGGATCCAGCATTACTCATAACGCATAACGCCTACCGCATAACGCATATCGGATCAAGCATTACTCATAACGCATAACGCATTACGTGTAACGCATAATGCATAAGGCATAACGCATATAGCATAATGTATAACGCATGACGGATCACGCATTACTCATAACGCATAACGCATAACGCACAAAGCATAACGCATAACGCATAACGCATAATGTATAACGCATAACGCATAACGCATATCGTATAACGCACAACGCATAACGCATAACGCATAACGCATAACGCATAACTCATAACGCATAACGCATAACGCATAACGCATAACGCATAGCGCATAACGCATCACGCATAACGCATAATGCATAACGCATAACGCATAACTCATAACGCATAACGCATAACGCATAACGCAAAACGCATAACGCATAACGCATAACGCATAACGGATCACGCATTACTCATAACGCATAACGCATACCGCATAACGAATATCGGATCAAGCATTACTCATAACGCATAACGCATTACGTGTAACGCATAAGGCATAAGGCATAACGCATATAGCATAATGTATAACGCATGACGGATCACGCATTACTCATAACGCATAACGCATAACGCATAACGCATAACGGATCACGCATAACGCATAACGCATAACGCATAACGCATAACGCATAACGCATAACGCATAAAACATCACGCATACAGTATAACGCATAACGGATCACGCATAACGCATAACGCATAACGCATAACGCATAACGCATAACGCATAACGCATAACGCATAACGAATAAAGCATAACGCATCACGCATAAAGCATAACGCATAACGCATAATGCATAATGCATAACGCATAACGAATACCGCAAAACGCATAACGCCTAACGCATAACGGATCACGCATAACGCATAAAGCATAACGCAGAACGCATAACGCATAACATATAACGCATAACGCATAACGCATACGGTATAACCCATAACGCATAACGCATAACGCATAAAGCATAACGCATAACTTTTAACGCATAACGCAGAACGCATAACGCATAACGCATAACGCATAACGGATCCAGCATTACTCATAACGCATAACGCATACCGCATAACGCATATCGGATCAAGCATTACTCATAACGCATAACGCAATACGTGTAACGCATAATGCATAAGGCATAACGCATATAGCATAATGTATAACGCATGACGGATCACGCATTACTCATAACGCATAACGCATAACGCACAAAGCATAACGCATAACGCATAACGCATAATGTATAACGCATAACGCATAACGCATATCGTATAACGCACAACGCATAACGCATAACGCATAACGCATAACGCATAACTCATAACGCATAACGCATAACGCATAACGCATAACGCATAGCGCATAACGCATCACGCATAACGCCTAATGCATAACGCATATCGCATAACTCATAACGCATAACGCATAACGCATAACGCAAAACGCATAACGCATACCGCATAACGCATAGCGGATCACGCATTACTCATAACGCATAACGCATACCGCATAACGAATATCGGATCAAGCATTACTCATAACGCATAACGCATTACGTGTAACGCATAAGGCATAAGGCATAACGCATATAGCATAATGTATAACGCATGACGGATCACGCATTACTCATAACGCATAACGCATAACGCATAACGCATAACGGATCACGCATAACGCATAACGCATAACGCATAACGCATAACGCATAAAACATCACGCATACAGCATAACGCATAACGCATAACGCATAACGCATAACGCATAACGCATAACGCATAACGCATAACGCATAACGCATAACGCATCACGCATAACGCATAATGCATAACGCATAACGCATAACGCATAACTCATAACGCATAACGCATAACGCATAACGCAAAACGCATAACGCATAACGCATAACGCATAGCGGATCACGCATTACTCATAACGCATAACGCATAACGCACAAAGCATAACGCATAACGCATAGCGGATCACGCATTACTCATAACGCATAACGCATAACGCACAAAGCATAACGCATAACGCATAACGCATAACGCAGAACGCATAACGCATAACGCATTACGCATAACGCATAACGCATAACGCATATCGCATAACGCATAACGCATAACGCATAACGCATAGCGCATAACGCATAACGCATAACGCATAACGCATAACGCATAACGGATCACGCATAACGCATAAAGCATAACGCATAACGCATAACGCCTAACGCATAACGCATAACGCATAACGAATAAAGCATAACGCATCACGCATAAAGCATAACGCATAACGCATAATGCATAATGCATAACGCATAACGAATACCGCAAAACGCATAACGCCTAACGCATAACGGATCACGCATAACGCATAAAGCATAACGCAGAACGCATAACGCATAACATATAACGCATAACGCATGACGCATACGGTATAACCCATAACGCATAACGCATAACGCATAAAGCATAACGCATAACTTTTAACGCATAACGCATAACGCATAACATACAACGCATAACGCATGACGCATACGGTATAACCCATAACGCATAACGCATAACGCATAAAGCATAACGCATAACTTTTAACGCATAACGCATAACGCATAACGCATAACGCATAACGCATAACACATAACGCATAACGCATAACGCATAACGCATAACGCATAACGCATAACGCATAACGAATAACCCATAACGCATAACGCATAACGCATAACGCATAACGCATAACGCATAACGCATAACGCATAACGCATAACGCATAACGCATAACGCATAACGCATAACGCATAACGCATAACGCATAACGCATAATCCATAACGCAGAACGCACAACGCATAACGCATAACGCATAACGCATAACGCATCACGCATAACGCATAACGCATAACGCATAACGCATAACGCATAACGCATCACGCATAACACATAACACATAACGCATAACGCATAACGCATAACGCATACCTCATAACACATAACGCATAACGCATAACGCAAAACGCATAACGCAAAACGCATAACGCATAACGCATAACATATAACACATAACGGATCACGCATTACTCATAACGAATAACGCATAACAGATCACGCATTACTCATAACGCATAACGCATTACTCATAACGCAAAACGCATAACGCATAGCGCATAACGCATAACGCATAACGCATAACGGATCACGCATTACTCATAACGCATAACGCATAACGCATAACGCATACCGCATTACTCATAACGCATAACGCATAATGCATAACGGATCACGCATTACTCATAACGCATAACGCATAACGCATAACGCATAACGCTTAACGCATAACGCAAAACGCATAACGCATAACGCATAACGCATAACGCATAACGCATAACGGATCACGCATTACTCAAAACGCATAACGCATAACGGATCACGCATTACTCATAACGCATGACGCATAACGCATAACGCATAACGCATAACGCATAACACGTAACGAATATCGCATAACGCATAATCCATAACGCATAACGCATAAAGCACAACGCATAACGAATAACGCAAAACGCATAACGCATAACGCATAACGGATCCAGCATTATCCATAACGCATAACGGATCACGCAAATCGCATAACGCATAACGGATCACGCATTACTCATAACGCATAACGCATAAAGCATAACGCATAATGTATAACGCATAACGCATAACGCATAACGCATAACGCACAACGCATAACGCATAACGCATAACGCATAACGCATAACGCATAACGCATAACGCATAACGCATAACGCATAACGTATAGCGCATAACGCATCACGCATAACGCATAATGCATAACGCATAACGCATAACTCATAACGCATAACGCATAACGCATAACGCATAACGCATAACGCATAACGCACAAAGCATAACGCATAACGCATAACGCATAACGTATAACGCATAACGCATAACGCATAACGCATAACGCATAACGCATAACGCATAACGCATAACGCATAACGCATAGCGCATAACGCATAACGCATAACGCATAACGCATAACGCATAACGCATAACGCATAGCGCATAACGCATAACGCATAACGCATAACGCATAACGCATAACGGATCACGCATAACGCATAAAGCATAACGCATAACGCATAACGCCTAACGCATAACGCATAACGCATAACGCATAACGAATAAAGCATAACGCATCACGCATAAAGCATAACGCATAACGCATAATGCATAATGCATAACGCATAACGAATACCGCAAAACGCATAACGCCTAACGCATAACGGATCACGCATAACGCATAAAGCATAACGCAGAACGCATAACGCATAACATATAACGCATAACGCATAACGCATACGGTATAACCCATAACGCATAACGCATAACGCATAAAGCATAACGCATAACTTTTAACGCATAACGCAGAACGCATAACGGATAACGCATAACGGATCCAGCATTACTCATAACGCATAACGCATACCGCATAACGCATATCGGATCAAGCATTACTCATAACGCATAACGCATTACGTGTAACGCATAAGGCATAAGGCATAACGCATATAGCATAATGTATAACGCATGACGGATCACGCATTACTCATAACGCATAACGCATAACGCACAAAGCATAACGCATAACGCATAACGCATAATGTATAACGCATAACGCATAACGCATATCGTATAACGCACAACGCATAACGCATAACGCATAACGCATAACGCATAACTCATAACGCATAACGCATAACGCATAACGCATAACGCATAACGCATAGCGCATAACGCATCACGCATAACGCATAATGCATAACGCATAACGCATAACTCATAACGCATAACGCATAACGCATAACGCAAAACGCATAACGCATACCGCATAACGCATAGCGGATCACGCATTACTCATAACGCATAACGCATACCGCATAACGAATATCGGATCAAGCATTACTCATAACGCATAACGCATATCGTATAACGCACAACGCATAACGCATAACGCATAACGCATAACGCATAACGCATCACGCATAACGCATAATGCATAACGCATAACGCATAACGCATAACTCATAACGCATAACGCATAACGCATAACGCATAACGCATAACGCATAGCGGATCACGCATTACTCATAACGCATAACGCATAACGCACAAAGCATAACGCATAACGCATAGCGGATCACGCATTACTCATAACGCATAACGCATAACGCACAAAGCATAACGCATAACGCATAACGCATAACGCAGAACGCATAACGCATTACGCATAACGCATAACGCACAACGCATAGCGCATAACGCATAACGCATAACGCATAACTCATAACGCATAACGCATAACGCATAACGCATAACGTATAGCGCATAACGCATCACGCATAACGCATAATGCATAACGCATAACGCATAACTCATAACGCATAACGCATAACGCATAACGCATAACGCATAACGCACAAAGCATAAAGCATAACGCATAACGCATAATGCATAATGCATAACGCATAACGAATACCGCAAAACGCATAACGCCTAACGCATAACGGATCACGCATAACGCATAAAGCATAACGCAGAACGCATAACGCATAACATATAACGCATAACGCATGACGCATACGGTATAACCCATAACGCATAACGCATAACGCAAAACGCATAACGCATAACGCATAACGCATAACGCATAACGGATCACGCATTACTCAAAACGCATAACGCATAACGGATCACGCATTACTCATAACGCATGACGCATAACGCATAACGCATAACGCATAACGCATAACACGTAACGAATATCGCATAACGCATAATCCATAACGCATAACGCATAAAGCACAACGCATAACGAATAACGCAAAACGCATAACGCATAACGGATCCAGCATTATCCATAACGCATAACGGATCACGCAAATCGCATAACGCATAACGGATCACGCATTACTCATAACGCATAACGCATAAAGCATAACGCATAATGTATAACGCATAACGCATAACGCATAACGCATAACGCACAACGCATAGCGCATAACGCATAACGCATAACGCATAACTCATAACGCATAACGCATAACGCATAACGCATAACGTATAGCGCATAACGCATCACGCATAACGCATAATGCATAACGCATAACGCATAACTCATAACGCATAACGCATAACGCATAACGCATAACGCATAACGCACAAAGCATAACGCATAACGCATAACGCATAACGTATAACGCATAACGCATAACGCATAACGCATAACGCATAACGCATAACGCATAACGCATAACGCATAACGCATAGCGCATAACGCATAACGCATAACGCATAACGCATAACGCATAACGCATAACGCATAGCGCATAACGCATAACGCATAACGCATAACGCATAACGCATAACGGATCACGCATAACGCATAAAGCATAACGCATAACGCATAACGCCTAACGCATAACGCATAACGCATAACGAATAAAGCATAACGCATCACGCATAAAGCATAACGCATAACGCATAATGCATAATGCATAACGCATAACGAATACCGCAAAACGCATAACGCCTAACGCATAACGGATCACGCATAACGCATAAAGCATAACGCAGAACGCATAACGCATAACATATAACGCATAACGCATAACGCATACGGTATAACCCATAACGCATAACGCATAACGCATAAAGCATAACGCATAACTTTTAACGCATAACGCAGAACGCATAACGCATAACGCATAACGCATAACGGATCCAGCATTACTCATAACGCATAACGCCTACCGCATAACGCATATCGGATCAAGCATTACTCATAACGCATAACGCATTACGTGTAACGCATAAGGCATAAGGCATAACGCATATAGCATAATGTATAACGCATGACGGATCACGCATTACTCATAACGCATAACGCATAACGCACAAAGCATAACGCATAACGCATAACGCATAATGTATAACGCATAACGCATAACGCATATCGTATAACGCACAACGCATAACGCATAACGCATAACGCATAACGCATAACTCTTAACGCATAACGCATAACGCATAACGCATAACGCATAGCGCATAACGCATCACGCATAACGCATAATGCATAACGCATAACGCATAACTCATAACGCATAACGCATAACGCATAACGCAAAACGCATAACGCATACCGCATAACGCATAGCGGATCACGCATTACTCATAACGCATAACGCATACCGCATAACGAATATCGGATCAAGCATTACTCATAACGCATAACGCATTACGTGTAACGCATAAGGCATAAGGCATAACGCATATAGCATAATGTATAACGCATGACGGATCACGCATTACTCATAACGCATAACGCATAACGAATAACGCATAACGGATCACGCATAACGCATAACGCATAACGCATAACGCATAACGCATAACGCATAACGCATAAAACATCACGCATACAGCATAACGCATAACGGATCACGCATAACGCATAACGCATAACGCATAACGCATAACGCATAACGCATAACGCATAACGCATAACGAATAAAGCATAACGCATCACGCATAAAGCATAACGCATAACGCATAATGCATAATGCATAACGCATAACGAATACCGCAAAACGCATAACGCCTAACGCATAACGGATCACGCATAACGCATAAAGCATAACGCAGAACGCATAACGCATAACATATAACGCATAACGCATAACGCATACGGTATAACCCATAACGCATAACGCATAACGCATAAAGCATAACGCATAACTTTTAACGCATAACGCAGAACGCATAACGCATAATGCATAATGCATAACGCATAACGAATACCGCAAAACGCATAACGCCTAACGCATAACGGATCACGCATAACGCATAAAGCATAACGCAGAACGCATAACGCATAACATATAACGCATAACGCATGACGCATACGGTATAACCCATAACGCATAACGCATAACGCATAAAGCATAACGCATAACTTTTAACGCATAACGCATAACGCATAACATACAACGCATAACGCATGACGCATACGGTATAACCCATAACGCATAACGCATAACGCATAAAGCATAACGCATAACTTTTAACGCATAACGCATAACGCATAACGCATAACGCATAACACATAACGCATAACGCATAACGCATAACGCATAACGCATAACGCATAACGCATAACGAATAACCCATAACGCATAACGCATAACGCATAACGCATAACGCATAACGCATAACGCATAACGCATAACGCATAACGCATAACGCATAACGCATAACGCATAACGCATAACGCATAACGCATAACGCATAACGCATAACGCATAACGCATAACGCATAACGCATAACGCATAATCCATAACGCAGAACGCACAACGCATAACGCATAACGCATAACGCATAACGCATCACGCATAACGCATAACGCATAACGCATAACGCATCACGCATAACACATAACACATAACGCATACCTCATAACACATAACGCATAACGCATAACGCAAAACGCATAACGCAAAACGCATAACGCATAACGCATAACATATAACACATAACGGATCACGCATTACTCATAACGCATAACGCATAACAGATCACGCATTACTCATAACGCATAACGCATTACTCATAACGCAAAACGCATAACGCATAGCGCATAACGCATAACGCATAACGCATAACGGATCACGCATTACTCATAACGCATAACGCATAACGCATAACGCATACCGCATTACTCATAACGCATAACGCATAATGCATAACGGATCACGCATTACTCATAACGCATAACGCATAACGCATAACGCATAACGCTTAACGCATAACGCAAAACGCATAACGCATAACGCATAACGCATAACGCATAACGCATAACGCATAACGGATCACGCATTACTCAAAACGCATAACGCATAACGGATCACGCATTACTCATAACGCATGACGCATAACGCATAACGCATAACGCATAACGCATAACACGTAACGAATATCGCATAACGCATAATCCATAACGCATAACGCATAAAGCACAACGCATAACGAATAACGCAAAATCCATAACGCATAACGCATAACGGATCCAGCATTATCCATAACGCATAACGGATCACGCAAATCGCATAACGCATAACGGATCACGCATTACTCATAACGCATAACGCATAAAGCATAACGCATAATGTATAACACATAACGCATAACGCATAACGCATAACGCACAACGCATAGCGCATAACGCATAACGCATAACGCATAACTCATAACGCATAACGCATAACGCATAACGCATAACGTATAGCGCATAACGCATCACGCATAACGCATAATGCATAACGCATAACGCATAACTCATAACGCATAACGCATAACGCATAACGCATAACGCATAACGCACAAAGCATAACGCATAACGCATAACGCATAACGTATAACGCATAACGCATAACGCATAACGCATAACGCATAACGCATAACGCATAACGCATAACGCATAACGCATAGCGCATAACGCATAACGCATAACGCATAACGCATAACGCATAACGCATAACGCATAGCGCATAACGCATAACGCATAACGCATAACGCATAACGCATAACGGATCACGCATAACGCATAAAGCATAACGCATAACGCATAACGCCTAACGCATAACGCATAACGCATAACGAATAAAGCATAACGCATCACGCATAAAGCATAACGCATAACGCATAATGCATAATGCATAACGCATAACGAATACCGCAAAACGCATAACGCCTAACGCATAACGGATCACGCATAACGCATAAAGCATAACGCAGAACGCATAACGCATAACATATAACGCATAACGCATAACGCATACGGTATAACCCATAACGCATAACGCATAACGCATAAAGCATAACGCATAACTTTTAACGCATAACGCAGAACGCATAACGCATAACGCATAACGCATAACGGATCCAGCATTACTCATAACGCATAACGCATACCGCATAACGCATATCGGATCAAGCATTACTCATAACGCATAACGCATTACGTGTAACGCATAAGGCATAAGGCATAACGCATATCGGATCAAGCATTACTCATAACGCATAACGCATTACGTGTAACGCATAAGGCATAAGGCATAACGCATATAGCATAATGTATAACGCATGACGGATCACGCATTACTCATAACGCATAACGCATAACGCACAAAGCATAACGCATAACGCATAACGCATAATGTATAACGCATAACGCATAACGCATATCGTATAACGCACAACGCATAACGCATAACGCATAACGCATAACGCATAACTCATAACGCATAACGCATAACGCATAACGCATAACGCATAGCGCATAACGCATCACGCATAACGCATAATGCATAACGCATAACGCATAACTCATAACGCATAACGCATAACGCATAACGCAAAACGCATAACGCATACCGCATAACGCATAGCGGATCACGCATTACTCATAACGCATAACGCATACCGCATAACGAATATCGGATCAAGCATTACTCATAACGCATAACGCATTACGTGTAACGCATAAGGCATAAGGCATAACGCATATAGCATAATGTATAACGCATGACGGATCACGCATTACTCATAACGCATAACGCATAACGCATAACGCATAACGGATCACGCATAACGCATAACGCATAACGCATAACGCATAACGCATAACGCATAACGCATAACGCATAAAACATCACGCATAACGCATAACGCATAACGCATAACGCATAACGTATAACGCATAACGCATAACGCATAACGCATAACGCATAGCGCATAACGCATCACGCATAACGCATAATGCATAACGCATAACGCATAACGCATAACTCATAACGCATAACGCATAACGCATAACGCATAACGCATACCGCATAACGCATAACGCATAACGCATAACGCATAACGCATAACGCATAACGCATAGCGCATAACGCATAACGCTTAACGCATAACGCAAAACGCATAACGCATAACGCATAACGCATAACGCATAACGCATAACGGATCACGCATTACTCAAAACGCATAACGCATAACGGATCACGCATTACTCATAACGCATGACGCATAACGCATAACGCATAACGCATAACACGTAACGAATATCGCATAACGCATAATCCATAACGCATAACGCATAAAGCACAACGCATAACGAATAACGCAAAACGCATAACGCATAACGCATAACGGATCCAGCATTATCCATAACGCATAACGGATCACGCAAATCGCATAACGCATAACGGATCACGCATTACTCATAACGCATAACGCATAAAGCATAACGCATAATGTATAACGCATAACGCATAACGCATAACGCATAACGCACAACGCATAGCGCATAACGCATAACGCATAACGCATAACTCATAACGCATAACGCATAACGCATAACGCATAACGTATAGCGCATAACGCATCACGCATAACGCATAATGCATAACGCATAACGCATAACTCATAACGCATAACGCATAACGCATAACGCATAACGCATAACGCATAACGCACAAAGCATAACGCATAACGCATAACGCATAACGTATAACGCATAACGCATAACGCATAACGCATAACGCATAACGCATAACGCATAACGCATAGCGCATAACGCATAACGCATAACGCATAACGCATAACGCATAACGCATAACGCATAGCGCATAACGCATAACGCATAACGCATAACGCATAACGGATCACGCATAACGCATAAAGCATAACGCATAACGCATAACGCCTAACGCATAACGCATAACGCATAACGAATAAAGCATAACGCATCACGCATAAAGCATAACGCATAACGCATAATGCATAATGCATAACGCATAACGAATACCGCAAAACGCATAACGCCTAACGCATAACGGATCACGCATAACGCATAAAGCATAACGCAGAACGCATAACGCATAACATATAACGCATAACGCATACGGTATAACCCATAACGCATAACGCATAACGCATAAAGCATAACGCATAACTTTTAACGCATAACGCAGAACGCATAACGCATAACGCATAACGCATAACGGATCCAGCATTACTCATAACGCATAACGCATACCGCATAACGCATATCGGATCAAGCATTACTCATAACGCATAACGCATTACGTGTAACGCATAAGGCATAAGGCATAACGCATATAGCATAATGTATAACGCATGACGGATCACGCATTACTCATAACGCATAACGCATAACGCACAAAGCATAACGCATAACGCATAACGCATAATGTATAACGCATAACGCATAACGCATATCGTATAACGCACAACGCATAACGCATAACGCATAACGCATAACGCATAACTCATAACGCATAACGCATAACGCATAACGCATAACGCATAGCGCATAACGCATCACGCATAACGCATAATGCATAACGCATAACGCATAACTCATAACGCATAACGCATAACGCATAACGCAAAACGCATAACGCATACCGCATAACGCATAGCGGATCACGCATTACTCATAACGCATAACGCATACCGCATAACGAATATCGGATCAAGCATTACTCATAACGCATAACGCATTACGTGTAACGCATAAGGCATAAGGCATAACGCATATAGCATAATGTATAACGCATGACGGATCACGCATTACTCATAACGCATAACGCATAACGCATAACGCATAACGGATCACGCATAACGCATAACGCATAACGCATAACGCATAACGCATAAAACATCACGCATACAGCATAACGCATAACGCATAACGCATAACGCATAACGCATAACGCATAACGCATAACGCATAACGCATAACGCATAACGCATAACGCATCACGCATAACGCATAATGCATAACGCATAACGCATAACGCATAACTCATAACGCATAACGCATAACGCATAACGCAAAACGCATAACGCATAACGCATAACGCATAGCGGATCACGCATTACTCATAACGCATAACGCATAACGCACAAAGCATAACGCATAACGCATAGCGGATCACGCATTACTCATAACGCATAACGCATAACGCACAAAGCATAACGCATAACGCATAGCGGATCACGCATTACTCATAACGCATAACGCATAACGCACAAAGCATAACGCATAACGCATAACGCATAACGCAGAACGCATAACGCATTACGCATAACGCATAACGCATAACGCATATCGCATAACGCATAACGCATAACGCATAACGCATAGCGCATAACGCATAACGCATAACGCATAACGCATAACGCATAACGGATCACGCATAACGCATAAAGCATAACGCATAACTTTTAACGCATAACGCAGAACGCATAACGCATAACGCATAACGCATAACGGATCCAGCATTACTCATAACGCATAACGCATACCGCATAACGCATATCGGATCAAGCATTACTCATAACGCATAACGCATTACGTGTAACGCATAAGGCATAAGGCATAACGCATATAGCATAATGTATAACGCATGACGGATCACGCATTACTCATAACGCATAACGCATAACGCACAAAGCATAACGCATAACGCATAACGCATAATGTATAACGCATAACGCATAACGCATATCGTATAACGCACAACGCATAACGCATAACGCATAACGCATAACGCATAACTCATAACGCATAACGCATAACGCATAACGCATAACGCATAGCGCATAACGCATCACGCATAACGCATAATGCATAACGCATAACGCATAACTCATAACGCATAACGCATAACGCATAACGCAAAACGCATAACGCATACCGCATAACGCATAGCGGATCACGCATTACTCATAACGCATAACGCATACCTCATAACGAATATCGGATCAAGCATTACTCATAACGCATAACGCATTACGTGTAACGCATAAGGCATAAGGCATAACGCATATAGCATAATGTATAACGCATGACGGATCACGCATTACTCATAACGCATAATGCATAACGCATAACGCATAACGCATAACTCATAACGCATAACGCATAACGCATAACGCAAAACGCATAACGCATAACGCATAACGCATAGCGGATCACGCATTACTCATAACGCATAACGCATAACGCACAAAGCATAACGCATAACGCATAACGCATAACATATAACGCATAACGCATGACGCATACGGTATAACCCATAACGCATAACGCATAACGCATAACGCATAACGCATAACTTTTAACGCATAACGCATAACTTTTAACGCATAACGCATAACGCATAACGCATAACGCATAACGCATAACGCATAACGCATAACGTATAACGCATAACGCATAACGCATAACGCATAACGCATAGCGCATAACGCATCACGCATAACGCATAATGCATAACGCATAACGCATAACGCATAACTCATAACGCATAACGCATATGCATAACGCATAACGCATAACGCATAACGCATAACGCATAACGCATAACGCATAGCGCATAACGCATAACGCATAACGCATAGCGCATAACGGATCACGCATAACGCATAAAGCATAACGCATAACGCATAACGCCTAACGCATAACGCATAACGCATAACGCATAACGCATAACGAATAACGCATAACGCGTAACGCATAACGCATAACGCATAACGCATAACGGATCACGCATAACGCATAAAGCATAACGCATAACGCATAACGCCTAACGCATAACGCATAACGCATAACGCATAACGCATAACGCATAACGCATAACGCATAACGAATAACGCATAACGCGTAACGCATAACGCATAACGAATAACGCATAACGCATAACGAATAACGCATAACGCATAACGCATAACGCATAACGCATAACGCATAACGCATAACGCATAACGCATAACGCATAACGCATAACGCATCACGCATAACGCATAGCGCATAACGCATAACGCATAACGCATAACGCATAACGCATAACGCATAACGCATAACACATAACGCATAACGCATAACGCATAACGCATAACGCACAACGCATAACGCACAACGCATAACGCATAACGAATAACCCATAACGCATAACGCATAACGCATAACGAATAACGCATAACGCGTAACGCATAACGCATAACTAATAACGCATAACGCATAACGAATAACGCATAACGCATAACGCATAACGTATAACGCATAACGCCTAAGGCATAAGGCATAAGGCATAAGGCATAAGGCGTAACGCATATAGCATAACGCATAACGCATGACGGATCACGCATTACTCATAACGCATAACGCATAACGCACAAAGCATAACGCATAACGCATCACGCATAACGCATAATGCATAACGCATAACGTATAACGCATAACTCATAACGCATAACGCATAACGCATAACGCATAACGCATAACGCATAACGCATAACGCATAACGCATAACGCATAACGCATAACGCATAACGCATAACGCATAGCGCATAACGCATAACGCATATCGCATAACGCATAACGGATCACGCATAACGCATAAAGCATAACGCATAACGCATAACGCCTAACGCATAACGCATAACGCATAACGCATAACGCATAACGAATAACGCATAACGCGTAACGCATAACGCATAACGCATAACGCATAACGGATCACGCATAACGCATAAAGCATAACGCATAACGCATAACGCCTAACGCATAACGCATAACGCATAACGCATAACGCATAACGCATAACGCATAACGAATAACGCATAACGCGTAACGCATAACGCATAACGAATAACGCATAACGCATAACGAATAACGCATAACGCATAACGCATAACGCATAACGCATAACGCATAACGCATAACGCATAACGCATAACGCATAACGCATAACGCATAACGCATCACGCATAACGCATAGCGCATAACGCATAACGCATAACGCATAACGCATAACGCATAACGCATAACACATAACGCATAACGCATAACGCATAACGCATAACGCACAACGCATAACGCACAACGCATAACGCATAACGAATAACCCATAACGCATAACGCATAACGCATAACGAATAACGCATAACGCATAACGCATAACTAATAACGCATAACGCATAACGAATAACGCATAACGCATAACGCATAACGTATAACGCATAACGCCTAACGCATAAGGCATATGGCATAAGGCATAAGGCGTAACGCATATAGCATAACGCATAACGCATGACGGATCACGCATTACTCATAACGCATAACGCATAACGCACAAAGCATAACGCATAACGCATAACGCATAACGCATAACGCATAACGCATAACGCATAACGCATAACGCATAACGCATAACGCATAACGCATAACGCATAACGCATAACGCACAACGCATAACGCATAACGCATAACGCATAACGCATAACGCATAACGCATAACGCACAACGCATAACGCATAACGCATAACGCATAACGCATAACACACAACGAATATCGCAATAACGCATAATCCATAACGCATAACGCATAAAGCACAACGCATAACGAATAACGCAAAACGCATAACGCATAACGCATAATCCATAACGCAAAACGCATAACGGATCCAGCATTACTCATAACGCATAACGCATACCGCATAACGCATATCGGATCAAGCATTACTCATAACGTATAACGCATTACGTGTAACGCATAAGGCATAAGGCATAACGCATATAGCATAATGTATAACGCATGACGGATCACGCATTACTCATAACGCATAACGCATAACGCACAAAGCATAACGCATAACGCATAACGCATAATGTATAACGCATAACGCATAACGCATAACGCACATCGCATAACGCATAACGCATAACGCATAACGCATAACTCATAACGCATAACGCATAACGCATAACGCATAACGCATAGCGCATAACGCATCACGCATAACGCATAACGCAAAACGCATAACGCATAACGCATAGCGGATCACGCATTACTCATAACGCATAACGCATAACGCACAAAGCATAACGCATAACGCATAACGCATAACGCAGAACGCATAACGCATAACGCATCACGCATAACGCATAACGCATAACGCATAACGCATAACGCATAACGCACAACGCATAACGCATAACGCATAACGCATAACGCATAACGCATAACACACAACGAATATCGCAATAACGCATAATCCATAACGCATAACGCATAAAGCACAACGCATAACGAATAACGCAAAACGCATAACGCATAACGCATAATCCATAACGCAAAACGCATAACGGATCCAGCATTACTCATAACGCATAACGCATAACGCATAACGCATAACGCATAACGCACATCGCATAACGCATAACGCATAACGCATAACGCATAACTCATAACGCATAACGCATAACGCATAACGCATAACTCATAACGCATAACGCATAACGCATAACGCATAACGCATAGCGCATAACGCATCACGCATAACGCATAATGCATAACGCATAACGCATAACGCATAACGCATAACGCATAACTCATAACGCATAACGCATAACGCATAACGCAAAACGCATAACGCATAACGCATAACGCATAACGCATAACGCATAACGCATAACGCATAGCGCATAACGCATAACGCATAACGCATAACGCATAACGCATAACGGATCACGCATAACGCATAAAGCATAACGCATAACGCATAACGCCTAACGCATAACGCATAACGCATAACGCATAACGCATAACGCACAACGCATAACGCACAACGCATAACGCATAACGAATAACCCATAACGCATAACGCATAACGCATAACGAATAACGCATAACGCGTAACGCATAACGCATAACGCATAACGCATAACGGATCACGCATAACGCATAAAGCATAACGCATAACGCATAACACATAACGCATAACGCATAACGCTTAACGCATAACGCATAACGCATAAAGCATAACGCATAACGCATAGCGCATAACGCATAACGCATAACGCATAACGCATAACGCATAACGCATAACGCATAACGCATAACGCATAACGCATAACGCATAACGCATAACGCATAACGCATAACGCACAACGCATAACGCACAACGCATAACGCATAACGCATAACGAATAACGCATAACGCATAACGCCTAACGCATAAGGCATAAGGCATAAGGCATAAGGCGTAACGCATATAGCATAACGCATAACGCATAACGCATAACGAATAACGCATAACGCGTAACGCATAACGCATAACTAATAACGCATAACGCATAACGAATAACGCATAACGCATAACGCATAACGTATAACGCATAACGCCTAACGCATAAGGCATAAGGCATAAGGCATAAGGCGTAACGCATATAGCATAACGCATAACGCATGACGGATCACGCATTACTCATAACGCATAACGCATAACGCACAAAGCATAACGCATAACGCATAACGCATAATGTATAACGCATAACGCAGAACGCATAACGCACATCGCATAACGCATAACGCATAACGCATAACGCATAACTCATAACGCATAACGCATAACGCATAACGCATAGCGCATAGCGCATAACGCATCACGCATAACGCATAATGCATAACGCATAACGCATAACGCATAACTCATAACGCATAACGCATAACGCAAAACGCATAACGCATAACGCATAGCGGATCACGCATTACTCATAACGCATAACGCATAACGCACAAAGCATAACGCATAACGCATAACGCATAACGCAGAACGCATAACGCATAACGCATCACGCATAACGCATAACGCATAACGCATAACGCATAACGCATAACGCATAACGCACAACGCATAACGCATAACGCATAACGCATAACGCATAACACACAACGAATATCGCAATAACGCATAATCCATAACGCATAACGCATAAAGCACAACGCATAACGAATAACGCAAAACGCATAACGCATAACGCATAATCCATAACGCAAAACGCATAACGGATCCAGCATTACTCATAACGCATAACGCATACCGCATAACGCATATCGGATCAAGCATTACTCATAACGCATAACGCATTACGTGTAACGCATAAGGCATAAGGCATAACGCATATAGCATAATGTATAACGCATGACGGATCACGCATTACTCATAACGCATAACGCATAACGCACAAAGCATAACGCATAACGCATAACGCATAATGTATAACGCATAACGCATAACGCATAACGCATAATGCACATCGCATAACGCATAACGCATAACGCATAACGCATAACGCATAACTCATAACGCATAACGCATAACGCATAACGCATAACGCATAGCGCATAACGCATCACGCATAACGCATAATGCATAACGCATAACGCATAACGCATAACTCATAACGCATAACGCATAACGCATAACGCAAAACGCATAACGCATAACGCATAACGCATAACGCATAACGCATAACGCATAGCGCATAACGCATAACGCATAACGCATAACGCATAACGGATCACGCATAACGCATAAAGCATAACGCATAACGCATAACGCCTAACGCATAACGCATAACGCATAACGCATAACGCATAACGCATAACGCATAACGCATAACGCATAACGCATAACGCATAACGCACAACGCATAACGCACAACGCATAACGCATAACGCATAACGAATAACGCATAACGCATAACGCCTAACGCATAAGGCATAACGCATAACGCATAACGCATAACGCATAACGCACATCGCATAATGCATAACGCATAACGCATAACGCATAACTCATAACGCATAACGCATAACGCATAACGCAAAACGCATAACGCATAACGCATAACGCATAACGCATAACGCATAACGCATAGCGCATAACGCATAACGCATAACGCATAACGCATAACGGATCACGCATAACGCATAAAGCATAACGCATAACGCATAACGCCTAACGCATAACGCATAACGCATAACGCATAACGCATAACGCATAACGCATAACGCATAACGCATAACGCATAACGCATAACGCACAACGCATAACGCACAACGCATAACGCATAACGCATAACGAATAACGCATAACGCATAACGCCTAACGCATAAGGCATAAGGCATAAGGCATAAGGCGTAACGCATATAGCATAACGCATAACGCATAACGCATAACGCATAACGCATAACGCGTAACGCATAACGCATAACTAATAACGCATAACGCATAACGAATAACGCATAACGCATAACGCATAACGTATAACGCATAACGCCTAACGCATAAGGCATAAGGCATAAGGCATAAGGCGTAACGCATATAGCATAACGCATAACGCATGACGGATCACGCATTACTCATAACGCATAACGCATAACGCACAAAGCATAACGCATAACGCATAACGCATAATGTATAACGCATAACGCAGAACGCATAACGCACATCGCATAACGCATAACGCATAACGCATAACGCATAACTCATAACGCATAACGCATAACGCATAACGCATAGCGCATAGCGCATAACGCATCACGCATAACGCATAATGCATAACGCATAACGCATAACGCATAACTCATAACGCATAACGCATAACGCAAAACGCATAACGCATAACGCATAGCGGATCACGCATTACTCATAACGCATAACGCATAACGCACAAAGCATAACGCATAACGCATAACGCATAACGCAGAACGCATAACGCATAACGCATCACGCATAACGCATAACGCATAACGCATAACGCATAACGCATAACGCATAACGCACAACGCATAACGCATAACGCATAACGCATAACACACAAC
The DNA here is from genome assembly GCA_916610235.2 of Lasioglossum morio. NCBI lineage: Eukaryota > Metazoa > Arthropoda > Insecta > Hymenoptera > Halictidae > Lasioglossum > Lasioglossum morio. Next base: position 248,766 of record CAKAJA020000325.1, on the reverse strand, counting down.
GAATATCGCAATAACGCATAATCCATAACGCATAACGCATAAAGCACAACGCATAACGAATAACGCAAAACGCATAACGCATAACGCATAATCCATAACGCAAAACGCATAACGGATCCAGCATTACTCATAACGCATAACGCATACCGCATAACGCATATCGGATCAAGCATTACTCATAACGCATAACGCATTACGTGTAACGCATAAGGCATAAGGCATAACGCATATAGCATAATGTATAACGCATGACGGATCACGCATTACTCATAACGCATAACGCATAACGCACAAAGCATAACGCATAACGCATAACGCATAATGTATAACGCATAACGCATAACGCATAACGCATAACGCACATCGCATAACGCATAACGCATAACGCATAACGCATAACGCATAACTCATAACGCATAACGCATAACGCATAACGCATAACGCATAACGCATAGCGCATAACGCATCACGCATAACGCATAATGCATAACGCATAACGCATAACGCATAACTCATAACGCATAACGCATAACGCATAACGCAAAACGCATAACGCATAACGCATAACGCATAACGCATAACGCATAACGCATAGCGCATAACGCATAACGCATAACTCATAACGCATAACGGATCACGCATAACGCATAAAGCATAACGCATAACGCATAACGCCTAACGCATAACGCATAACGCATAACGCATAACGCACAACGCATAACGCACAACGCATAACGCATAACGAATAACCCATAACGCATAACGCATAACGCATAACGAATAACGCATAACGCGTAACGCATAACGCATAACGCATAACGCATAACGGATCACGCATAACGCATAAAGCATAACGCATAACGCATAACGCCTAACGCATAACACATAACGCATAACGCATAACGCTTAACGCATAACGCATAACGCATAAGCATAACGCATAACGCATAGCGCATAACGCATAACGCATAAGGCATAACGCATAACGCATAACGCATAACGCATAACGCATAACGCATAACGCATAACGCATAACGCACAACGCATAACGCACAACGCATAACGCATACCGCATAACGAATAACGCATAACGCATAAAGAATAACGCATAACGCATAACGCATAACGCATAACGCATAACGCATAACGCATAACGCATAACGCATAACGCAAAACGCATAACGCATAACGCATAACGCATAACGCATAACGCATAACGCATAGCGCATAACGCATAACGCATAACGCATAACGCATAACGCATAACGCATAACGCATAACGCATAACGTATAACGCATAAGGCATAAGGCATAAGGCATAAGGCGTAACGCATATAGCATAACGCATAACGCATGACGGATCACGCATTACTCATAACGCATAACGCATAACGCACAAAGCATAACGCATAACGCATAACGCATAACGCATAACGCATAACGCATAACGCATAACGCATAACGCATAACGCATAACGCATAACGCATAACGCATAACGCACAACGCATAACGCATAACGCATAACGCATAACACACAACGAATATCGCAATAACGCATAATCCATAACGCATAACGCATAAAGCACAACGCATAACGAATAACGCAAAACGCATAACGCATAACGCATAATCCATAACGCAAAACGCATAACGGATCCAGCATTACTCATAACGCATAACGCATACCGCATAACGCATATCGGATCAAGCATTACTCGTAACGCATAACGCATTACGTGTAACGCATAAGGCATAAGGCATAACGCATATAGCATAATGTATAACGCATAACGCATAACGCATAACGCATAACGCACATCGCATAACGCATAACGCATAACGGATCCAGCATTACTCATAACGCAGAACGCATAACGCATAACGCATAACGCATAACGCATAACGCATAGCGCATAACGCATAACGCATAACGCATAACGCATAACGCATAACGGATCACGCATAACGCATAACGCATAACGCATAACGCATAACGCATAACGCATAGCGCATAACGCTTCACACATAACGCATAACGCATAACGCATAACGCATAACGCAAAACGCATAACGCATAACGCATAACGCACAACGCATAACGCACAACGCATAACGCATAACGAATAACCCATAACGCATAACGCATAACGCATAACTCATAACGAATAACGCATAACGCGTAACGCATAACGCATAACTAATAACGCATAACGCATAACGAATAACGCATAACGCCTAACGCATAAGGCATAAGGCATAAGGCATAAGGCGTAACGCATATAGCATAACGCATAACGCATGACGGATCACGCATTACTCATAACGCATAACGCATAACGCACAAAGCATAACGCATAACGCATAACGCATAACGCATAACGCATAACGCATAACGCATAACGCATAACGCACAACGCATAACGCACAACGCATAACGCATAACGCAAAACGCATAACGCATAACGCATAACGCACAACGCATAACGCACAACGCATAACGCATAACGCATAACGCATAACGCATAACGCATAACGCATAACGCATAACGCATAACGCACAACGCATAACGCATAACGCATAAAGCATAACACACAACGAATATCGCAATAACGCATAATCCATAACGCATAACGCATAAAGCACAACGCATAACGAATAACGCATAACGCATAACGCATAATCCATAACGCAAAACGCATAACGGATCCAGCATTACTCATAACGCATAACGCATACCGCATAACGCATATCGGATCAAGCATTACTCATAACGCATAACGCATTACGTGTAACGCATAAGGCATGAGGCATAACGCATATAGCATAATGTATAACGCATGACGGATCACGCATTACTCATAACGCATAACGCATAACGCACAAAGCATAACGCATAACGCATAACGCATAATGTATAACGCATAACGCATAACGCATAACGCATAACGCACATCGCATAACGCATAACGCATAACGCATAACGCATAACTCATAACGCATAACGCATAACGCATAACGCATAACGCATAGCGCATAACGCATCACGCATAACGCATAATGCATAACGCATAACGCATAACGCATAACTCATAACGCATAACGCATAACGCATAACGCAAAACGCATAACGCATAACGCATAGCGGATCACGCATTACTCATAACGCATAACACATAACGCACAAAGCATAACGCATAACGCATAACGCATAACGCATAACGCATAACGCATCACGCATAACGCATAACGCATAACTAATAACGCATAACGCATAACGAATAACGCATAACGCATAACGCATAACGTATAACGCATAACGCCTAACGCATAACGCATAACGCACAACGCATAACGCATAACGCATAACACACAACGAATATCGCAATAACGCATAATCCATAACGCATAACGCATAAAGCACAACGCATAACGAATAACGCAAAACGCATAACGCATAACGCATAATCCATAACGCAAAACGCATAACGGATCCAGCATTACTGATAACGCATAACGCATACCGCATAACGCATATCGGATCAAGCATTACTCATAACGCATAACGAATAACCCATAACGCATAAGCATAACGCATAACGAATAACGCATAACGCGTAACGCATAACGCATAACGCATAACGCATAACGGATCACGCATAACGCATAAAGCATAACGCTTAACGCATAACGCCTAACGCATAACACATAACGCATAACGCATAACGCTTAACGCATAACGCATAACGCATAAAGCATAACGCATAACGCATAGCGCATAACGCATAACGCATAACGCATAACGCATAACGCATAACGCATAACGCATAACGCATAACGCATAACGCATAACGCATAACGCATAACGAATAACGCATAACGCATAACGCATAACGTATAACGCATAACGCCTAACGCATAAGGCATAAGGCATAAGGCATAAGGCGTAACGCATATAGCATAACGCATAACGCATGACGGATCACGCATTACTCATAACGCATAACGCATAACGCACAAAGCATAACGCATAACGCATAACGCATAACGCATAACGCATAACGCATAACGCATAACGCATAACGCATAACGCATAACGCATAACGCATAACGCACAACGCATAACGCATAACGCATAACGCATAACGCATAACGCATAACACACAACGAATATCGCAATAACGCATAATCCATAACGCATAACGCATAAAGCACAACGAATAACGCAAAACGCATAACGCATAACGCATAATCCATAACGCAAAACGCATAACGGATCCAGCATTACTCATAACGCATAACGCATACCGCATAACGCATATCGGATCAAGCATTACTCATAACGTATAACGCATTACGTGTAACGCATAAGGCATAAGGCATAACGCATATAGCATAATGTATAACGCATGACGGATCACGCATTACTCATAACGCATAACGCATAACGCACAAAGCATAACGCATAACGCATAACGCATAATGTATAACGCATAACGCATAACGCATAACGCACATCGCATAACGCATAACGCATAACGCATAACGCATAACTCATAACGCATAACGCATAACGCATAACGCATAACGCATAGCGCATAACGCATCACGCATAACGCATAATGCATAACGCATAACGCATAACGCATAACTCATAACGCATAACGCATAACGCATAACGCAAAACGCATAACGCATAACGCATAGCGGATCACGCATTACTCATAACGCATAACGCATAACGCACAAAGCATAACGCATAACGCATAACGCATAACGAAGAACGCATAACGCATAACGCATCACGCATAACGCATAACGCATAACGCATAACGCATAACGCATAACGCATAACGCACAACGCATAACGCATAACGCATAACGCATAACGCATAACACACAACGAATATCGCAATAACGCATAATCCATAACGCATAACGCATAAAGCACAACGCATAACGAATAACGCAAAACGCATAACGCATAACGCATAATCCATAACGCAAAACGCATAACGGATCCAGCATTACTCATAACGCATAACGCATACCGCATAACGCATATCGGATCAAGCATTACTCATAACGCATAACGCATTACGTGTAACGCATAAGGCATAAGGCATAACGCATATAGCATAATGTATAACGCATGACGGATCACGCATTACTCATAACGCATAACGCATAACGCACAAAGCATAACGCATAACGCATAACGCATAATGTATAACGCATAACGCATAACGCATAACGCATAACGCACATCGCATAACGCATAACGCATAACGCATAACGCATAACTCATAACGCATAACGCATAACGCATAACGCATAACGCATATCGCATAACGCATCACTCATAACGCATAACGCATAACGCATAACGCATAACGCATAACTCATAACGCATAACGCATAACGCATAACGCAAAACGCATAACGCATAACGCATAACGCATAACGCATAACGCATAACGCAAACCCATAAGGCATAAGGCATAACGCATAACGCATAACGCATAACGGATCACGCATAACGCATAAAGCATAACGCATAACGCATAACGCCTAACGCATAACGCATAACGCATAACGCATAACGCACAACGCATAACGCAAAACGCATAACGCATAACGAATAACCCATAACGCATAACGCATAACGCATAACGAATAACGCAAAACGCGTAACGCATAACGCATAACGCATAACGCATAACGGATCACGCATAACGCATAAAGCATAACGCATAACGCATAACGCCTAACGCATAACACATAACGCATAACGCATAACGCATAACGCATAACGCATAACGCATAAAGCATAACGCATAACGCATAGCGCATAACGCATAACGCATAACGCATAACGCATGACGGATCACGCATTACTCATAACGCATAACGCATAACGCACAAAGCATAACGCATAACGCATAACGCATAATGTATAACGCATAACGCATAACGCATAACGCATAACGCACATCGCATAACGCATAACGCATAACGGATCCAGCATTACTCATAACGCAGAACGCATAACGCATAACGCATCACGCATAACGCATAACGCATAACGCATAACGCATAACGCATAGCGCATAACGCATAACGCATAACGCATAACGCATAACGCATAACGGATCACGCATAACGCATAACGCATAACGCATAACGCATAACGCATAGCGCATAACGCTTCACACATAACGCATAACGCATAACGCATAACGCATAACGCATAACACACAACGAATATCGCAATAACGCATAATCCATAACGCATAACGCATAAAGCACAACGCATAACGAATAACGCAAAACGCATAACGCATAACGCATAATCCATAACGCAAAACGCATAACGGATCCAGCATTACTCATAACGCATAACGCATACCGCATAACGCATATCGGATCAAGCATTACTCATAACGCATAACGCATTACGTGTAACGCATAAGGCATAAGGCATAACGCATATAGCATAATGTATAACGCATGACGGATCACGCATTACTCATAACGCATAACGCATAACGCACAAAGCATAACGCATAACGCATAACGCATAATGTATAACGCATAACGCATAACGCATAACGCATAACGCACATCGCATAACGCATAACGCATAACGCATAACGCATAACTCATAACGCATAACGCATAACGCATAACGCATAACGCATAGCGCATAACGCATCACGCATAACGCATAATGCATAACGCATAACGCATAACGCATAACTCATAACGCATAACGCATAACGCATAACGCAAAACGCATAACGCATAACGCATAACGCATAACGCATAACGCATAACGCATAGCGCATAACGCATAACGCATAACGCATAACGCATAACGGATCACGCATAACGCATAAAGCATAACGCATAACGCATAACGCCTAACGCATAACGCATAACGCATAACGCATAACGCATAACGCATAACGCAAAACGCATAACGCATAACGAATAACCCATAACGCATAACGCATAACGCATAACGAATAACGCAAAACGCGTAACGCATAACGCATAACGCATAACGCATAACGGATCACGCATAACGCATAAAGCATAACGCATAACGCATAACGCCTAACGCATAACACATAACGCATAACGCATAACGCTTAACGCATAACGCATAACGCATAAAGCATAACGCATAACGCATAGCGCATAACGCATAACGCATAACGCATAACGCATGACGGATCACGCATTACTCATAACGCATAACGCATAACGCACAAAGCATAACGCATAACGCATAACGCATAATGTATAACGCATAACGCATAACGCAAAACGCATAACGCATAACGCATAACGCATAACGCACAACGCATAACGCACAACGCATAACGCATAACGAATAACCCATAACGCATAACGCATAACGCATAACTCATAACGAATAACGCATAACGCGTAACGCATAACGCATAACTAATAACGCATAACGCATAACGAATAACGCATAACGCATAACGCATAACGTATAACGCATAACGCCTAACGCATAAGGCATAAGGCATAAGGCATAAGGCGTAACGCATATAGCATAACGCATAACGCATAACGCATAACGCATAACGCATAGCGGATCACGCATTACTCATAACGCATAACGCATAACGCACAAAGCATAACGCATAACGCATAACGCAGAACGCATAACGCATAACGCATCACGCATAACGCATAACGCATAACTAATAACGCATAACGCATAACGAATAACGCATAACGCATAACGCATAACGTATAACGCATAACGCCTAACGCATAACGCATAACGCACAACGCATAACGCATAACGCATAACACACAACGAATATCGCAATAACGCATAATCCATAACGCATAACGCATAAAGCACAACGCATAACGAATAATGCAAAACGCATAACGCATAACGCATAATCCATAACGCAAAACGCATAACGGATCCAGCATTACTCATAACGCATAACGCATACCGCATAACGCATATCGGATCAAGCATTACTCATAACGCATAACGCATTACGTGTAACGCATAAGGCATAAGGCATAACGCATATAGCATAATGTATAACGCATGACGGATCACGCTTTACTCATAACGCATAACGCATAACGCACAAAGCATAACGCATAACGCATAACGCATAATGTATAACGCATAACGCATAACGCATAACGCATAACGCACATCGCATAACGCATAACGCATAACGCATAACGCATAACGCATAACTCATAACGCATAACGCATAACGCATAACGCATAACGCATAACGCATCACGCATAACGCATAACGCATAACTAATAACGCATAACGCATAACGAATAACGCATAACGCATAACGCATAATGTATAACGCATAACGCCTAACGCATATCGCATAACGCACAACGCATAACGCATAACGCATAACACACAACGAATATCGCAATAACGCATAATCCATAACGCATAACGCATAAAGCACAACGCATAACGAATAACGCAAAACGCATAACGCATAACGCATAATCCATAACGCAAAACGCATAACGGATCCAGCATTACTCATAACGCATAACGCATACCGCATAACGCATATCGGATCAAGCATTACTCATAACGCATAACGCATTACGTGTAACGCATAAGGCATAAGGCATAACGCATATAGCATAATGTATAACGCATGACGGATCACGCATTACTCATAACGCATAACGCATTACGTGTAACGCATAAGGCATAAGGCATAACGCATATAGCATAATGTATAACGCATGACGGATCACGCATTACTCATAACGCATAACGCATAACGCACAAAGCATAACGCATAACGCATAACGCATAATGTATAACGCATAACGCATAACGCATAACGCATAACGCACATCGCATAACGCATAACGCATAACGCATAACGCATAACTCATAACGCATAACGCATAACGCATAACGCATAACGCATAGCGCATAACGCATCACGCATAACGCATAATGCATAACGCATAACGCATAACGCATAACTCATAACGCATAACGCATAACGCATAACGCAAAACGCATAACGCATAACGCATAACGCATAACGCATAACGCATAACGCATAGCGCATAACGCATAACGCATAACGCATAACGCATAACGGATCACGCATAACGCATAAAGCATAACGCATAACGCATAACGCATAACGCATAACGCATAACGCATAACGCATAACGCACAACGCATAACGCAAAACGCATAACGCATAACGAATAACCCATAACGCATAACGCATAACGCATAACGAATAACGCAAAACGCGTAACGCATAACGCATAACGCATAACGCATAACGGATCACGCATAACGCATAAAGCATAACGCATAACGCATAACGCCTAACGCATAACACATAACGCATAACGCATAACGCTTAACGCATAACGCATAACGCATAAAGCATAACGCATAACGCATAACGCATAACGCATAACGCATAACGCATAACGCATGACGGATCACGCATTACTCATAACGCATAACGCATAACGCACAAAGCATAACGCATAACGCATAACGCATAATGTATAACGCATAACGCATAACGCATAACGCATAACGCACATCGCATAACGCATAACGCATAACGGATCCAGCATTACTCATAACGCAGAACGCATAACGCATAACGCATCACGCATAACGCATAACGCATAACGCATAACGCATAACGCATAACGCATAGCGCATAACGCATAACGCATAACGCATAACGCATAACGCATAACGGATCACGCATAACGCATAACGCATAACGCATAACGCATAACGCATAGCGCATAACGCTTCACACATAACGCATAACGCATAACGCATAACGCATAACGCAAAACGCATAACGCATAACGCATAACGCATAACGCACAACGCATAACGCACAACGCATAACGCATAACGAATAACCCATAACGCATAACGCATAACGCATAACTCATAACGAATAACGCATAACGCGTAACGCATAACGCATAACTAATAACGCATAACGCATAACGAATAACGCATAACGCATAACGCATAACGTATAACGCATAACGCCTAACGCATAAGGCATAAGGCATAAGGCATAAGGCGTAACGCATATAGCATAACGCATAACGCATAACGCATAACGCATAACGCATAGCGGATCACGCATTACTCATATCGCATAACGCATAACGCACAAAGCATAACGCATAACGCATAACGCAGAACGCATAACGCATAACGCATCACGCATAACGCATAACGCATAACTAATAACGCATAACGCATAACGAATAACGCATAACGCATAACGCATAACGTATAACGCATAACGCCTAACGCATAACGCATAACGCACAACGCATAACGCATAACGCATAACACACAACGAATATCGCAATAACGCATAATCCATAACGCATAACGCATAAAGCACAACGCATAACGAATAATGCAAAACGCATAACGCATAACGCATAATCCATAACGCAAAACGCATAACGGATCCAGCATTACTCATAACGCATAACGCATACCGCATAACGCATATCGGATCAAGCATTACTCATAACGCATAACGCATTACGTGTAACGCATAAGGCATAAGGCATAACGCATATAGCATAATGTATAACGCATGACGGATCACGCTTTACTCATAACGCATAACGCATAACGCACAAAGCATAACGCATAACGCATAACGCATAATGTATAACGCATAACGCATAACGCATAACGCATAACGCACATCGCATAACGCATAACGCATAACGCATAACGCATAACGCATAACTCATAACGCATAACGCATAACGCATAACGCATAACGCATAACGCATCACGCATAACGCATAACGCATAACTAATAACGCATAACGCATAACGAATAACGCATAACGCATAACGCATAATGTATAACGCATAACGCCTAACGCATATCGCATAACGCACAACGCATAACGCATAACGCATAACACACAACGAATATCGCAATAACGCATAATCCATAACGCATAACGCATAAAGCACAACGCATAACGAATAACGCAAAACGCATAACGCATAACGCATAATCCATAACGCAAAACGCATAACGGATCCAGCATTACTCATAACGCATAACGCATACCGCATAACGCATATCGGATCAAGCATTACTCATAACGCATAACGCATTACGTGTAACGCATAAGGCATAAGGCATAACGCATATAGCATAATGTATAACGCATGACGGATCACGCATTACTCATAACGCATAACGCATAACGCACAAAGCATAACGCATAACGCATAACGCATAATGTATAACGCATAACGCATAACGCATAACGCATAACGCACATCGCATAACGCATAACGCATAACGCATAACGCATAACTCATAACGCATAACGCATAACGCATAACGCATAACGCATAGCGCATAACGCATCACGCATAACGCATAACGCATAACGTATAACGCATAACGCCTAACGCATTAGGCATAAGGCATAAGGCGTAACGCATATAGCATAACGCATAACGCATGACGGATCACGCATTACTCATAACGCATAACGCATAACGCACAAAGCATAACGCATAACGCATAACGCATAACGCATAACGCATAACGCATAACGCATAACGCATAACGCATAACGCACAACGCATAACGCATAACGCATAAAGCATAACACACAACGAATATCGCAATAACGCATAATCCATAACGCATAACGCATAAAGCACAACGCATAACGAATAACGCATAACGCATAACGCATAATCCATAACGCAAAACGCATAACGGATCCAGCATTACTCATAACGCATAACGCATGCCGCATAACGCATATCGGATCAAGCATTACTCATAACGCATAACGCATTGCGTGTAACGCATAAGGCATAAGGCATAACGCATATAGCATAATGTATAACGCATGACGGATCACGCATTACTCATAACGCATAACGCATAACGCACAAAGCATAACGCATAACGCATAACGCATAATGTATAACGCATAACGCATAACGCATAACGCATAACGCACATCGCATAACGCATAACGCATAACGCATAACGCATAACTCATAACGCATAACGCATAACGCATAACGCATAACGCATAGCGCATAACGCATCACGCATAACGCATAATGCATAACGCATAACGCATAACGCATAACTCATAACGCATAACGCATAACGCATAACGCAAAACGCATAACGCATAACGCATAGCGGATCACGCATTACTCATAACGCATAACGCATAACGCACAAATCATAACGCATAACGCATAACGCATAACGCAGAACGCAAAACGCATAACGCATAACGCATCACGCATAACGCATAACGCATAACGCATAACGCATAACGCATAGCGCATAACGCATAACGCATAACGCATAACGGATCACGCATAACGCATAAAGCATAACGCATAACGCATAACGCCTAACGCATAACGCATAACATATAACGCATAACGCATAACGCATACCGTATAACCCATAACGCATAAGGCATAACGCATAATGCATAACGCATAGCGCATAACGCATAACGCATAACGCATAACGCATAACGCATAACGCATAAAGCATTACGCATCACGCATAAAGCATGACGCATAACGCATAATGCATAACGCATAACGTATAACTCATAACGCATAACGCATAACGCATAACGCATAACGCATAACGCAAACGTATAACGCACATCGCATAACGAATAACGAACAACGCATAACGCATAACGCATAATGCATAAAGCATAACGCATAACGCATAACGCATATCGCAAACGTATAACGCACAACGCATAACGTATAACTCATAACTCACAACGCATAACGCATAACGAACAACGCATATCGCATAATGCATAACGCATAACGCATAACGCATAACGCATAACGCATAACGCATAACGCATAACGCATAACGCATAACGCATAACGCATAACGCATAAAGCCTAACGCATAACGCATAACGCATAAAGCATAACGCATCACGCATAAAGCATAACGCATAACGCATAACGCATAACGCATAACGCATAACGCATAGCGCATAACGCATCACGCATAACGCATAATGCATAACGCATAACGCATAACGCATAACTCATAACGCATAACGCATAACGCATAACGCAAAACGCATAACGCATAACGCATAGCGGATCACGCATTACTCATAACGCATAACGCATAACGCACAAAGCATAACGCATAACGCATAACGCATAACGCAGAACGCATAACGCATAACGCATAACGCATCACGCATAACGCATAACGCATAACGCATAACGCCTAACGCATAGCGCATAACGCATAACGCATAACGCATAACGCATTACGGATCACGCATAACGCATAAAGCATAACGCATAACGCATAACGCCTAACGCATAACGCATAACATATAACGCATAACGCATAACGCATACCGTATAACCCATAACGCATAAGGCATAACGCATAATGCATAACGCATAGCGCATAACGCATAACGCATAACGCATAACGCATAACGCATAACGCATAAAGCATTACGCATCACGCATAAAGCATGACGCATAACGCATAATGCATAACGCATAACGTATAACTCATAACGCATAACGCATAACGCATAACGCATAACGCAAACGTATAACGCACATCGCATAACGAATAATGAACAACGCATAACGCATAACGCATAATGCATAAAGCATAACGCATAACGCATAACGCATATCGCAAACGTATAACGCACAACGCATAACGTATAACTCATAACTCACAACGCATAACGCATAACGAACAACGCATATCGCATAATGCATAACGCATAACGCATAACGCATAACGCATAACGCATAACGCATAACGCATAACGCATAACGCATAACGCATAACGCATAACGCATAAAGCCTAACGCATAACGCATAACGCATAACGCATAAAGCATAACGCATCACGCATAAAGCATAACGCATAACGCATAACGCATAACGCATAACGCATAACGCATAACGCATAACGCATAACGCATAACGCATACCGTATAACGCATAACGCATAACGCATAACGGCTAACGCATAACGCATAACGCATAACGCATAACGCATAACGCATAACGCATAACGCATAACGCATAACGCATAACGCATACCGTATAACGCATAACGCATAACGGCTAACGCATAACGCATAACGCATAACGCATAACGCCTAACGCATAACGGATCACGCATAACGCATAAAGCATAACGCAGAACGCATAACGCATAACATATAACGCATAACGCATAACGCATACCGTGTAACCCATAACGCATAACGCATAACGCATAAAGCATAACGCAGAACGCATAACGCATAACGCATAACGCATAACGTATAACGCACAACGCATGAAGCATAACGCATAACGCATCACGCATAACGCATAACGCAAAACGCATCACGCATAACGAATACCTCATAATGCGTAACGCATAACGCATAACGCATAACGCATAACGCATAACGCATAACGCATAACGCATAACGCATAACGCATAACGCATAACGCATAACGCATAACGCATACCGTATAACGCATAACGCATAACGCATAACGGCTAACGCATAACGCATAACGCATAACGAATAACGTATAACGCATAACGCCTAACGCATAACGCATAACGCACAACGCATAACGCATAACGCATAACACACAACGAATATCGCAATAACGCATAATCCATAACGCATAACGCATAAAGCACAACGCATAACGAATAACGCAAAACGCATAACGCATAACGCATAATCCATAACGCAAAACGCATAACGGATCCAGCATTACTCATAACGCATAACGCATACCGCATAACGCATATCGGATCAAGCATTACTCATAACGCATAACGCATTACGTGTAACGCATAAGGCATAAGGCATAACGCATATAGCATAATGTATAACGCATGACGGATCACGCATTACTCATAACGCATAACGCATAACGCACAAAGCATAACGCATAACGCATAACGCATAATGTATAACGCATAACGCATAACGCATAACGCATAACGCACATCGCATAACGCATAACGCATAACGCATAACGCATAACTCATAACGCATAACGCATAACGCATAACGCATAACGCATCACGCATAACGCATAACGCATAACTAATAACGCATAACGCATAACGAATAACGCATAACGCATAACGCATAATGTATAACGCATAACGCCTAACGCATAACGCATAACGCACAACGCATAACGCATAACGCATAACACACAACGAATATCGCAATAACGCATAATCCATAACGCATAACGCATAAAGCACAACGCATAACGAATAACGCAAAACGCATAACGCATAACGCATAATCCATAACGCAAAACGCATAACGGATCCAGCATTACTCATAACGCATAACGCATACCGCATAACGCATATCGGATCAAGCATTACTCATAACGCATAACGCATTACGTGTAACGCATAAGGCATAAGGCATAACGCATATAGCATAATGTATAACGCATGACGGATCACGCATTACTCATAACGCATAACGCATAACGCACAAAGCATAACGCATAACGCATAACGCATAATGTATAACGCATAACGCATAACGCATAACGCATAACGCACATCGCATAACGCATAACGCATAACGCATAACGCATAACTCATAACGCATAACGCATAACGCATAACGCATAACGCATAGCGCATAACGCATCACGCATAACGCATAACGCATAACGTATAACGTATAACGCCTAACGCATTAGGCATAAGGCATAAGGCATAAGGCGTAACGCATATAGCATAACGCATAACGCATGACGGATCACGCATTACTCATAACGCATAACGCATAACGCACAAAGCATAACGCATAACGCATAACGCATAACGCATAACGCATAACGCATAACGCATAACGCATAACGCATAACGCATAACGCACAACGCATAACGCATAATGCATAAAGCATAACACACAACGAATATCGCAATAACGCATAATCCATAACGCATAACGCATAAAGCACAACGCATAACGAATAACGCATAACGCATAACGCATAATCCATAACGCAAAACGCATAACGGATCCAGCATTACTCATAACGCATAACGCATACCGCATAACGCATATCGGATCAAGCATTACTCATAACGCATAACGCATTACGTGTAACGCATAAGGCATAAGGCATAACGCATATAGCATAATGTATAACGCATGACGGATCACGCATTACTCATAACGCATAACGCATAACGCACAAAGCATAACGCATAACGCATAACGCATAATGTATAACGCATAACGCATAACGCATAACGCATAACGCACATCGCATAACGCATAACGCATAACGCATAACGCATAACTCATAACGCATAACGCATAACGCATAACGCATAACTCATAACGCATAACGCATAACGCATAACGCAAAACGCATAACGCATAACGCATAGCGGATCACGCATTACTCATAACGCATAACGCATAACGCACAAAGCATAACGCATAACGCATAACGCATAACGCAGAACGCAAAACGCATAACGCATAACGCATCACGCATAACGCATAACGCATAACGCATAACGCATAACGCATAGCGCATAACGCATAACGCATAACGCATGACGGATCACGCATAACGCATAACGCATAACGCATAACGCACATCGCATAACGCATAACGCATAACGCATAACGCATAACGCATAACGCAAAACGCATAACGCATAACGCATAGCGGATCACGCATTACTCATAACGCATAACGCATAACGCACAAAGCATAACGCATAACGCATAACGCATAACGCAGAACGCAAAACGCATAACGCATAACGCATAACGCATAACGCATAACGCATAACGCATAATGCATAACGCATAACGCATAACGCATAACGCATAACTCATAACGCATAACGCATAACGCATAACGCAAAACGCATAACGCATAACGCATAGCGGATCACGCATTACTCATAACGCATAACGCATAACGCACAAAGCATAACGCATAACGCATAACGCATAACGCAGAACGCATAACGCAAAACGCATAACGCATAACGCATAGCGGATCACGCATTACTCATAACGCATAACGCATAACGCACAAAGCATAACGCATAACGCATAACGCATAACGCAGAACGCAAAACGCATAACGCATAACGCATCACGCATAACGCATAACGCATAACGCATAACGCATAACGCATAGCGCATAACGCATAACGCATAACGCATAACGCATAACGGATCACGCATAACGCATAAAGCATAACGCATAACGCATAACGCCTAACGCATAACGCATAACATATAACGCATAACGCATAACGCATACCGTATAACCCATAACGCATAAGGCATAACGCATAATGCATAACGCATAGCGCATAACGCATAACGCATAACACATAACGCATAACGCATAACGCATAAAGCATTACGCATCACGCATAAAGCATGACGCATAACGCATAATGCATAACCCATAACGTATAACTCATAACGCATAACGCATAACGCATAACGCATAACGCAAACGTATAACGCACATCGCATAACGAATAACGAACAACGCATAACGCATAACGCATAATGCATAAAGCATAACGCATAACGCATAACGCATATCGCAAACGTATAACGCACAACGCATAACGTATAACTCATAACTCACAACGCATAACGCATAACGAACAACGCATATCGCATAATGCATAACGCATAACGCATAACGCATAACGCATAACGCATAACGCATAACGCATAACGCATAACGCATAACGCATAACGCATAAAGCCTAACGCATAACGCATAACGCATAACGCATAAAGCATAACGCATCACGCATAAAGCATAACGCATAACGCATAACGCATAACGCATAACGCATAACGCATAGCGCATAACGCATCACGCATAACGCATAATGCATAACGCATAACGCATAACGCATAACTCATAACGCATAACGCATAACGCAAAACGCATAACGCATAACGCATAGCGGATCACGCATTACTCATAACGCATAACGCATAACGCACAAAGCATAACGCATAACGCATAACGCATAACGCAGAACGCATAACGCATAACGCATAACGCATCACGCATAACGCATAACGCATAACGCATAACGCATAACGCATAGCGCATAACGCATAACGCATAACGCATAACGCATAACGGATCACGCATAACGCATAAAGCATAACGCATAACGCATAACGCCTAACGCATAACGCATAACATATAACGCATAACGCATAACGCATACCGTATAACCCATAACGCATAAGGCATAACGCATAATGCATAACGCATAGCGCATAACGCATAACGCATAACGCATAACGCATAACGCATAACGCATAAAGCATTACGCATCACGCATAAAGCATGACGCATAACGCATAATGCATAACGCATAACGTATAACTCATAACGCATAACGCATAACGCATAACGCATAACGCAAACGTATAACGCACATCGCATAACGAATAACGAACAACGCATAACGCATAACGCATAATGCATAAAGCATAACGCATAACGCATAACGCATATCGCAAACGTATAACGCACAACGCATAACGTATAACTCATAACTCACAACGCATAACGCATAACGCACAACGCATATCGCATAATGCATAACGCATAACGCATAACGCATAACGCATAACGCATAACGCATAACGCATAACGCATAACGCATAACGCATAAAGCCTAACGCATAACGCATAACGCATAACGCATAAAGCATAACGCATCACGCATAAAGCATAACGCATAACGCATAACGCATAATGCATAATGCACAACGCATAACGAATACCGCAAAACGCATAACGCCTAACGCATAACGGATCACGCATAACGCATAACGCATAACGCATAACGCATAACGCATAACGCATAACGCATAACGCATAACGCATCACGCATAACGCATAACGCATAACGCATACCGTATAACGCATAACGCATAACGCATAACGGCTAACGCATAACGCATAACGCATAACGCATAACGCATAACGCCTAACGCATAACGCATAACGCATAACGCATAACGCATAACGCATAACGCATACCGTATAACGCATAACGCATAACGCATAACGGCTAACGCATAACGCATAACGCATAACGCATAACGCCTAACGCATAACGGATCACGCATAACGCATAAAGCATAACGCAGAACGCATAACGCATAACATATAACGCATAACGCATAACGCATACCGTATAACCCATAACGCATAACGCATAACGCATAAAGCATAACGCAGAACGCATAACGCATAACGCATAACGCATAACGTATAACGCACAACGCATGAAGCATAACGCATAACGCATCACGCATAACGCATAACGCATAACGCATCACGCATAACGAATACCTCATAATGCGTAACGCATAACGCATAACGCATAACGCATAACGCATAACGCATAACGCATAACGGATCACGCATAACGCATAAAGCATAACGCATAACACATAACGCATAACGCATAGCGCATAACGCATAACGCATAACTCATAACGCATAACGCATAACGCATAACGCATAACGCATAACGCATAACGCATAACTTATAACTCATAACGCATAACGCATAACGCATAACGCATAAGGCATAACGCATTACGCATAAAACATAACGCTTAACGCATAACGTATAACTTATAACGCATAACGCATATCGCATAATTTATAACGCAAAACGCATATCGCAAAACGTATAAGGCAAAACGCATATCGCATAACGAATACCTCATAACGTATAACGCAAAACGCATAGCGCATAACGCATAACGCATAACGCATAACACATATCGCACAACGCATAACGCATAACGCATAACGCATAACGCATAACACACAACGAATATCGCAATAACGCATAATCCATAACGCATAACGCATAAAGCACAACGCATAACGAATAACGCAAAACGCATAACGCATAATCCATAACGCAAAACGCATAACGGATCCAGCATTACTCATAACGCATAACGCATACCGCATAACGCATATCGGATCAAGCATTACTCATAACGCATAACGCATTACGTGTAACGCATAAGGCATAAGGCATAACGCATATAGCATAATGTATAACGCATGACGGATCACGCATTACTCATAACGCATAACGCATAACGCACAAAGCATAACGCATAACGCATAACGCATAATGTATAACGCATAACGCATAACGCATAACGCATAACGCATAACGCACATCGCATAACGCATAACGCATAACGCATAACGCATAACGCATAACGCATAACGCATAACGCATAGCGCATAACGCATCACGCATAACGCATAATGCATAACGCATAACGCATAACGCATAACTCATAACGCATAACGCATAACGCAAAACGCATAACGCATAACGCATAACGCATAACGCATAACGCATAACGCATAACGCATAACGCATAGCGCATAACGCATAACGCATATCGCATAACGCATAACGGATCACGCATAACGCATAAAGCATAACGCATAACGCATAACGCCTAACGCATAACGCATAACGCATAACGCACAACGCATAACGCACAACGCATAACGCATAACGAATAACCCATAACGCATAACGCATAACGCATAACGAATAACGCATAACGCGTAACGCATAACGCATAACGCATAACGCATAACGCATAGCGCATAACGCATCACGCATAACGCATAATGCATAACGCATAACGCATAACGCATAACTCATAACGCATAACGCATAACGCATAACGCAAAACGCATAACGCATAACGCATAGCGGATCACGCATTACTCATAACGCATAACGCATAACGCACAAAGCATAACGCATAACGCATAACGCATAACGCAGAACGCATAACGCATAACGCATCACGCATAACGCATAACGCATAACGCATAACGCATAACGCATAGCTCATAACGCATAACGCATAACGCATAACGCATAACGGATCACGCATAACGCATAAAGCATAACGCATAACGCATAACGCCTAACGCATAACGCATAACATATAACGCATAACGCATAACGCATACCGTATAACCCATAACGCATAAGGCATAACGCATAACGCATATCGCAAACGTATAACGCACAACGCATAACGTATAACTCATAACTCACAACGCATAACGCATAACGAACAACACATATCGCATAATGCATAACGCATAACGCATAACGCATAACGCATAACGCATAACGCATAACTCATAACGCATAACGCATAACGCATAACGCAAAACGCATAACGCATAACGCATAACGCATAACGCATAACGCATAACGCATAACGCATAACGCATAGCGCATAACGCATAACGCATATCGCATAACGCATAACGGATCACGCATAACGCATAAAGCATAACGCATAACGCATAACGCCTAACGCATAACGCATAACGCATAACGCACAACGCATAACGCACAACGCATAACGCATAACGAATAACCCATAACGCATAACGCATAACGCATAACGAATAACGCATAACGCGTAACGCATAACGCATAACGCATAACGCATAACGCATAACGCATAACGCATAGCGCATAACGCATCACGCATAACGCATAATGCATAACGCATAACGCATAACGCATAACTCATAACGCATAACGCATAACGCATAACGCAAAACGCATAACGCATAACGCATAGCGGATCACGCATTACTCATAACGCATAACGCATAACGCACAAAGCATAACGCATAACGCATAACGCATAACGCAGAACGCATAACGCATAACGCATAACGCATAACGCATCACGCATAACGCATAACGCATAACGCATAACGCATAACGCATAGCGCATAACGCATAACGCATAACGCATAACGCATATCGGATCACGCATAACGCATAAAGCATAACGCATAACGCATAACGCCTAACGCATAACGCATAATATATAACGCATAACGCATAACGCATACCGTATAACCCATAACGCATAAGGCATAACGCATAATGCATAACGCATAGCGCATAACGCATAACGCATAACGCATAACGCATAACGCATAACGCATAACGCATAACGCATAAAGCATTACGCATCACGCATAAAGCATGACGCATAACGCATAATGCATAACGCATAACGCATAACGCATAACGCATAACGCATAACGCAGAACGCATAACGCATAACGCATAACGCATCACGCATAACGCATAACGCATAACGCATAACGCATAACGCATAACGCATATCGCAAACGTATAACGCACAACGCATAACGTATAACTCATAACTCACAACGCATAACGCATAACGAACAACGCATATCGCATAATGCATAACGCATAACGCATAACGCATAACGCATAACGCATAACGCATAACGCATAACGCATAACGCATAACGCATAAAGCCTAACGCATAACGCATAACGCATAACGCATAAAGCATAACGCATCACGCATAAAGCATAACGCATAACGCATAACGCATAATGCATAATGCACAACGCATAACGAATACCGCAAAACGCATAACGCCTAACGCATAACGGATCACGCATAACGCATAACGCATAACGCATAACGCATAACGCATAACGCATAACGCATAACGCATAACGCATAACGCACATCGCATAACGCATAACGCATAACGCATAACGCATAACTCATAACGCATAACGCATAACGCATAACGCATAACGCATAGCGCATAACGCATCACGCATAACGCATAATGCATAACGCATAACGCATAACGCATAACTCATAACGCATAACGCATAACGCATAACGCATAACGCATAACGCATAACGCATAGCGCATAACGCATAACGCATAACGCATAACGGATCACGCATAACGCATAAAGCATAACGCATAACGCATAACGCCTAAAGCATAACGCATAACGCATAACGCATAACGCACAACGCATAACGCACAACGCATAACGCATAACGAATAACCCATAACGCATAACGCATAACGCATAACGAATAACGCATAACGCGTAACGCATAACGCATAACGCATAACGCATAACGCATAACGGATCACGCATAACGCATAAAGCATAACGCATAACGCATAACGCCTAACGCATAACACATAACGCATAACGCATAACGCTTAACGCATAACGCATAACGCATAAAGCATAACGCATAACGCATAGCGCATAACGCATAACGCATAACGCATAACGCTTAACGCATAACGCATAACGCATAAAGCATAACGCATAACGCATAGCGCATAACGCATAACGCATAACGCATAACGCATAACGCATAACGCCTAACGCATAACGCATAACATATAACGCATAACGCATAACGCATACCGTATAACCCATAACGCATAAGGCATAACGCATAACGCATATCGCAAACGTATAACGCACAACGCATAACGTATAACTCATAACTCACAACGCATAACGCATAACGAACAACGCATATCGCATAATGCATAACGCATAACGCATAACGCATAACGCATAACGCATAACTCATAACGCATAACGCATAACGCATAACGCAAAACGCATAACGCATAACGCATAACGCATAACGCATAACGCATAGCGCATAACGCATAACGCATATCGCATAACGCATAACGGATCACGCATAACGCATAAAGCATAACGCATAACGCATAACGCCTAACGCATAACGCATAACGCATAACGCACAACGCATAACGCACAACGCATAACGCATAACGAATAACCCATAACGCATAACGCATAACGCATAACGAATAACGCATAACGCGTAACGCATAACGCATAACGCATAACGCATAACGCATAACGCATAACGCATAGCGCATAACGCATCACGCATAACGCATAATGCATAACGCATAACGCATAACGCATAACTCATAACGCATAACGCATAACGCATAACGCAAAACGCATAACGCATAACGCATAGCGGATCACGCATTACTCATAACGCATAACGCATAACGCACAAAGCATAACGCATAACGCATAACGCATAACGCAGAACGCATAACGCATAACGCATAACGCATCACGCATAACGCATAACGCATAACGCATAACGCATAACGCATAGCGCATAACGCATAACGCATAACGCATAACGCATAACGGATCACGCATAACGCATAAAGCATAACGCATAACGCATAACGCCTAACGCATAACGCATAATATATAACGCATAACGCATAACGCATACCGTATAACCCATAACGCATAAGGCATAACGCATAATGCATAACGCATAGCGCATAACGCATAACGCATAACGCATAACGCATAACGCATAACGCATAACGCATAAAGCATTACGCATCACGCATAAAGCATGACGCATAACGCATAATGCATAACGCATAACGCATAACGCATAACGCATAACGCATAACGCATAACGCAGAACGCATAACGCATAACGCATAACGCATCACGCATAACGCATAACGCATAACGCATAACCCATAACGCATAACGCATATCGCAAACGTATAACGCACAACGCATAACGTATAACTCATAACTCACAACGCATAACGCATAACGAACAACGCATATCGCATAATGCATAACGCATAACGCATAACGCATAACGCATAACGCATAACGCATAACGCATAACGCATAACGCATAACGCATAAAGCCTAACGCATAACGCATAACGCATAACGCATAAAGCATAACGCATCACGCATAAAGCATAACGCATAACGCATAACGCATAATGCATAATGCACAACGCATAACGAATACCGCAAAACGCATAACGCCTAACGCATAACGGATCACGCATAACGCATAACGCATAACGCATAACGCATAACGCATAACGCATAACGCATAACGCATAACGCACAACGCATAACGCACAACGCATAACGCATAACGAATAACCCATAACGCATAACGCATAACGCATAACGAATAACGCATAACGCGTAACGCATAACGCATAACGCATAAAGCATAACGCATAACGCATAGCGCATAACGCATAACGCATAACGCATAACGCATAACGCATAACGCATAACGCATAACGCATAACGCATAACGCATAACGCATAACGCATAACGCACAACGCATAACGCTCAACGCATAACGCATAACGCATAACGAATAACGCATAACGAATAACGTATAACGCATAACGCATAACGCATAACGCATAACGCATAACGCAAAACGCATAACGCACAACGCATAACGCATAACGCATAACGCATAACGCATAATTCATAACGCATAACGCATAACGCATAACGCACAACGCATAACGCACAACGCATAACGCATAACGCATAACGAATAACGCATAACGCATAGCGAATAACGCATAACGCATAACGCATAACGCATAACGCATAACGCATAACGCATAACGCATAGCGCATAACGCATAACGCATAACGCATAACGCATAACGCATAACGCATAACGCATAACGCATAACGCACAACGCATAACGCTCAACGCATAACGCATAACGCATAACGAATAACGCATAACGCATAACGAATAACGCATAACGCATAACGCATAACGGATCACGCATAACGCATAAAGCATAACGCATAACGCATAACGCCTAACGCATAACACATAACGCATAACGCATAACGCTTAACGCATAACGCATAACGCATAAAGCATAACGCATAACGCATAGCGCATAACGCATAACGCATAACGCATAACGCATAACGCAAAACGCATAACGCATAACGCATAACGCATAACGCATAACGCATAACGCATAACGCATAACGCATAACGCATAACGCACAACGCATAACGCTCAACGCATAACGCATAACGCATAACGAATAACGCATAACGCATAACGAATAACGCATAACGCATAACGCATAACGCATAACGCATAACGCATAACGCATAACGCAAAACGCATAACGCATAACGCATAACGCATAACGCATAACGCATAACGCATAACGCATAACGCATAACGCATAACGCATAACGCATAACGCATAACGCATAACGCACAACGCATAACGCACAACGCATAACGCATAACGCATAACGAATAACGCATAACGCATAACGAATAACGCATAACGCATAACGCATAACGAATAACGCATAACGCATAACGCATTACGCATAACGCATAACGCATAACGCATAACGCATAACGCAAAACGCATAACGCATAACGCATAACGCATAACGCATAACGCATAACGCATAGCGCATAACGCATAACGCATAACGCATAACGCATAACGCATAACGCATAACGCATAACGCATAACGCATAACGCACAACGCATAACGCATAACGCATAACGCATAACGCATAACACACAACGAATATCGCAATAACGCATAATCCATAACCCATAACGCATAAAGCACAACGCATAACGAATAACGCAAAACGCATAACGCATAACGCATAACGCATAACGCATAACGCATAACGCATAACGCATAACGCATAACGCATAACGCATAACGCACAACGCATAACGCATAACGCATAACGCATAACGCATAACACACAACGAATATCGCAATAACGCATAATCCATAACGCATAACGCATAAAGCACAACGCATAACGAATAACGCAAAACGCATAACGCATAACGCATAATCCATAACGCAAAACGCATAACGGATCCAGCATGACTCATAACGCATAACGCAAACCGCATAACGCATATCGGATCAAGCATTACTCATAACGCATAACGCATTACGTGTAACGCATAAGGCATAAGGCATAACGCATATAGCATAATGTATAACGCATAACGAATAACGCAAAACGCATAACGCATAACGCATAATCCATAACGCAAAACGCATAACGGATCCAGCATTACTCATAACGCATAACGCATAACGCATATCGGATCAAGCATTACTCATAACGCATAAGGTATTACGTGTAACGCATAAGGCATAAGGCATAACGCATATAGCATAATGTATAACGCATGACGGATCACGCATTACTCATAACGCATAACGCATAACGCACAAAGCATAACGCATAACGCATAACGCATAATGTATAACGCATAACGCATAACGCATAACGCATAACGCACATCGCATAACGCATAACGCATAACGCATAACGCATAACTCATAACGCATAACGCATAACGCATAACGCATAACGCATAACGCATAGCGCATAACGCATCACGCATAACGCATAATGCATAACGCATAACGCATAACGCATAACTCATAACGCATAACGCATAACGCAAAACGCATAACGCATAACGCATAGCGGATCACGCATTACTCATAACGCATAACGCATAACGCACAAAGCATAACGCATAACGCATAACGCATAACGCAGAACTCAGAACGCAGAACGCATAACGCATAACGCATCACGCATAACGCATAACGCATAACGCATAACGCATAACGCATAACGCATAGCGCATAACGCATAACGCATAACGCATAACGCATAACGCATAACGCATAACGGATCACGCATAACGCATAAAGCATAACGCATAACGCATAACGCCTAACGCATAACGCATAACGCATAACGAATAAAGCATAACGCATCACGCATAAAGCATAACGCATAACGCATAATGCATAATGCATAACGCATAACGAATACCGCAAAACGCATAACGCCTAACGCATAACGCCTAACGCATAACGGATCACGCATAACGCATAACGCATAACGCATAACGCATAACGCATAACGCATAACGCATAACGCATAACGCATAACGCATAACGCATAACGCATAACGCATAACGCATAACGCATCACGCATAACGCATAACGCATAACGCATAACGCATAACGCATAGCGCATAACGCATAACGGATCACGCATAACGCATAAAGCATAACGCATAACGCATAACGCCTAACGCATAACGCATAACATATAACGCATAACGCATAACGCATACCGTATAACCCATAACGCATAAGGCATAACGCATAATGCATAACGCATAGCGCATAACGCATAACGCATAACGCATAACGCATAACGCATATCGGATCAAGCATTACTCATAACGCATAACGCATTACGTGTAACGCATAAGGCATAAGGCATAACGCATATAGCATAATGTATAACGCATGACGGATCACGCATTACTCATAACGCATAACGCATAACGCACAAAGCATAACGCATAACGCATAACGCATAATGTATAACGCATAACGCATAACGCATAACGCATAACGCATAACGCACATCGCATAACGCATAACGCATAACGCATAACGCATAACTCATAACGCATAACGCATAACGCATAACGCATAACGCATAGCGCATAACGCATCACGCATCACGCATAACGCATAATGCATAACGCATAACGCATAACGCATAACTCATAACGCATAACGCATAACGCATAACGCAAAACGCATAACGCATAACGCATAACGCATAACGCATAACGCATAACGCATAACGCATAACGCATAGCGCATAACGCATAACGCATAACGCATAACGCATAACGGATCACGCATAACGCATAAAGCATAACGCATAACGCATAACGCCTAACGCATAACGCATAACGCATAACGCACAACGCATAACGCACAACGCATAACGCATAACGAATAACCCATAACGCATAACGCATAACGCATAACGAATAACGCATAACGCGTAACGCATAACGCATAACGCATAACGCATAGCGCATAACGCATCACGCATAACGCATAATGCATAACGCATAACGCATAACGCATAACTCATAACGCATAACGCATAACGCATAACGCAAAACGCATAACGCATAACGCATAGCGGATCACGCATTACTCATAACGCATAACGCATAACGCACAAAGCATAACGCATAACGCATAACGCATAACGCAGAACGCATAACGCATAACGCATAACGCATCACGCATAACGCATAACGCATAACGCATAACGCATAACGCATAGCGCATAACGCATAACGCATAACGCATAACGCATAACGCATAACGCATAACGCATAACGCATAACGCATAACGCATAACGCATACCGTATAACGCATAACGCATAACGCATAACGGCTAACGCATAACGCATAACGCATAACGCATAACGCCTAACGCATAACGGATCACGCATAACGCATAAAGCATAACGCAGAACGCATAACGCATAACATATAACGCATAACGCATAACGCATACCGTATAACCCATAACGCATAACGCATAACGCATAAAGCATAACGCAGAACGCATAACGCATAACGCATAACGCATAACGTATAACGCACAACGCATGAAGCATAACGCATAACGCATCACGCATAACGCATAACGCATAACGCATCACGCATAACGAATACCTCATAATGCGTAACGCATAACGCATAACGCATAACGCATAACGCATAACGCATAACGCATAACGGATCACGCATAACGCATAAAGCATAACGCATAACACATAACGCATAACGCATAGCGCATAACGCATAACGCATAACTCATAACGCATAACGCATAACGCATAACGCATAACGCATAACGCATAACGCATAACGCATAACTTATAACTCATAACGCATAACGCATAACGCATAAGGCATAACGCATTACGCATAAAACATAACGCTTAACGCATAACGTATAACTTATAACGCATAACGCATATCGCATAATTTATAACGCAAAACGCATATCGCAAAACGTATAACGCAAAACGCATATCGCATAACGAATACCTCATAACGTATAACGCAAAACGCATAGCGCATAACGCATAACGCATAACGCATAACGCATAACACATATCGCACAACGCATAACGCATAACGCATAACGCATAACACACAACGAATATCGCAATAACGCATAATCCATAACGCATAACGCATAAAGCACAACGCATAACGAATAACGCAAAACGCATAACGCATAATCCATAACGTAAAACGCATAACGGATCCAGCATTACTCATAACGCATAACGCATACCGCATAACGCATATCGGATCAAGCATTACTCATAACGCATAACGCATTACGTGTAACGCATAAGGCATAAGGCATAACGCATATAGCATAATGTATAACGCATGACGGATCACGCATTACTCATAACGCATAACGCATAACGCACAAAGCATAACGCATAACGCATAACGCATAATGTATAACGCATAACGCATAACGCATAACGCATAACGCATAACGCACATCGCATAACGCATAACGCATAACGCATAACGCATAACTCATAACGCATAACGCATAACGCATAACGCATAACGCATAGCGCATAACGCATCACGCATCACGCATAACGCATAATGCATAACGCATAACGCATAACGCATAACTCATAACGCATAACGCATAACGCATAACGCAAAACGCATAACGCATAACGCATAACGCATAACGCATAACGCATAACGCATAACGCATAACGCATAGCGCATAACGCATAACGCATAACGCATAACGGATCACGCATAACGCATAAAGCATAACGCATAACGCATAACGCCTAACGCATAACGCATAACGCATAACGCACAACGCATAACGCACAACGCATAACGCATAACGAATAACCCATAACGCATAACGCATAACGCATAACGAATAACGCATAACGCGTAACGCATAACGCATAACGCATAACGCATAGCGCATAACGCATCACGCATAACGCATAATGCATAACGCATAACGCATAACGCATAACTCATAACGCATAACGCATAACGCATAACGCAAAACGCATAACGCATAACGCATAGCGGATCACGCATTACTCATAACGCATAACGCATAACGCACAAAGCATAACGCATAACGCATAACGCATAACGCAGAACGCATAACGCATAACGCATAACGCATCACGCATAACGCATAACGCATAACGCATAACGCATAACGCATAGCGCATAACGCATAACGCATAACGCATAACGCATAACGGATCACGCATAACGCATAAAGCATAACGCATAACGCATAACGCCTAACGCATAACGCATAACATACAACGCATAAAGCATAACGCATACCGTATAACCCATATCGCATAAGGCATAACGCATAATGCATAACGCATAGCGCATAACGCATAACGCATAACGCATAACGCATAACGCATAACGCATAACGCATAAAGCATTACGCATCACGCATAAAGCATGACGCATAACGCATAATGCATAACGCATAACGTATAACTCATAACGCATAACGCATAACGCATAACGCATAACGCAAACGTATAACGCACATCGCATAACGAATAACGAACAACGCATAACGCATAACGCATAATGCATAAAGCATAACGCATAACGCATAACGCATATCGCAAACGTATAACGCACAACGCATAACGTATAACTCATAACTCACAACGCATAACGCATAACGAACAACGCATATCGCATAATGCATAACGCATAACGCATAACGCATAACGCATAACGCATAACGCATAACGCATAACGCATAACGCATAACGCATAACGCATAACGCATAACGCATAACGCATAACGCATAAAGCCTAACGCATAACGCATAACGCATAACGCATAATGCATAACGCATAACGTATAACTCATAACGCATAACGCATAACGCATAACGCATAACGCAAACGTATAACGCACATCGCATAACGAATAACGAACAACGCATAACGCATAACGCATAATGCATAACGCATAGCGCATAACGCATAACGCATAACGCATAACGCATAACGCATAACGCATAACGCATAAAGCATTACGCATCACGCATAAAGCATGACGCATAACGCATAATGCATAACGCATAACGTATAACTCATAACGCATAACGCATAACGCATAACGCATAACGCAAACGTATAACGCACATCGCATAACGAATAACGAACAACGCATAACGCATAACGCATAATGCATAAAGCATAACGCATAACGCATAACGCATAACGCATATCGCAAACGTATAACGCACAACGCATAACGTATAACTCATAACTCACAACGCATAACGCATAACGAACAACGCATATCGCATAATGCATAACGCATAACGCATAACGCATAACGCATAACGCATAACGCATAACGCATAACGCATAACGCATAACGCATAACGCATAACGCATAACGCATAACGCATAAAGCCTAACGCATAACGCATAACGCATAACGCATAAAGCCTAACGCATCACGCATAAAGCATAACGCATAACGCATAACGCATAATGCATAATGCACAACGCATAACGAATACCGCAAAACGCATAACGCCTAACGCATAACGGATCACGCATAACGCATAACGCATAACGCATAACGCATAACGCATAACGCATAACGCATAACGCATAACGCATAACGCATAACGCACATCGCATAACGCATAACGCATAACGCATAACGCATAACTCATAACGCATAACGCATAACGCATAACGCATAACGCATAGCGCATAACGCATCACGCATAACGCATAATGCATAACGCATAACGCATAACGCATAACTCATAACGCATAACGCATAACGCATAACGCAAAACGCATAACGCATAACGCATAACGCATAACGCATAACGCATAACGCATAACGCATAGCGCATAACGCATAACGCATAACGCATAACGCATAACGGATCACGCATAACGCATAAAGCATAACGCATAACGCATAACGCCTAAAGCATAACGCATAACGCATAACGCATAACGCACAACGCATAACGCACAACGCATAACGCATAACGAATAACCCATAACGCATAACGCATAACGCATAACGAATAACGCATAACGCGTAACGCATAACGCATAACGCATAACGCATAACGCATAACGGATCACGCATAACGCATAAAGCATAACGCATAACGCATAACGCCTAACGCATAACACATAACGCATAACGCATAACGCTTAACGCATAACGCATAACGCATAAAGCATAACGCATAACGCATAGCGCATAACGCATAACGCATAACGCATAACGCATAACGCATAACGCATCACGCATAACGCATAACGCATAACGCATAACGCATAACGCACAACGCATAACGCTCAACGCATAACGCATAACGCATAACGAATAACGCATAACGCATAACGAATAACGCATAACGCATAACGCATAACGCATAACGCATAACGCATAACGCATAACGCAAAACGCATAACGCATAACGCATAACGCATAACGCATAACGCATAACGCATAACGCATAACGCATAACGCATAACGCATAACGCACAACGCATAACGCACAACGCATAACGCATAACGCATAACGAATAACGCATAACGCATAACGAATAACGCATAACGCATAACGCATAACGCATAACGCATAACGCATAACGCATAACGCATAACGCAAAACGCATAACGCATAACGCATAACGCATAACGCATAACGCATAGCGCATAACGCATAACGCATAACGCATAACGTATAACTCATAACGCATAACGCATAACGCATAACGCATAACGCATAACGCAAACGTATAACGCACATCGCATAACGAATAACGAACAACGCATAACGCATAACGCATAATGCATAAAGCATAACGCATAACGCATAACGCATATCGCAAACGTATAACGCACAACGCATAACGTATAACTCATAACTCACAACGCATAACGCATAACGAACAACGCATATCGCATAATGCATAACGTATAACGCATAACGCATAACGCATAACGCATAACGCATAACGCATGACGCATAACGCCGAACGCATAACGCATAACGCATATCGCATAACGCATAACGCATAACGCATATCGCAAACGTATAACGCACAACGCATAACGTATAACTCATAACTCACAACGCATAACGCATAACGAACAACGCATATCGCATAATGCATAACGCATAACGCATAACGCATAACGCATAACGCATAACGCATAACGCATAACGCATAACGCATAACGCATAACGCATAACGCCGAACGCATAACGCATAACGCATAACGCATAACGCATAACGCATAACGCATAACGCATAACGCATAACGCATAACGCATAACGCATAACGCATAACGCATAACGCATAACGCACAACGCATAACGCACAACGCATAACGCATAACGAATAACCCATAACGCATAACGCATAACGCATAACGCATAACGCATAACGCATAACGCATAACGCATGACGCATAACGCCGAACGCATAACGCATAACGCATATCGCATAACGCATAACGCATAACGCATATCGCAAACGTATAACGCACAACGCATAACGTATAACTCATAACTCACAACGCATAACGCATAACGAACAACGCATATCGCATAATGCATAACGCATAACGCATAACGCATAACGCATAACGCATAACGCATAACGCATAACGCATAACGCATAACGCATAACGCATAACGCCGAACGCATAACGCATAACGCATAACGCATAACGCATAACGCATAACGCATAACGCATAACGCATAACGCATAACGCATAACGCATAACGCATAACGCATAACGCATAACGCACAACGCATAACGCACAACGCATAACGCATAACGAATAACCCATAACGCATAACGCATAACGCATAACGCATAACGTATAACGCATAACGCGTAACGCATTACGCATAACTAATAACGCATAACGCATAACGAATAACGCATAACGCATAACGCATAACGTATAACGCATAACGCCTAACGCATAAGGCATAAGGCATAAGGCATAAGGCATAAGGCGTAACGCATATAGCATAACGCATAACGCATGACGGATCACGCATTACTCATAACGCATAACGCATAACGCACAAAGCATATCGCATAACGCATAACGCATAACGCATAACGCATAACGCATAACGCATAACGAATAACGAACAACGCATAACGCATAACGCATAATGCATAAAGCATAACGCATAACGCATAACGCATATCGCAAACGTATAACGCACAACGCATAACGTATAACTCATAACTCACAACGCATAACGCATAACGAACAACGCATATCGCATAATGCATAACGCATAACGCATAACGCATAACGCATAACGCATAACGCATAACGCATAACGCATGACGCATAACGCCGAACGCATAACGCATAACGCATATCGCATAACGCATAACGCATAACGCATATCGCAAACGTATAACGCACAACGCATAACGTATAACGCATAACGCATAACGCATAACGCATAACGCATAACGCATAACGCACATCGCATAACGCATAACGCATAACGCATAACGCATAACTCATAACGCATAACGCATAACGCATAACGCATAGCGCATAACGCATCACGCATAACGCATAATGCATAACGCATAACGCATAACGCATAACTCATAACGCATAACGCATAACGCATAACGCAAAACGCATAACGCATAACGCATAACGCATAACGCATAACGCATAACGCATAACGCATAACGCATAGCGCATAACGCATAACGCATAACGCATAACGCATAACGGATCACGCATAACGCATAAAGCATAACGCATAACGCATAACGCCTAAAGCATAACGCATAACGCATAACGCATAACGCACAACGCATAACGCACAACGCATAACGCATAACGAATAACCCATAACGCATAACGCATAACGCATAACGAATAACGCATAACGCGTAACGCATAACGCATAACGCATAACGCATAACGCATAACGGATCACGCATAACGCATAAAGCATAACGCATAACGCATAACGCCTAACGCATAACACATAACGCATAACGCATAACGCTTAACGCATAACGCATAACGCATAAAGCATAACGCATAACGCATAGCGCATAACGCATAACGCATAACGCATAACGCATAACGCATAACGCATAACGCATAACGCATAACGCATAACGCATAACGCATAACGCATAACGCACAACGCATAACGCTCAACGCATAACGCATAACGCATAACGAATAACGCATAACGCATAACGAATAACGCATAACGCATAACGCATAACGCATAACGCATAACGCATAACGCATAACGCAAAACGCATAACGCATAACGCATAACGCATAACGCATAACGCATAACGCATAACGCATAACGCATAACGCATAACGCATAACGCACAACGCATAACGCACAACGCATAACGCATAACGCATAACGAATAACGCATAACGCATAACGAATAACGCATAACGCATAACGCATAACGCATAACGCATAACGCATAACGCATAACGCAAAACGCATAACGCATAACGCATAACGCATAACGCATAACGCATAACGCATAGCGCATAACGCATAACGCATAACAGTTAACGTATAACTCATAACGCATAACGCATAACGCATAACGCATAACGCATAACGCAAACGTATAACGCACATCGCATAACGAATAACGAACAACGCATAACGCATAACGCATAATGCATAAAGCATAACGCATAACGCATAACGCATATCGCAAACGTATAACGCACAACGCATAACGTATAACTCATAACTCACAACGCATAACGCATAACGAACAACGCATATCGCATAATGCATAACGCATAACGCATAACGCATAACGCATAACGCATAACGCATAACGCATGACGCATAACGCCGAACGCATAACGCATAACGCATATCGCATAACGCATAACGCATAACGCATATCGCAAACGTATAACGCACAACGCATAACGTATAACTCATAACTCACAACGCATAACGCATAACGAACAACGCATATCGCATAATGCATAACGCATAACGCATGACGCATAACGCATAACGCATAACGCATAACGCATAACGCATAACGCATAACGCATAACGCATAACGCATAACGCCGAACGCATAACGCATAACGCATAACGCATAACGCATAACGCATAACGCATAACGCATAACGCATAACGCATAACGCATAACGCATAACGCATAACGCACAACGCATAACGCACAACGCATAACGCATAACGAATAACCCATAACGCATAACGCATAACGCATAACGCATAACGTATAACGCATAACGCGTAACGCATTACGCATAACTAATAACGCATAACGCATAACGAATAACGCATAACGCATAACGCATAACGCATAACGTATAACGCATAACGCCTAACGCATAAGGCATAAGGCATAAGGCATAAGGCGTAACGCATATAGCATAACGCATAACGCATGACGGATCACGCATTACTCATAACGCATAACGCATAACGCACAAAGCATATCGCATAACGCATAACGCATAACGCATAACGCATAACGCATAACGCATAACGCATAACGAATAACGAACAACGCATAACGCATAACGCATAATGCATAAAGCATAACGCATAACGCATAACGCATATCGCAAACGTATAACGCACAACGCATAACGTATAACTCATAACTCACAACGCATAACGCATAACGAACAACGCATATCGCATAATGCATAACGCATAACGCATAACGCATAACGCATAACGCATAACGCATAACGCATGACGCATAACGCCGAACGCATAACGCATAACGCATATCGCATAACGCATAACGCATAACGCATATCGCAAACGTATAACGCACAACGCATAACGTATAACTCATAACTCACAACGCATAACGCATAACGAACAACGCATATCGCATAATGCATAACGCATAACGCATAACGCATAACGCATAACGCATAACGCATAACGCATAACGCATAACGCATAACGCATAACGCATAACGCCGAACGCATAACGCATAACGCATAACGCATAACGCATAACGCATAACGCATAACGCATAACGCATAACGCATAACGCACAACGCATAACGCACAACGCATAACGCATAACGAATAACCCATAACGCATAACGCATAACGCATAACGCATAACGTATAACGCATAACGCATAACGCATAACGCATAACGCATAACGCATAACGCATAACGCATAACGCACAACGCATAACGCATAACGCATAACGCATAACGCATAACGCATAACACACAACGAATATCGCAATAACGCATAATCCATAACGCATAACGCATAAAGCACAACGCACAACGAATAACGCAAAACGCATAACGCATAACGCATAATCCATAACGCAAAACGCATAACGGATCCAGCATTACTCATAACGCATAACGCATACCGCATAACGCATATCGGATCAAGCATTACTCATAACGCATAACGCATTACGTGTAACGCATAAGGCATAAGGCATAACGCATATAGCATAATGTATAACGCATGACGGATCACGCATTACTCATAACGCATAACGCATAACGCACAAAGCATAACGCATAACGCATAACGCATAATGTATAACGCATAACGCATAACGCATAACGCATAACGCATAACGCATAACTCATAACGCATAACGCATAACGCATAACGCATAGCGCATAACGCAGCACGCATAACGCATAATGCATAACGCATAACGCATAACGCATAACTCATAACGCATAACGCATAACGCATAACGCAAAACGCATAACGCATAACGCATAGCGGATCACGCATTACTCATAACGCATAACGCATAACGCACAAAGCATAACGCATAACGCATAACGCATAACGCAGAACGCATAACGCATAACGCATCACGCATAACGCATAACGCATAACGCACAACGCATAACGCATAACGCATAGCGCATAACGCATAACGCATAACGCATAACGCATAACGCATAACGGATCACGCATAACGCATAACGCATAACGCATAACGCATAACGCATAACGCATAGCGCATAACGCATAACGCATAACGCATAACGCATAACGCATAACGCATAACGCAAAACGCATAACGCATAACGCATAACGCACAACGCATAACGCACAACGCATAACGCATAACGAATAACCCATAACGCATAACGCATAACGCATAACTCATAACTCATAACGAATAACGCATAACGCGTAACGCATAACGCATAACTAATAACGCATAACGCATAACGAATAACGCATAACGCATAACGCATAACGTATAACGCATAACGCCTAACGCATAAGGCATAAGGCATAAGGCATAAGGCGTAACGCATATAGCATAACGCATAACGCATGACGGATCACGCATTACTCATAACGCATAACGCATAACGCACAAAGCATAACGCATAACGCATAACGCATAACGCATAACGCATAACGCATAACGCATAACGCATAACGCACAACGCATAACGCATAACGCATAACGCATAAAGCATAACACACAACGAATATCGCAATAACGCATAATCCATAACGCATAACGCATAAAGCACAACGCATAACGAATAACGCATAACGCATAACGCATAATCCATAACGCAAAACGCATAACGGATCCAGCATTACTCATAACGCATAACGCATACCGCATAACGCATATCGGATCAAGCATTACTCATAACGCATAACGCATTACGTGTAACGCATAAGGCATAAGGCATAACGCATATAGCATAATGTATAACGCATGACGGATCACGCATTACTCATAACGCATAACGCATAACGCACAAAGCATAACGCATAACGCATAACGCATAATGTATAACGCATAACGCATAACGCATAACGCATAACGCACATCGCATAACGCATAACGCATAACGCATAACGCATAACTCATAACGCATAACGCATAACGCATAACGCATAACGCATAGCGCATAACGCATCACGCATAACGCATAATGCATAACGCATAACGCATAACGCATAACTCATAACGCATAACGCATAACGCATAACGCAAAACGCATAACGCATAACGCATAGCGGATCACGCATTACTCATAACGCATAACGCATAACGCACAAAGCATAACGCATAACGCATAACGCATAACGCAGAACGCATAACGCATAACGCATCACGCATAACGCATAACGCATAACTAATAACGCATAACGCATAACGAATAACGCATAACGCATAACGCATAACGTATAACGCATAACGCCTAACGCATAACGCATAACGCACAACGCATAACGCATAACGCATAACACACAACGAATATCGCAATAACGCATAATCCATAACGCATAACGCATAAAGCACAACGCATAACGAATAACGCAAAACGCATAACGCATAACGCATAATCCATAACGCAAAACGCATATCGGATCCAGCATTACTCATAACGCATAACGCATACCGCATAACGCATATCGGATCAAGCATTACTCATAACGCATAACGCATTACGTGTAACGCATAAGGCATAAGGCATAACGCATATAGCATAATGTATAACGCATGACGGATCACGCATTACTCATAACGCATAACGCATAACGCACAAAGCATAACGCATAACGCATAACGCATAATGTATAACGCATAACGCATAACGCATAACGCATAACGCACATCGCATAACGCATAACGCATAACGCATAACGCATAACTCATAACGCATAACGCATAACGCATAACGCATAGCGCATAACGCATCACGCATAACGCATAATGCATAACGCATAACGCATAACGCAGAACGCATAACGCATCACGCATCACGCATAACGCATAACGCATAACTAATAACGCATAACGCATAACGAATAACGCATAACGCATAACGCATAACGTATAACGCATAACGCCTAACGCATAACGCATAACGCACAACGCATAACGCATAACGCATAACGCATAACACACAACGAATATCGCAATAACGCATAATCCATAACGCATAACGCATAAAGCACAACGCATAACGAATAACGCAAAACGCATAACGCATAACGCATAATCCATAACGCAAAACGCATAACGGATCCAGCATTACTCATAACGCATAACGCATACCGCATAACGCATATCGGATCAAGCATTACTCATAACGCATAACGCATTACGTGTAACGCATAAGGCATAAGGCATAACGCATATAGCATAATGTATAACGCATGACGGATCACGCATTACTCATAACGCATAACGCATAACGCACAAAGCATAACGCATAACGCATAACGCATAATGTATAACGCATAACGCATAACGCATAACGCATAACGCACATCGCATAACGCATAACGCATAACGCATAACGCATAACGCATAGCGCATAACGCATCACGCATAACGCATAATGCATAACGCATAACGCATAACGCATAACTCATAACGCATAACGCATAACGCATAACGCAAAACGCATAACGCATAACGCATAGCGGATCACGCATTACTCATAACGCATAACGCATAACGCACAAAGCATAACGCATAACGCATAACGCATAACGCAGAACGCATAACGCATAACGCATCACGCATAACGCATAACGCATAACGCATAACGCATAACGCATAGCGCATAACGCATAACGCATAACGCATAACGCATAACGGATCACGCATAACGCATAACGCATAACGCATAACGCAAACGTATAACGCACATCGCATAACGAATAACGAACAACGCATAACGCATAACGCATAATGCATAAAGCATAACGCATAACGCATAACGCATATCGCAAACGTATAACGCACAACGCATAACGTATAACTCATAACTCACAACGCATAACGCATAACGAACAACGCATATCGCATAATGCATAACGCATAACGCATAACGCATAACGCATAACGCATAACGCATAACGCATAACGCATAACGCATAACGCATAACGCATAACGCATAACGCATAAAGCCTAACGCATAACGCATAACGCATAAAGCATAACGCATCACGCATAAAGCATAACGCATAACGCATAACGCATAATGCATAATGCACAACGCATAACGAATACCGCAAAACGCATAACGCCTAACGCATAACGGATCACGCATAACGCATAACGCATAACGCATAACGCATAACGCATAACGCATAACGCATAACGCATAACGCATAACGCATACCGTATAACGCATAACGCATAACGCATAACGGCTAACGCATAACGCATAACGCATAACGCATAACGCATAACGCATAACGCATAACGCATAACGCCTAACGCATAACGGATCACGCATAACGCATAACGCATAACGCATAACGCATAACGCATAACGCATAACGCATAACGCATAACGCATAACGCATAACGCATAACGCATAACGCATAACGCATAACGCATACCGTATAACGCATAACGCATAACGCATAACGGCTAACGCATAACGCATAACGCATAACGCATAACGCATAACGCATAACGCATAACGCATAACGCATAACGCATAACGCATAACGCATAACGCATAACGCAAACGTATAACGCACAACGCATGAAGCATAACGCATTACGCATAACGCATAACGCCTAACGCATAACGCATAACGCATAACGCATAACGCATAACGCATAACGCATAACGCATAACGCATAACGCATAACGCATAACGCATAACGCATAACGCATAACGCATAACGCAAACGTATAACGCACAACGCATGAAGCATAACGCATTACGCATAACGCATAACGCCTAACGCATAACGCATAACGCA
Source organism: Lasioglossum morio (assembly GCA_916610235.2). Lineage (NCBI taxonomy): Eukaryota > Metazoa > Arthropoda > Insecta > Hymenoptera > Halictidae > Lasioglossum > Lasioglossum morio. The sequence goes on along the minus strand of CAKAJA020000325.1, from coordinate 206,061 downwards.
TAACGCATAACGCATAACGCATAACGCATAACGCATAACTCATAACGCATAACGCATAACGCATAACGCATAGCGCATAACGCATCACGCATAACGCATAATGCATAACGCATAACGCATAACGCAGAACGCATAACGCATCACGCATCACGCATAACGCATAACGCATAACTAATAACGCATAACGCATAACGAATAACGCATAACGCATAACGCATAACGTATAACGCATAACGCCTAACGCATAACGCATAACGCTCAACGCATAACGCATAACGCATAACGCATAACACACAACGAATATCGCAATAACGCATAATCCATAACGCATAACGCATAAAGCACAACGCATAACGAATAACGCAAAACGCATAACGCATAACGCATAATCCATAACGCAAAACGCATAACGGATCCAGCATTACTCATAACGCATAACGCATACCGCATAACGCATATCGGATCAAGCATTACTCATAACGCATAACGCATTACGTGTAACGCATAAGGCATAAGGCATAACGCATATAGCATAATGTATAACGCATGACGGATCACGCATTACTCATAACGCATAACGCATAACGCACAAAGCATAACGCATAACGCATAACGCATAATGTATAACGCATAACGCATAACGCATAACGCATAACGCACATCGCATAACGCATAACGCATAACGCATAACGCATAACGCATAGCGCATAACGCATCACGCATAACGCATAATGCATAACGCATAACGCATAACGCATAACTCATAACGCATAACGCATAACGCATAACGCAAAACGCATAACGCATAACGCATAGCGGATCACGCATTACTCATAACGCATAACGCATAACGCACAAAGCATAACGCATAACGCATAACGCATAACGCAGAACGCATAACGCATAACGCATCACGCATAACGCATAACGCATAACGCATAACGCATAGCGCATAACGCATAACGCATAACGCATAACGCATAACGGGTCACGCATAACGCATAACGCATAACGCATAACGCAAACGTATAACGCACATCGCATAACGAATAACGAACAACGCATAACGCATAACGCATAATGCATAAAGCATAACGCATAACGCATAACGCATATCGCAAACGTATAACGCACAACGCATAACGTATAACTCATAACTCACAACGCATAACGCATAACGAACAACGCATATCGCATAATGCATAACGCATAACGCATAACGCATAACGCATAACGCATAACGCATAACGCATAACGCATAACGCATAACGCATAACGCATAACGCATAAAGCCTAACGCATAACGCATAACGCATAACGCATAAAGCATAACGCATCACGCATAAAGCATAACGCATAACGCATAACGCATAATGCATAATGCACAACGCATAACGAATACCGCAAAACGCATAACGCCTAACGCATAACGGATCACGCATAACGCATAACGCATAACGCCTAACGCATAACGCATAACGCATAACGCATAACGCATAACGCATCACGCATAACGCATAACGCATAACGCATAACGCATAACGCATAGCGCATAACGCATAACGCATAACGCATAACGCATAACGGGTCACGCATAACGCATAACGCATAACGCATAACGCAAACGTATAACGCACATCGCATAACGAATAACGAACAACGCATAACGCATAACGCATAATGCATAAAGCATAACGCATAACGCATAACGCATATCGCAAACGTATAACGCACAACGCATAACGTATAACTCATAACTCACAACGCATAACGCATAACGAACAACGCATATCGCATAATGCATAACGCATAACGCATAACGCATAACGCATAACGCATAACGCATAACGCATAACGCATAACGCATAACGCATAACGCATAACGCATAACGCATAAAGCCTAACGCATAACGCATAACGCATAAAGCATAACGCATCACGCATAAAGCATAACGCATAACGCATAACGCATAATGCATAATGCACAACGCATAACGAATACCGCAAAACGCATAACGCCTAACGCATAACGGATCACGCATAACGCATAACGCATAACGCATAACGCATAACGCATAACGCATAACGCATAACGCATAACGCATAACGCATAACGCATACCGTATAACGCATAACGCATAACGCATAACGGCTAACGCATAACGCATAACGCATAACGCATAACGCATAACGCATAACGCATAACGCATAACGCCTAACGCATAACGGATCACGCATAACGCATAACGCATAACGCATAACGCATAACGCATAACGCATAACGCATAACGCATAACGCATAACGCATAACGCATAACGCATAACGCATAACGCATAACGCATAACGCATAACGCATACCGTATAACGCATAACGCATAACGCATAACGGCTAACGCATAACGCATAACGCATAACGCATAACGCATAACGCATAACGCATAACGCATAACGCATAACGCATAACGCATAACGCATAACGCATAACGCATAACGCAAACGTATAACGCACAACGCATGAAGCATAACGCATTACGCATAACGCATAACGCCTAACGCATAACGCATAACGCATAACGCATAACGCATAACGCATAACGCATAACGCATAACGCATAACGCATAACGCATAACGCATAACGCATAACGCATAACGCATAACGCAAACGTATAACGCACAACGCATGAAGCATAACGCATTACGCATAACGCATAACGCCTAACGCATAACGCATAACGCATAACGCATAACGCATAACGCATAACGCATAACGCATAACGCATAACTCATAACGCATAACGCATAACGCATAACGCATAGCGCATAACGCATCACGCATAACGCATAATGCATAACGCATAACGCATAACGCAGAACGCATAACGCATCACGCATCACGCATAACGCATAACGCATAACTAATAACGCATAACGCATAACGAATAACGCATAACGCATAACGCATAACGTATAACGCATAACGCCTAACGCATAACGCATAACGCTCAACGCATAACGCATAACGCATAACGCATAACACACAACGAATATCGCAATAACGCATAATCCATAACGCATAACGCATAAAGCACAACGCATAACGAATAACGCAAAACGCATAACGCATAACGCATAATCCATAACGCAAAACGCATAACGGATCCAGCATTACTCATAACGCATAACGCATACCGCATAACGCATATCGGATCAAGCATTACTCATAACGTATAACGCATTACGTGTAACGCATAAGGCATAAGGCATAACGCATATAGCATAATGTATAACGCATGACGGATCACGCATTACTCATAACGCATAACGCATAACGCACAAAGCATAACGCATAACGCATAACGCATAATGTATAACGCATAACGCATAACGCATAACGCATAACGCACATCGCATAACGCATAACGCATAACGCATAACGCATAACGCATAGCGCATAACGCATCACGCATAACGCATAACGCATAACGCATAACGCATAACGCATAACTCATAACGCATAACGCATAACGCATAACGCAAAACGCATAACGCATAACGCATAGCGGATCACGCATTACTCATAACGCATAACGCATAACGCACAAAGCATAACGCATAACGCATAACGCATAACGCAGAACGCATAACGCATAACGCATCACGCATAACGCATAACGCATAACGCATAACGCATAACGCATAACGCATAACGCATAACGCATAACGCATAACGGATCACGCATAACGCATAACGCATAACGCATAACGCAAACGTATAACGCACATCGCATAACGAATAACGAACAACGCATAACGCATAACGCATAATGCATAAAGCATAACGCATAACGCATAACGCATATCGCAAACGTATAACGCACAACGCATAACGTATAACTCATAACTCACAACGCATAACGCATAACGAACAACGCATATCGCATAATGCATAACGCATAACGCATAACGCATAACGCATAACGCATAACGCATAACGCATAACGCATAACGCATAACGCATAACGCATAACGCATAAAGCCTAACGCATAACGCATAACGCATAACGCATAAAGCATAACGCATCACGCATAAAGCATAACGCATAACGCATAACGCATAATGCATAATGCACAACGCATAACGAATACCGCAAAACGCATAACGCCTAACGCATAACGGATCACGCATAACGCATAACGCATAACGCCTAACGCATAACGCATAACGCATAACGCATAACGCATAACGCATAACGCATAACGCATACCGTATAACGCATAACGCATAACGCATAACGGCTAACGCATAACGCATAACGCATAACGCATAACGCATAACGCATAACGCATAACGCCTAACGCATAACGGATCACGCATAACGCATAACGCATAACGCATAACGCATAACGCATAACGCATAACGCATAACGCATAACGCATAACGCATAACGCATAACGCATACCGTATAACGCATAACGCATAACGCATAACGGCTAACGCATAACGCATAACGCATAACGCATAACGCATAACGCATAACGCATAACGCATAACGCATAACGCATAACGCATAACGCATAACGCATAACGCATAACGCATAACGCAAACGTATAACGCACAACGCATGAAGCATAACGCATTACGCATAACGCATAACGCCTAACGCATAACGCATAACGCATAACGCATAACGCATAACGCATAACGCATAACGCATAACGCATACCGTATAACGCATAACGCATAACGCATAACGGCTAACGCATAACGCATAACGCATAACGCATAACGCCTAACGCATAACGGATCACGCATAACGCATAAAGCATAACGCAGAACGCATAACGCATAACATATAACGCATAATGCATAACGCATACCGTATAACCCATAACGCATAACGCATAACGCATAACGCATAACGCCTAACGCATAACGCATAACGCACAACGCATAACGCATAACGCATAACACACAACGAATATCGCAATAACGCATAATCCATAACGCATAACGCATAAAGCACAACGCATAACGAATAACGCAAAACGCATAACGCACAACGCATAATCCATAACGCAAAACGCATATCGGATCCAGCATTACTCATAACGCATAACGCATACCGCATAACGCATATCGGATCAAGCATTACTCATAACGCATAACGCATTACGTGTAACGCATAAGGCATAAGGCATAACGCATATAGCATAATGTATAACGCATGACGGATCACGCATTACTCATAACGCATAACGCATAACGCACAAAGCATAACGCATAACGCATAACGCATAATGTATAACGCATAACGCATAACGCATAACGCATAACGCACATCGCATAACGCATAACGCATAACGCATAACGCATAACTCATAACGCATAACGCATAACGCATAACGCATAGCGCATAACGCATCACGCATAACGCATAATGCATAACGCATAACGCATAACGCAGAACGCATAACGCATCACGCATCACGCATAACGCATAACGCATAACTAATAACGCATAACGCATAACGAGTAACGCATAACGCATAACGCATAACGTATAACGCATAACGCCTAACGCATAACGCATAACGCACAACGCATAACGCATAACGCATAACGCATAACACACAACGAATATCGCAATAACGCATAATCCATAACGCATAACGCATAAAGCACAACGCATAACGAATAACGCAAAACGCATAACGCATAACGCATAATCCATAACGCAAAACGCATAACGGATCCAGCATTACTCATAACGCATAACGCATACCGCATAACGCATATCGGATCAAGCATTACTCATAACGCATAACGCATTACGTGTAACGCATAAGGCATAAGGCATAACGCATATAGCATAATGTATAACGCATGACGGATCACGCATTACTCATAACGCATAACGCATAACGCACAAAGCATAACGCATAACGCATAACGCATAATGTATAACGCATAACGCATAACGCATAACGCATAACGCACATCGCATAACGCATAACGCATAACGCATAACGCATAACGCATAGCGCATAACGCATCACGCATAACGCATAATGCATAACGCATAACGCATAACGCATAACTCATAACGCATAACGCATAACGCATAACGCAAAACGCATAACGCATAACGCATAGCGGATCACGCATTACTCATAACGCATAACGCATAACGCACAAAGCATAACGCATAACGCATAACGCATAACGCAGAACGCATAACGCATAACGCATCACGCATAACGCATAACGCATAACGCATAACGCATAACGCATAACGCATAACGCATAACGCATAACGCATAACGCATAACGGGTCACGCATAACGCATAACGCATAACGCATAACGCAAACGTATAACGCACATCGCATAACGAATAACGAACAACGCATAACGCATAACGCATAATGCATAAAGCATAACGCATAACGCATAACGCATATCGCAAACGTATAACGCACAACGCATAACGTATAACTCATAACTCACAACGCATAACGCATAACGAACAACGCATATCGCATAACGCATAACGCATAACGCATAACGCATAACGCATAACGCATAACGCATAACGCATAACGCATAACGCATAACGCATAAAGCCTAACGCATAACGCATAACGCATAACGCATAAAGCATAACGCATCACGCATAAAGCATAACGCATAACGCATAACGCATAATGCATAATGCACAACGCATAACGAATACCGCAAAACGCATAACGCCTAACGCATAACGGATCACGCATAACGCATAACGCATAACGCATAACGCATAACGCATAACGCATAACGCATAACGCATAACGCATAACGCATAACGCATACCGTATAACGCATAACGCATAACGCATAACGGCTAACGCATAACGCATAACGCATAACGCATAACGCATAACGCATAACGCATAACGCATAACGCATAACGCCTAACGCATAACGGATCACGCATAACGCATAACGCATAACGCATAACGCATAACGCATAACGCATAACGCATAACGCATAACGCATAACGCATAACGCATACCGTATAACGCATAACGCATAACGCATAACGGCTAACGCATAACGCATAACGCATAACGCATAACGCATAACGCATAACGCATAACGCATAACGCATAACGCATAACGCATAACGCATAACGCATAACGCATAACGCATAACGCATAACGCATAACGCATAACGCATAACGCATAACGCAAACGTATAACGCACAACGCATGAAGCATAACGCATTACGCATAACGCATAACGCCTAACGCATAACGCATAACGCATAACGCATAACGCATAACGCATAACGCATAACGCATAACGCATACCGTATAACGCATAACGCATAACGCATAACGGCTAACGCATAACGCATAACGCATAACGCATAACGCCTAACGCATAACGGATCACGCATAACGCATAAAGCATAACGCAGAACGCATAACGCATAACATATAACGCATAATGCATAACGCATACCGTATAACCCATAACGCATAACGCATAACGCATAAAGCATAACGCAGAACGCATAACGCATAACGCATAACGTATAACGCACAACGCATGAAGCATAACGCATAACGCATCACGCATAACGCATAACGCATAACGCATCACGCATAACGAATACCGCATAATGCGTAACGCATAACGCATAACGCATAACGCATAACGCATAACGCATAACGCGTAACGGATCACGCATGACGCATAAAGCATAACGCATAACACATAACGCATAACGCATAGCGCATAACGCATAACGCATAACTCATAACGCATAACGCATAACGCATAACGCATAACGCATAACGCATAACTTATAACTCATAACGCATAACGCATAACGCATAAGGCATAACGCATTACGCATAAAACATAACGCTTAACGCATAACGTATAACTTATAACGCATAACGCATATCGCATAATTTATAACGCAAAACGCATATCGCAAAACGTATAACGCAAAACGCATATCGCATAACGAATACCTCATAACGTATAACGCAAAACGCATAGCGCATAACGCATAACGCATAACGCATAACACATATCGCATATCGCATAAAACATAACGCTTAACGCATAACGCATAACGCATAACGCAAAACGCATAACGCATAACGCATAACGCATAACTTATAACTCATAACGCATAACGCATGGCGCATAACGCAGAATGCATAACGCATAACGCATAACCCAAAACCCGTAACGCAGAACGCATAACGCATAACGCATAACGCATAAAGCATAACGCATAACGCATAACGCATAACGCAAACGTATAATGCCCAACGCATAACGCATAACGAACAACGCATAACGCATAACGCATAACGCATAACGCATAACGCATAACGCATAAACCATAACCCATAACGCATAACGCATAACGCATAATGCACAACGCATAACGAATACCGCATAACGTATAACGCAAAACGCATAACGCATAACGCATAACGCCTAACGCATTACGCATAACGCATGGCGCATAACGCAAAATGCATAACGCATAACGCATATCCCATAACCCAAAACGCATAACGCATAACGCATAACGCATACTGCACAACGCATATCGCATAACGCATAACGCATAACGCATTACACATAACTTATAACTCATAACTCATAACGCATAACGCATAACGCCTAACGCATAACGGATCACGCATAACGCATAACGCATAACTCATAACGCATAACGCATAACGCATAACGCATAACGCATAACGCATAACTTATAACTCATAACGCATAAGGCATAACGCATAACACATAACGCATTACGCATAACTTATAACTCATAACGAATAACGCAAAATGCATAACTCATAAAGCATAACGCATATCGCATAAAACATAACGCTTAACGCATAACGTATAACTTATAACGCATAACGCATAACGCAAAACGCAAAACGCATAACGCATAACGCACAACGCATAACGCATAATGCACAACGCATAACGCATAACGCATAACACATAACGCATATCGCATAAAACATAACGCTTAACGCATAACGCATAACTCATATCGCATAACGCATAACGCATAACTCATAACGCATAACGCATAACGCATAACGCATAACGCATAACATATAACTCATAACGCATAACGCATAACGCATAACGCATAACGCATAACGCATAACTTATAACTTATAACGCATAACGCATGGCGCATAACGCATAACCCAAACCCCATAACGCAGAACGCATAAGGCATAACGCATAACGCATAAAGCATAACGCATAACGCATAACGCATAACGCATAACGCATAACGCAAACGTATAATGCCCAACGCATAACGCATAACGAACAACGGTAACGCATAACGCATAACGCATAACGCATAAAGCATAACGCATAACGCATAACGCATAACGCATAACGCATAACGCATAAGGCATAAAGCATAAAGCATAACGCATAACGCATAACGCAAACGTATAATGCCCAACGCATAACGCATAACGAACAACGAACAACGCATAACGCATAACGCATAACGCATAACGCATAACGCATAAAGCATAACGCATAACGCATAACGCATAACGCATAACGCATAACGCATAACACATAACCCATAACCCATAACGCATAACGCACAACGCATAACGCATAATTCACAACGCAAAACGCATAACGCATAAGGCATAACGCATAACGCATAACGCATTACGCATAACTTATAACTCATAACGAATAACGCAAATTGCATAACTCATAAAGCATAACGCATATCGCATAAAACATAACGCTTAACGCATAACGTATAACTTATAACGCATAACGCATAACGCATAACGCATAACGCATAACGCATAACCCATAACGCATAACGCATAACGCATAATGCACAACGCATAACAAATACCGCATAACGTATAACGCAAAACGCATAACGCATAACGCATAACGCAAATGGCATAACGCATAACGCATAACGCATAACGCATATCGCACAACGCACAACGCATAACGCATAACGCATAACCCATAACACATAACGCATAACGCATAATTCACAACGCATAACAAATACCGCATAACGTATAACGCAATACGCATAACGCATAACGCATAACGCAAAACGCAAAACGCATAACGCATAATGCAGAACGCATAACGAATACCGCATAACGTATAACGCAAAACGCATAACGCATAACGCATAACGCAAATGGCATAACGCATAACGCATAACGCATAACGCATAACGCATAACGCATAACGCATAACTCATAACGCATAACGCATAACGCATAACGCATAACGCATAACGCATAACGCATAACGCATAACGCATAACGCATAACACATAACCCATAACCCATAACGCATAACGCACAACGCATAACGCATAATTCACAACGCATAACGCATAACGCATAACGCATAACGCATAATGCACAACGCATAACGAATGCCTCATAACGTATAACGCAAAAGAAAAAGCGCATAACGCATAACGCATAACGCATAACACATATCGCATATCGCATAATACATAACGCTTAACGCATAACGCATAACGCATAACGCAAAACGCATAACGCATAACGCATAACTTATAACTCATAACGCATAACGCATGGCGCATAACGCAGAATGCATAACGCATAACGCATAACGCATAACGCATAACGCATAACGCAAAACGCATAACGCATAACGCATAACGCATAACGCATAACGCATAACGCATAACGCATAACGCATAACGCATAACGCATAACACATAACTTATAACTCATAACGCATAACGCATGGCGCATAACGCAAAATGCATAACGCATAACGCATAACGCATAACGCATAACGCATAACGCATAACGCATAACGCATAACGCATAACGCATAAACCATAACCCATAACGCATAACGCATAACGCATAATGCACAACGCATAACGAATACCGCATAACGTATAACGCACAACGCATAACGCATAACGCATAACGCATAACGCATAACGCATAACGCATGGCGCATAACGCAAAATGCATAACGCATAACGCATAACGCATAACCCATAACCCATAACGCATAACGCATAACGCATAATGCACAACGCATATCGCATAATGCATAACGCATAACGCATTACGCATAACTTATAACTCATAACTCATAACGCATAACGCATAACGCCTAACGCATAACGGATCACGCATAACGCATAAAGCATAACTCATAACGAATAACGCAAAATGCATAACTCATAAAGCATAACGCATAACCCATAACCCATAACGCAGAACGCATAACGCATAACGCATAACGCATAACGCATAACGCACAACGCACAACGCACAACGCATAACGCATAGCGCATAACGCATAATGCATAACGCATAACGCATAACGCATAACGGATAACGCACAAAGCATAACGCATAACGCATAACGCATAACGCATAGCGCATAACTCATAACCCATAACCCATAACGCATAACGCATAACGCATAACGCATAATGCATAACGCATAACGCATAACGCATAATGCATAACGTATAACGCATAACGCGTAAAGCATAACGTATAACGCAAAATGCATAACTCATAAAGCATAACGCATAACCCATAACCCATAACGCAGAACGCATAACGCATAACGCATAACGCATAACGCATAACGCATAACGCTTAACGCATAACGCATAACGCATAACGCATAACGCATAACGCATAACGTATAACTCATAACGCATAACGCATAAAGCATAACGCATCACGCATAACGCATAACGCATAACGCATATCGCATAAATCATAACGCTTAACGCATAACGTATAACGTATAACGCATAAATCATAACGCATAACGCATAACGCATAACGCATAACGCATAACGCATATCGCATAACGTATAACGCAAAACGCATAACGCATAACGCATAACGCATAAAGCATAACGCATAACGCATAACGCATATCGCATAACGTATAACGCAAAACGCATATCGCATAACGTATAACGCAAAACGCATATCGCATAACGCATAACGCATAACGCAAAAGGCATAACGCATAACGTTAACGCATAACGCATAACGCCTAACGCATAACGAATCACGCATAACGCATAAAGCATAACCCATAACGCATAACGCATAACGCACAACGCACAACGCACAACGCATAACGCATAGCGCATAACGCATAATGCATAACGTATAACGCATAACGCGTAAAGCATAACGCATAACGCTTAACGCTTAACGCATATCGCATAACGCATAAACCATAACCCATAACACATAACGCATAACGCATAATGCACAACGCATAACGAATACCGCATAACGTATAACGCAAAATGCATAACGCATAACGCATAACGCAAAAGGCATAACGCATAACGCATAACGCATAACGCATAACGCATAACGCATAACGCATACCGCATAACGCATAACGCATAACGCATATCGCATAACGCATAAACCATAACCCATAACGCATAACGCATAACGCATAATGCACAACGCATAACGAATACCGCATAACGTATAACGCAAAACGCATAACGCATAACGCATAACGCATAACGCATAACGCATAACGCATGGCGCATAACGCAAAATGCATAACGCATAACGCATAACGCATAACCCATAACCCATAACGCATAACGCATAACGCATAATGCACAACGCATATCGCATAATGCATAACACATAACGCATAACGCATAACTTATAACTCATAACTCATAACGCATAACGCATAACGCCTAACGCATAACGGATCACGCATAACGCATAAAGCATAACTCATAACGAATAACGCAAAATGCATAACTCATAAAGCATAACGCATAACCCATAACCCATAACGCAGAACGCATAACGCATAACGCATAACGCATAACGCACAACGCACAACGCACAACGCATAACGCATAGCGCATAACGCATAATGCATAACGCATAACGCATAACGCATAACGGATAACGCACAAAGCATAACGCATAACGCATAACGCATAACGCATAGCGCATAACTCATAACCCATAACCCATAACGCATAACGCATAACGCATAACGCATAATGCACAACGCATAACGCATAACGCATAACGCATAACGCATTACGCATAACTTATAACTCATAACGAATAACGAAAAATGCATAACTCATAAAGCATAACGCATAACCCATAACCCATAACGCATAACGCATAACGCATAACGCATAACGCATAACGCTTAACGCATAACGAATAACGCATAACGCATAACGCATAACGCATAACGTATAACTCATAACGCATAACCCATAAAGCATAACGCATCACGCATAACGCATGACGCATAACGCATATCGCATAAATCATAACGCTTAACGCATAACGTATAACGTATAACGCATAAATCATAACGCATAACGCATAACGCATAACGCATAACGCATAACGCATAACGCATAACGCATAACGCATATCGCATAACGTATAACGCAAAACGCATAACGCATAACGCATAACGCATAAAGCATAACGCATAACGCATAACGCATAACGCATAACGCATAACGCTTAACGCATAACGCATAACGCATAACGCATAACGCATAACGCATAACGTATAACTCATAACGCATAACCCATAAAGCATAACGCATCACGCATAACGCATGACGCATAACGCATATCGCATAAATCATAACGCTTAACGCATAACGTATAACGTATAACGCATAAATCATAACGCATAACGCATAACGCATAACGCATAACGCATAACGCATAACGCATAACGCATAACGCATAACGCATATCGCATAACGTATAACGCAAAACGCATAACGCATAACGCATAACGCATAAAGCATAACGCATAACGCATAACGCAAAATGCATAACGCATAAAGCATAACGCATAACGCATAACGCACAACGCATAACGCATAACGCATATCGCATAACGTATAACGCAAAACGCATATCGCATAACGTATAACGCAAAACGCATATCGCATAACGCATAACGCATAACGCATAACGCAAAAGGCATAACGCATAACGTTAACGCATAACGCATAACGCCTAACGCATAACGAATCACGCATAACGCATAAAGCATAACCCATAACGCATAACGTATAACGCACAACGCACAACGCATAACGCATAGCGCATAACGCATAATGCATAACGTATAACGCATAACGCGTAAAGCATAACGTATAACGCAAAATGCATAACGCATAACGCATAACGCAAAATGCATAACGCATATCGCATAACGCATAACGCATAACGCATAACGCATAACGCATAACGCATACCGCATAACGCATAACGCATAACGCATAACGCATAACGCATAACGCATAACGCATAACACATAACCCATAACCCATAACGCATAACGCACAACGCATAACGCATGGCGCATAACACAAAATGCATAACGCATAACGCATAACGCATAACGCATAACGTATAACGCAAAATGCATAACGCATAACGCATAACGCAAAAGGCATAACGCATAACGCATAACGCATAACGCATAACGCATAACGCATAACGCATAACGCATAACGCATACCGCATAACGCATAACGCATAACGCATATCGCATAACGCATAAACCATAACCCATAACGCATAACGCATAACGCATAATGCACAACGCATAACGAATACCGCATAACGTATAACGCAAAACGCATAACGCATAACGCATAACGCATAACGCATAACGAATCACGCATAACGCATAAAGCATAACCCATAACGCATAACGCATAACGCACAACGCACAACGCACAACGCATAACGCATAGCGCATAACGCATAATGCATAACGTATAACGCATAACGCGTAAAGCATAACGTATAACGCAAAATGCATAAAACATAACGCATAACGCAAAATGCATAACGCATATCGCATAACGCATAACGCATAACGCAAAACGCATAACGCATACCGCATAACGCATAACGCATAACGCATAACGCATAACGCATAACGCATAACGCATAACACATAACCCATAACCCATAACGCATAACGCACAACGCATAACGCATAATGCACAACGCATAACGCATAACGCATAACGCATAACGCATAATGCACAACGCATAAGGAATACCTCATAACGTATAACGCAAAACGCATAGCGCATAACGCATAACGCATAACTCATAACACATAACGCATAACGCATAACGCATGGCGCATAACACAAAATGCATAACGCATAACGCATAACGCATAACGCATAACGTATAACGCAAAATGCATAACGCATAACGCATATCGCAAAAGGCATAACGCATAACGCATAACGCATAACGCATAACGCATAACGCATAACGCATACCGCATAACGCATAACGCATAACGCATATCGCATAACGCATAAACCATAACCCATAACGCATAACGCATAACGCATAATGCACAACGCATAACGAATACCGCATAACGTATAACGCAAAACGCATAACGCATAACGCATAACGCATAACGCATAACGCATGGCGCATAACGCAAAATGCATAACGCATAACGCATAACGCATAACCCATAACCCATAACGCATAACGCATAACGCATAATGCACAACGCATATCGCATAATGCATAACGCAAAACGCATTACGCATAACTTATAACTCATAACTCATAACGCATAACGCATAACGCCTAACGCATAACGGATCACGCATAACGCATAAAGCATAACTCATAACGAATAACGCAAAATGCATAACTCATAAAGCATAACGCATAACCCATAACCCATAACGCAGAACGCATAACGCATAACGCATAACGCATAACGCATAACGCACAACGCACAACGCACAACGCATAACGCATAACGCATAACGCATAATGCATAACGCATAACGCATAACGCATAACGCATAACGCACAAAGCATAACGCATAACGCATAACGCATAACGCATAGCGCATAACTCATAACCCATAACCCATAACGCATAACGCATAACGCATAACGCATAATGCACAACGCATAACGCATAACGCATAACGCATAACGCATAACGCATAACTTATAACTCATAACGAATAACGAAAAATGCATAACTCATAAAGCATAACGCATAACCCATAACCCATAACGCAGAACGCATAACGCATAACGCATAACGCATAACGCATAACGCATAACGCATAACGCACAACGCATAACGCATAACGCATAACGCATAACGCATAACGCATAACGCATATCGCATAACGTATAACGCAAAACGCATAACGCATAACGCATAACGCATAAAGCATAACGCATAACGCATAACGCAAAATGCATAACGCATAAAGCATAACGCATAACGCATAACGCACAACGCATAACGCATAACGCATATCGCATAACGTATAACGCAAAACGCATATCGCATAACGTATAACGCAAAACGCATATCGCATAACGCATAACGCATAACGCATAACGCAAAAGGCATAACGCATAACGTTAACGCATAACGCATAACGCCTAACGCATAACGAATCACGCATAACGCATAAAGCATAACCCATAACGCATAACGCATAACGCACAACGCACAACGCACAACGCATAACGCATAGCGCATAACGCATAATGCATAACGTATAACGCATAACGCTTAAAGCATAACGTATAACGCAAAATGCATAACGCATAACGCATAACGCAAAAGGCATAACGCATATCGCATAACGCATAACGCATAACGCATAACGCATAACGCATAACGCATACCGCATAACGCATAACGCATAACGCATAACGCATAACGCATAACGCATAACGCATAACACATAACCCATAACCCATAACGCATAACGCAAAACGCATAACGCATAATGCACAACGCATAACGCATAACGCATAACGCATAACGCATAATGCACAACGCATAAGGAATACCTCATAACGTATAACGCAAAACGCATAGCGCATAACGCATAACGCATAACGCATAACACATAACGCATATCGCATAAAACGTAACGCTTAACGCATAACGCATAACGCATAACGCAAAACGCATAACGCATAACGCATAACGCATAACGCATAACGCAAACGTATATTGCCCAACGCATAACGCATAACGAACAACGCATAACGCAAAATGCATAACGCATAACTTATAACTCATAACGAATAACGCAAAATGCATAACTCATAAAGCATAACGCATAACCCATAACCCATAACGCAGAACGCATAACGCATAACGCATAACGCATAACGCACAACGCACAACGCACAACACATAACGCATAGCGCATAACGCATAATGCATAACGCATAACGCATAACGCATAACGCATATCGCATAACGCATAAACCATAACCCATAACGCATAACGCATAACGCATAATGCAAAACGCATAACGAATACCGCATGACGTATAACGCAAAACGCATAACGCATAACGCATAACGCATAACGCATAACACATAACCCATAACCCATAACGCATAACGCACAACGCATAACGCATAATGCACAACGCATAACGCATAACGCATAACGCATAACGCATAATGCACAACGCATAAGGAATACCTCATAACGTATAACGCAAAACGCATAGCGCATAACGCATAACGCATAACTCATAACACATAACGCATAACGCATAACGCATGGCGCATAACACAAAATGCATAACGCATAACGCATAACGCATAACGCATAACGTATAACGCAAAATGCATAACGCATAACGCATAACGCAAAAGGCATAACGCATAACGCATAACGCATAACGCATAACGCATAACGCATAACGCATAACGCATAACGCATAACGCATAACGCATATCGCATAACGCATAAACCATAACCCATAACGCATAACGCATAACGCATAATGCACAACGCATAACGAATACCGCATAACGTATAACGCAAAACGCATAACGCATAACGCATAACGCATAACGCATAACGCATGGCGCATAACGCAAAATGCATAACGCATAACGCATAACGCATAACCCATAACCCATAACGCATAACGCATAACGCATAATGCACAACGCATATCGCATAATGCATAACGCAAAACGCATTACGCATAACTTATAACTCATAACTCATAACGCATAACGCATAACGCCTAACGCATAACGGATCACGCATAACGCATAAAGCATAACTCATAACGAATAACGCAAAATGCATAAC
The DNA here is from genome assembly GCA_916610235.2 of Lasioglossum morio. Taxonomy (NCBI): domain Eukaryota; kingdom Metazoa; phylum Arthropoda; class Insecta; order Hymenoptera; family Halictidae; genus Lasioglossum; species Lasioglossum morio. The sequence goes on along the minus strand of CAKAJA020000325.1, from coordinate 187,810 downwards.
TCATAAAGCATAACGCATAACCCATAACCCATAACGCAGAACGCATAACGCATAACGCATAACGCATAACGCATAACGCACAACGCACAACGCACAACGCATAACGCATAGCGCATAACGCATAATGCATAACGCATAACGCATAACGCATAACGGATAACGCACAAAGCATAACGCATAACGCATAACGCATAACGCATAGCGCATAACTCATAACCCATAACCCATAACGCATAACGCATAACGCATAACGCATAATGCACAACGCATAACGCATAACGCATAACGCATAACGCATTACGCATAACTTATAACTCATAACGAATAACGAAAAATGCATAACTCATAAAGCATAACGCATAACCCATAACCCATAACGCAGAACGCATAACGCATAACGCATAACGCATAACGCATAACGCATAACGCTTAACGCACAACGCATAACGCATAACGCATAACGCATAACGCATAACGCATAACGCATATCGCATAACGTATAACGCAAAACGCATAACGCATAACGCATAACGCATAAAGCATAACGCATAACGCATAACGCAAAATGCATAACGCATAACGCATAACGCATAACGCATAACGCACAACGCATAACGCATAACGCATATCGCATAACGTATAACGCAAAACGCATATCGCATAACGTATAACGCAAAACGCATATCGCATAACGCATAACGCATAACGCATAACGCAAAAGGCATAACGCATAACGTTAACGCATAACGCATAACGCCTAACGCATAACGAATCACGCATAACGCATAAAGCATAAGCCATAACGCATAACGCATAACGCACAACGCACAACGCACAACGCATAACGCATAGCGCATAACGCATAATGCATAACGTATAACGCATAACGCTTAAAGCATAACGTATAACGCAAAATGCATAACGCATAACGCATAACGCAAAAGGCATAACGCATATCGCATAACGCATAACGCATAACGCATAACGCATAACGCATAACGCATACCGCATAACGCATAACGCATAACGCATAACGCATAACGCATAACGCATAACGCATAACACATAACCCATAACCCATAACGCATAACGCACAACGCATAACGCATAATGCACAACGCATAACGCATAACGCATAACGCATAACGCATAATGCACAACGCATAAGGAATACCTCATAACGTATAACGCAAAACGCATAGCGCATAACGCATAACGCATAACGCATAACACATAACGCATATCGCATAAAACGTAACGCTTAACGCATAACGCATAACGCATAACGCAAAACGCATAACGCATAACGCATAACGCATAACGCATAACGCAAACGTATATTGCCCAACGCATAACGCATAACGAACAACGCATAACGCAAAATGCATAACGCATAACTTATAACTCATAACGAATAACGCAAAATGCATAACTCATAAAGCATAACGCATAACCCATAACCCATAACGCAGAACGCATAACGCATAACGCATAACGCATAACGCACAACGCACAACGCACAACACATAACGCATAGCGCATAACGCATAATGCATAACGCATAACGCATAACGCATAACGCATATCGCATAACGCATAAACCATAACCCATAACGCATAACGCATAACGCATAATGCAAAACGCATAACGAATACCGCATGACGTATAACGCAAAACGCATAACGCATAACGCATAACGCATAACGCATAACGCATAACGCATAACGCATGGCGCATAACGCAAAATGCATAACGCATAACGCATAACGCATAACCCATAACCCATAACGCATAACGCATAACGCATACTGCACAACGCACATCGCATAACGCATAACGCATAACGCATAACGCATTACGCATAACTTATAACTCATAACTCATAACGCATAACGCATAACGCATAACTTATAACTCATAACTCATAACGCATAACGCATTACGCATAACTTATAACTCATAACGAATAACGCAAAACGCATAACTCATAAAGCATAACGCATAACCCATAACCCATAACGCAGAACGCATAACGCATAACGCATAACGCATAACGCACAACGCACAACGCACAACACATAACGCATAGCGCATAACGCATAATGCATAACGCATAACGCATAACGCATAACGCATAGCGCATAGCGCATAACGCATAACGCATAACTCATAACGCATAACGCATAACGCATAACGCATAACTTATAACTCATAACGCATAACGCATAACGCATAACGCATAACGCATAACGCATAACGCATAACGCATAACGCACAACGCACAACACACAACACATAACGCATAGCGCATAGCGCATAACGCATAATGCATAACGCATAACGCATAACGCATAACGCATAACGCATAACGCATAACGCATAACGCATAACGCATAACGCATAACGCATAACGCATAACGCATAACGCATAACGCATATCGCATAAAACATAACGCTTAACGCATAACGCATAACGCATAACGCAAAACGCATAACGCATAACGCATAACTTATAACTCATAACGCATAACGCATGGCGCATAACGCAGAATGCATAACGCATAACGCATAACCCAAAACCCATAACGCAGAACGCATAACGCATAACGCATAATGCATAACGCATAACGCATAACGCATAACGCATAACGCATAACCCATAACCCATAACCCATAACGCATAACGCATAACGCATAACGCATAATGCACAACGCATAACGCATAACGCCTAACGCATAACGCCTAACGCATAACGGATCACGCATAACGCATAAAGCATAACGCATAACGCATAACGCATAACGCATAACACATAACGCATAACGCATAACGCATAACGTTAACGCATAACGCATAACGCATAACGCATATCGCATAACGCATAAATCATAACCCATAACGCATAACGCATAACGCATAATGCACAACGCATAACGAATACCGCATAACGTATAACGCAAAACGCATATCGCATAACGCATAGCGCAAAACGCATAATGCATAACGCATAACGCATAACGCATAATGCATAAACCATAACCCATAACACATAACGCATATCGCATAACGCATAACGCATAACGCATTACGCATAACTTATAACTCATAACTCATAACGCATAACGCATAACGCCTAACGCATAACGGATCACGCATAACGCATCAAGCATAACGCATAACGCATAACGCATAACGCATTACGCATAACTTATAACTCATAACGAATAACGCAAAATGCATAACTCATAAAGCATAACGCATAACCCATAACCCATAACGCAGAACGCATAACGCATAACGCATAACGCATAACGCACAACGCACAACGCACAACACATAACGCATAGCGCATAACGCATAATGCATAACGCATAACGCATAACGCATAACGCATAACGCATAACGCATAACGCATTACGCATAACTTATAACTCATAACGAATAACACAAAATGCATAACTCATAAAGCATAACGCATAACCCATAACCCATAACGCAGAACGCATAACGCATAACGCATAACGCATAACGCATAACGCATAACGCATAACGCATAACGCATAACGCATAACGCATAACGCATAACGCATAACGCATAACGCATAACGCATAACGCATAACGCATAACGCATAACGCATAACGCATAACGCATAACGCATAACGCATCACGCATAACGCATAACGCATATCGCATAAATCATAACGCTTAACGCATAACGTATAACGTATAACGCATAACGCATAACGCATAACGCATAACGCATAACGCATAACGCATATCGCATAACGTATAACGCAAAACGCATAACGCAAAACGCATAACGCATAAAGCATAACGCATAACGCAAAATGCATAACGCATAAAGCATAACGCTTAACGCATAACGCACAACGCATAACGCATAACGCATATCGCATAATTTATAACGCAAAACGCATATCGCATAACGTATAACGCAAAACGCATATCGCATAACGTATACCTCATAACGTATAACGCAAAACGCATAGCGCATAACGCATAACGCATAACGCATAACACATATCGCATATCGCATAAAACATAACGCTTAACGCATAACGCATAACGCAAAACGCATAACGCATAACGCATGGCGCATAACGCAGAATGCATAACGCATAACGCATAACCCAAAACCCGTAACGCAGAACGCATAACGCATAACGCATAAAGCATAACGCATAACGCATAACGCATAACGCATAACGCAAACGTATAATGCCCAACGCATAACGCATAACGAACAGCGCATAACGCATAACGCATAACGCATAACGCATAACGTTAACGCATAACGCATAACGCATATCGCATAACGCATAAACCATAACCCATAACGCATAACGCATAACGCATAATGCACAACGCATAACGAATACCGCATAACGTATAACGCAAAACGCATAACGCATAACGCATAACGCATAACGCATAACGCATGGCGCATAACGCAAAATGCATAACGCATAACGCATAACGCATAACCCATAACCCATAACGCATAACGCATAACGCATAACGCATAGCGAATAACGCATAACGCATAACGCATAACACATAACGCATATCGCATAAAACATAACGCTTAACGCATAACGCATAACCCATAACGCATAACGCATAATGCACAACGCATAACAAATACCGCATAACGTATAACGCAAAACGCATAACGCATAACGCATAACGCAAAACGCATAACGCATATCGCATAAATCATAACGCTTAACGCATAACGTATAACGTATAACGCATAACGCATAACGCATAACGCATAACGCATAACGCATAACGCATAACGCATATCGCATAACGTATAACGCAAAACGCATAACGCAAAACGCATAACGCATAAAGCATAACGCATAACCCAAAACCCGTAACGCAGAACGCATAACGCATAACGCATAAAGCATAACGCATAACGCATAACGCATAACGCATAACGCAAAACGCATAACGCATAACGCATGGCGCATAACGCAGAATGCATAACGCATAACGCATAACCCAAAACCCGTAACGCAGAACGCATAACGCATAACGCATAAAGCATAACGCATAACGCATAACGCATAACGCATAACGCAAACGTATAATGCCCAACGCATAACGCATAACGAACAACGCATAACGCATATCGCATAACGCATAACGTTAACGCATAACGCATAACGCATATCGCATAACGCATAAACCATAACCCATAACGCATAACGCATAACGCATAATGCACAACGCATAACGAATACCGCATAACGTATAACGCAAAACGCATAACGCATAACGCATAACGCATAACGCATGGCGCATAACGCAAAATGCATAACGCATAACGCATAACGCATAACGCATGGCGCATAACGCAAAATGCATAACGCATAACGCATAACGCATAACCCATAACCCATAACGCATAACGCATAACGCATAACGCATAGCGAATAACGCATAACGCATAACGCATAACACATAACGCATATCGCATAAAACATAACGCTTAACGCATAACGCATAACCCATAACGCATAACGCATAACGCATAATGCACAACGCATAACAAATACCGCATAACGCATAACGCAAAACGCATAACGCATAACGCATAACGCAAAACGCATAACGCATAACGCAAAAGGCATAACGCATAACGCATAACGCATAACGCATAACGCATAAAGCAGAACGCATAACGCATAACGCATAAAGCATAACGCATAACGCATAACGCATAACCCATAACGCATAACGCATAACGCACAACGCATAACGCATAACGTATAACGCAAAACGCATAGCGAATAACGCATAACGCATAACGCATAACGCATAACACATAACGCATAACGCATAACGCATAACGCATAACGCATAACGCATAACGCATAAAGCATAACGCATAAAGCATAAAGCATAACGTATATCGCATAAAACATAACGCTTAACGCTTAACGTAAAACGTATAACGCATAACGCATAACGCATAACGCATAACGCATAACGCATAACGCACAACACACAACACATAACGCATAGCGCATAGCGCATAACGCATAATGCATAACGCATAACGCATAACGCATAACGCATAACGCATAACGCATAACGCATAACGCATAACGCATAACGCATAACGCATAACGCATAACGCATAACGCATAACGCATAACGCATATCGCATAAAACATAACGCTTAACGCATAACGCATAACGCATAACGCAAAACGCATAACGCATAACGCATAACTTATAACTCATAACGCATAACGCATGGCGCATAACGCAGAATGCATAACGCATAACGCATAACCCAAAACCCATAACGCAGAACGCATAACGCATAACGCAAAATGCATAACGCATAACGCATAACGCATAACGCATAACGCATAACCCATAACCCATAACGCATAACGCATAACGCATAACGCATAACGCATAATGCACAACGCATAACGCATAACGCCTAACGCATAACGCCTAACGCATAACGGATCACGCATAACGCATAAAGCATAACGCATAACGCATAACGCATAACGCATAACACATAACGCATAACGCATAACGCATAACGTTAACGCATAACGCATAACGCATAACGCATATCGCATAACGCATAAATCATAACCCATAACGCATAACGCATAACGCATAATGCACAACGCATAACGAATACCGCATAACGTATAACGCAAAACGCATATCGCATAACGCATAGCGCAAAACGCATAATGCATAACGCATAACGCATAACGCATAATGCATAAACCATAACCCATAACCCATAACACATAACGCATATCGCATAACGCATAACGCATAACGCATTACGCATAACTTATAACTCATAACTCATAACGCATAACGCATAACGCCTATCGCATAACGGATCACGCATAACGCATCAAGCATAACGCATAACGCATAACGCATAACGCATTACGCATAACTTATAACTCATAACGAATAACGCAAAATGCATAACTCATAAAGCATAACGCATAACCCATAACCCATAACGCAGAACGCATAACGCATAACGCATAACGCATAACGCACAACGCACAACGCACAACACATAACGCATAGCGCATAACGCATAATGCATAACGCATAACGCATAGCGCATAACGCATAACGCATAACGCATAACGCATTACGCATAACTTATAACTCATAACGAATAACACAAAATGCATAACTCATAAAGCATAACGCATAACCCATAACCCATAACGCAGAACGCATAACGCATAACGCATAACGCATAACGCATAACGCATAACGCATAACGCATAACGCATAACGCATAACGCATAACGCATAACGCATAACGCATAACGCATAACGCATAACGCATAACGCATAACGCATCACGCATAACGCATATCGCATAAATCATAACGCTTAACGCATAACGTATAACGTATAACGCATAACGCATAACGCATAACGCATAACGCATAACGCATAACGCATAACGCATATCGCATAACGTATAACGCAAAACGCATAACGCAAAACGCATAACGCATAAAGCATAACGCATAACGCAAAATGCATAACGCATAAAGCATAACGCTTAACGCATAACGCACAACGCATAACGCATAACGCATATCGCATAATTTATAACGCAAAACGCATATCGCATAACGTATAACGCAAAACGCATATCGCATAACGTATACCTCATAACGTATAACGCAAAACGCATAGCGCATAACGCATAACGCATAACGCATAACACATATCGCATATCGCATAAAACATAACGCTTAACGCATAACGCATAACGCAAAACGCATAACGCATAACGCATGGCGCATAACGCAGAATGCATAACGCATAACGCATAACCCAAAACCCGTAACGCAGAACGCATAACGCATAACGCATAAAGCATAACGCATAACGCATAACGCATAACGCATAACGCAAACGTATAATGCCCAACGCATAACGCATAACGAACAGCGCATAACGCATAACGCATAACGCATAACGCATAACGTTAACGCATAACGCATAACGCATATCGCATAACGCATAAACCATAACCCATAACGCATAACGCATAACGCATAATGCACAACGCATAACGAATACCGCATAACGTATAACGCAAAACGCATAACGCATAACGCATAACGCATAACGCATAACGCATGGCGCATAACGCAAAATGCATAACGCATAACGCATAACCCATAACCCATAACGCATAACGCATAACGCATAACGCATAGCGAATAACGCATAACGCATAACGCATAACACATAACGCATATCGCATAAAACATAACGCTTAACGCATAACGCATAACCCATAACGCATAACGCATAACGCATAATGCACAACGCATAACAAATACCGCATAACGTATAACGCAAAACGCATAACGCATAACGCATAACGCAAAACGCATAACGCATATCGCATAAATCATAACGCTTAACGCATAACGTATAACGTATAACGCATAACGCATAACGCATAACGCATAACGCATAACGCATAACGCATAACGCATATCGCATAACGTATAACGCAAAACGCATAACGCAAAACGCATAACGCATAAAGCATAACGCATAACGCAAAATGCATAACGCATAAAGCATAACGCTTAACGCATAACGCACAACGCATAACGCATAACGCATATCGCATAATTTTTAACGCAAAACGCATATCGCATAACGTATAACGCAAAACGCATATCGCATAACGCATAACACATATCGCATATCGCATAAAACATAACGCTTAACGCATAACGCATAACGCAAAACGCATAACGCATAACGCATGGCGCATAACGCAGAATGCATAACGCATAACGCATAACCCAAAACCCGTAACGCAGAACGCATAACGCATAACGCATAAAGCATAACGCATAACGCATAACGCATAACGCATAACGCAAACGTATAATGCCCAACGCATAACGCATAACGAACAACGCATAACGCATATCGCATAACGCATAACGTTAACGCATAACGCATAACGCATATCGCATAACGCATAAACCATAACCCATAACGCATAACGCATAACGCATAATGCACAACGCATAACGAATACCGCATAACGTATAACGCAAAACGCATAACGCATAACGCATAACGCATAACGCATGGCGCATAACGCAAAATGCATAACGCATAACGCATAACGCATAACGCATGGCGCATAACGCAAAAGGCATAACGCATAACGCATAACGCATAACGCATAACGCATAACGCATAAAGCAGAACGCATAACGCATAACGCATAAAGCATAACGCATAACGCATAACGCATAACCCATAACGCATAACGCATAACGCACAACGCATAACGCATAACGTATAACGCAAAACGCATAGCGAATAACGCATAACGCATAACGCATAACGCATAACACATAACGCATAACGCATAACGCATAACGCATAACGCATAACGCATAACGCATAAAGCATAACGCATAAAGCATAAAGCATAACGTATATCGCATAAAACATAACGCTTAACGCTTAACGTAAAACGTATAACGCATAACGCATAACGCATAACGCATAACGCATAACGCATAACGCATAACGCATAACGCATAACGCAAAACGCATAACGCATATCGCATAACGTATAACGCAAAACGCATAACGCAAAACGCATAACGCATAACGCATAAAGCATAACGCATAACGCATAACGCATAACGCATAACGCAAACGTATAATGCCCAACGCATAACGCATAACGAACAACGCATAACGCATATCGCATAACGCATAACGTTAACGCATAACGCATAACGCATATCGCATAACGCATAAACCATAACCCATAACGCATAACGCATAACGCATAATGCACAACGCATAACGAATACCGCATAACGTATAACGCAAAACGCATAACGCATAACGCATAACGCATAACGCATGGCGCATAACGCAAAATGCATAACGCATAACGTATAACGCAAAACGCATAGCGAATAACGCATAACGCATAACGCATAACGCATAACACATAACGCATAACGCATAACGCATAATGCACAACGCATAACGAATACCGCATAACGTATAACGCAAAACGCATAACGCATAACGCATAACGCATAACGCATAACGCATAACGCATGGCGCATAACGCAAAATGCATAACGCATAACGCATAACGCATAACCCATAACCCATAACGCATAACGCATAACGCATAATGCACAACGCATATCGCATAATGCATAACGCATAACGCATAACGCATAACTTATAACTCATAACTCATAACGCATAACGCATAACGCCTAACGCATAACGGATCACGCATAACGCATAAAGCATAACTCATAACGAATAACGCAAAATGCATAACTCATAAAGCATAACGCATAACCCATAACCCATAACGCAGAACGCATAACGCATAACGCATAACGCATAACGCACAACGCACAACGCACAACGCATAACGCATAGCGCATAACGCATAATGCATAACGCATAACGCATAACGCATAACGGATAACGCACAAAGCATAACGCATAACGCATAACGCATAACGCATAGCGCATAACTCATAACCCATAACCCATAACGCATAACGCATAACGCATAACGCATAATGCACAACGCATAACGCATAACGCATAACGCATAACGCATTACGCATAACTTATAACTCATAACGAATAACGAAAAATGCATAACTCATAAAGCATAACGCATAACCCATAACCCATAACGCATAACGCATAACGCATAACGCATAACGCATAACGCTTAACGCATAACGAATAACGCATAACGCATAACGCATAACGCATAACGTATAACTCATAACGCATAACCCATAAAGCATAACGCATCACGCATAACGCATGACGCATAACGCATATCGCATAAATCATAACGCATAACGCCTAACGCATAACGGATCACGCATAACGGATCACGCATAACGCATAAAGCATAACTCATAACGCATAACGCATAACGCATAACACATAACCCATAACCCATAACGCATAACGCACAACGCATAACGCATGGCGCATAACACAAAATGCATAACGCATAACGCATAACGCATAACGCATAACGCATAACGCATAACGTATAACGCAAAATGCATAACGCATAACGCATAACGCAAAAGGCATAACGCATAACGCATAACGCATAACGCATAACGCATAACGCATAACGCATAACGCATAACGCATAACGCATAACGCATAACGCATAACGCATAACGCATAACACATAACCCATAACCCATAACGCATAACGCACAACGCATAACGCATAATGCACAACGCATAACGCATAACGCATAACGCATAACGCATAATGCACAACGCATAAGGAATACCTCATAACGTATAACGCAAAACGCATAGCGCATAACGCATAACGCATAACTCATAACACATAACGCATAACGCATAACGCATGGCGCATAACACAAAATGCATAACGCATAACGCATAACGCATAACGCATAACGTATAACGCAAAATGCATAACGCATAACGCATAACGCAAAAGGCATAACGCATAACGCATAACGCATAACGCATAACGCATAACGCATAACGCATACCGCATAACGCATAACGCATAACGCATATCGCATAACGCATAAACCATAACCCATAACGCATAACGCATAACGCATAATGCACAACGCATAACGAATACCGCATAACGTATAACGCAAAACGCATAACGCATAACGCATAACGCATAACGCATAACGCATAACGCATGGCGCATAACGCAAAATGCATAACGCATAACGCATAACGCATAACCCATAACCCATAACGCATAACGCATAACGCATAATGCACAACGCATATCGCATAATGCATAACGCAAAACGCATTACGCATAACTTATAACTCATAACTCATAACGCATAACGCATAACGCCTAACGCATAACGGATCACGCATAACGGATCACGCATAACGCATAAAGCATAACTCATAACGAATAACGCAAAATGCATAACTCATAAAGCATAACGCATAACCCATAACCCATAACGCAGAACGCATAACGCATAACGCATAACGCATAACGCATAACGCATAACGCACAACGCACAACGCACAACGCATAACGCATAGCGCATAACGCATAATGCATAACGCATAACGCATAACGCATAACGGATAACGCACAAAGCATAACGCATAACGCATAACGCATAACGCATAGCGCATAACTCATAACCCATAACCCATAACGCATAACGCATAACGCATAACGCATAATGCACAACGCATAACGCATAACGCATAACGCATAACGCATTACGCATAACTTATAACTCATAACGAATAACGAAAAATGCATAACTCATAAAGCATAACGCATAACCCATAACCCATAACGCAGAACGCATAACGCATAACGCATAACGCATAACGCATAACGCATAACGCTTAACGCACAACGCATAACGCATAACGCATAACGCATAACGCATAACGCATAACGCATATCGCATAACGTATAACGCAAAACGCATAACGCATAACGCATAACGCATAAAGCATAACGCATAACGCATAACGCAAAATGCATAACGCATAAAGCATAACGCATAACGCATAACGCACAACGCATAACGCATAACGCATATCGCATAACGTATAACGCAAAACGCATATCGCATAACGCATAACGCAAAACGCATATCGCATAACGCATAACGCATAACGCATAACGCAAAAGGCATAACGCATAACGTTAACGCATAACGCATAACGCCTAACGCATAACGAATCACGCATAACGCATAAAGCATAACCCATAACGCATAACGCATAACGCACAACGCACAACGCACAACGCATAACGCATAGCGCATAACGCATAATGCATAACGTATAACGCATAACGCTTAAAGCATAACGTATAACGCAAAATGCATAACGCATAACGCATAACGCAAAAGGCATAACGCATATCGCATAACGCATAACGCATAACGCATAACGCATAACGCATAACGCATAACGCATAACGCATAACGCATAACGCATAACGCATAACGCATAACGCATAACGCATAACGCATAACACATAACCCATAACCCATAACGCATAACGCATAACGCATAACGCATAATGCACAACGCATAACGCATAACGCATAACGCATAACGCATAATGCACAACGCATAAGGAATACCTCATAACGTATAACGCAAAACGCATAGCGCATAACGCATAACGCATAACGCATAACACATAACGCATATCGCATAAAACGTAACGCTTAACGCATAACGCATAACGCATAACGCATAACGCATAACGCATAACGCATAACGCATAACGCATAACGCAAACGTATATTGCCCAACGCATAACGCATAACGAACAACGCATAACGCAAAATGCATAACGCATAACGCATAACGCATAACGCATAACGCATAACGCATGGCGCATAACACAAAATGCATAACGCATAACGCATAACGCATAACGCATAATGCATAACCCATACCCCATAACCCATAACGCATAACGCATAACGCATAATGCATAACGCATAACGCATAACGCCTAACGCATAACGGATCACGCATAACGCATAATGCATAACGTATAACGCATAACGCGTAACGCATAACGCATAACGCAAAACGCATAACGCATAACGCATAATGCACAACGCATAACGAATACCGCATAACGCATAACGCATAACTTATAACTCATAACGCATAACGCATTACGCATAACTTATAACTCATAACGAATAACGCAAAATGCATAACTCATAAAGCATAACGCATAACCCATAACCCATAACGCAGAACGCATAACGCATAACGCATAACGCATAACGCACAACGCACAACGCACAACACATAACGCATAGCGCATAACGCATAATGCATAACGCATAACGCATAACGCATAACGCATATCGCATAACGCATAAACCATAACCCATAACGCATAACGCATAACGCATAATGCACAACGCATAACGAATACCGCATGACGTATAACGCAAAACGCATAACGCATAACGCATAACGCATAACGCATAACGCATAACGCATAACGCATAACGCATGGCGCATAACGCAAAATGCATAACGCATAACGCATAACGCATAACCCATAACCCATAACGCATAACGCATAACGCATACTGCACAACGCACATCGCATAACGCATAACGCATAACGCATAACGCATAACGCATAACTTATAACTCATAACTCATAACGCATAACGCATAACGCATAACTTATAACTCATAACGCATAACGCATTACGCATAATTTATAACTCATAACGAATAACGCAAAACGCATAACTCATAAAGCATAACGCATAACCCATAACCCATAACGCAGAACGCATAACGCATAACGCATAACGCATAACGCACAACGCACAACGCACAACACATAACGCATAGCGCATAACGCATAATGCATAACGCATAACGCATAACGCATAACGCATAGCGCATAGCGCATAACGCATAACGCATAACTCATAACGCATAACGCATAACGCATAACGCATAACTTATAACTCATAACGCATAACGCATAACGCATAACGCATAACGCATAACGCATAACGCATAACGCATAACGCATAACGCACAACGCACAACACACAACACATAACGCATAGCGCATAGCGCATAACGCATAATGCATAACGCATAACGCATAACGCATAACGCATAACGCATAACGCATAACGCATAACGCATAACGCATAACGCATAACGCATAACGCATAACGCATAACGCATAACGCATATCGCATAAAACATAACGCTTAACGCATAACGCATAACGCATAACGCAAAACGCATAACGCATAACGCATAACTTATAACTCATAACGCATAACGCATGGCGCATAACGCAGAATGCATAACGCATAACGCATAACCCAAAACCCATAACGCAGAACGCATAACGCATAACGCAAAATGCATAACGCATAACGCATAACGCATAACGCATAACGCATAACGCATAACCCATAACCCATAACCCATAACGCATAACGCATAACGCATAACGCATAATGCACAACGCATAACGCATAACGCATAACGCATAACGCCTAACGCATAACGGATCACGCATAACGCATAAAGCATAACGCATAACGCATAACGCATAACACATAACGCATAACGCATAACGCATAACGTTAACGCATAACGCATAACGCATAACGCATATCGCATAACGCATAAATCCTAACCCATAACGCATAACGCATAACGCATAATGCACAACGCATAACGAATACCGCATAACGTATAACGCAAAACGCATATCGCATAACGCATATCGCATAACGCATAAAGCATAACGCATAACGCATAACGCATAATGCATAAACCATAACCCATAACACATAACGCATATCGCATAACGCATAACGCATAACGCATTACGCATAACTTATAACTCATAACTCATAACGCATAACGCATAACGCCTAACGCATAACGGATCACGCATAACGCATCAAGCATAACGCATAACGCATAACGCATAACGCATTACGCATAACTTATAACTCATAACGAATAACGCAAAATGCATAACTCATAAAGCATAACGCATAACCCATAACCCATAACGCAGAACGCATAACGCATAACGCATAACGCATAACGCACAACGCACAACGCACAACACATAACGAATAGCGCATAACGCATAATGCATAACGCATAACGCATAGCGCATAACGCATAACGCATAACGCATAACGCATAACGCATAACTTATAACTCATAACGAATAACACAAAATGCATAACTCATAAAGCATAACGCATAACCCATAACCCATAACGCAGAACGCATAACGCATAACGCATAACGCATAACGCATAACGCATAACGCATAACGCATAACGCATAACGCATAACGCATAACGCATAACGCATAACGCATAACGCATAACGCATAACGCATAACGCATAACGCATAACGCATAACGCATCACGCATAACGCATAACGCATATCGCATAAATCATAACGCTTAACGCATAACGTATAACGTATAACGCATAACGCATAACGCATAACGCATAACGCATAACGCATAACGCATATCGCATAACGTATAACGCAAAACGCATAACGCAAAACGCATAACGCATAAAGCATAACGCATAACGCAAAATGCATAACGCATAAAGCATAACGCTTAACGCATAACGCACAACGCATAACGCATAACGCATATCGCATAATTTATAACGCAAAACGCATATCGCATAACGTATAACGCAAAACGCATATCGCATAACGTATACCTCATAACGTATAACGCAAAACGCATAGCGCATAACGCATAACGCATAACGCATAACACATATCGCATATCGCATAAAACATAACGCTTAACGCATAACGCATAACGCAAAACGCATAACGCATAACGCATGGCGCATAACGCAGAATGCATAACGCATAACGCATAACCCAAAACCCGTAACGCAGAACGCATAACGCATAACGCATAAAGCATAACGCATAACGCATAACGCATAACGCATAACGCAAACGTATAATGCCCAACGCATAACGCATAACGAACAGCGCATAACGCATAACGCATAACGCATAACGCATAACGTTAACGCATAACGCATAACGCATATCGCATAACGCATAAACCATAACACATAACGCATAACGCATAACGCATAATGCACAACGCATAACGAATACCGCATAACGTATAACGCAAAACGCATAACGCATAACGCATAACGCATAACGCATAACGCATGGCGCATAACGCAAAATGCATAACGCATAACGCATAACGCATAACCCATAACCCATAACGCATAACGCATAACGCATAACGCATAGCGCATAACGCATAACGCATAACGCATAACACATAACGCATAACGCATAAACCATAACGCTTAACGCATAACGCATAACGCATAACGCATAACGCATAACGCATAATGCACAACGCATAACAAATACCGCATAACGTATAACGCAAAACGCATAACGCATAACGCATAACGCAAAACGCATAACGCATATCGCATAAATCATAACGCTTAACGCATAACGTATAACGTATAACGCATAACGCATAACGCATAACGCATAACGCATAACGCATAACGCATAACGCATAACGCATAACGTATAACGCAAAACGCATAACGCAAAACGCATAACGCATAAAGCATAACGCATAACGCAAAATGCATAACGCATAAAGCATAACGCTTAACGCATAACGCACAACGCATAACGCATAACGCATATCGCATAATTTTTAACGCAAAACGCATATCGCATAACGTATAACGCAAAACGCATATCGCATAACGTATACCTCATAACGTATAACGCAAAACGCATAGCGCATAACGCATAACGCATAACGCATAACACATATCGCATATCGCATAAAACATAACGCTTAACGCATAACGCATAACGCAAAACGCATAACGCATAACGCATGGCGCATAACGCAGAATGCATAACGCATAACGCATAACCCAAAACCCGTAACGCAGAACGCATAACGCATAACGCATAAAGCATAACGCATAACGCATAACGCATAACGCATAACGCAAACGTATAATGCCCAACGCATAACGCATAACGAACAACGCATAACGCATATCGCATAACGCATAACGTTAACGCATAACGCATAACGCATATCGCATAACGCATAAACCATAACCCATAACGCATAACGCATAACGCATAATGCACAACGCATAACGAATACCGCATAACGTATAACGCAAAACGCATAACGCATAACGCATAACGCATAACGCATGGCGCATAACGCAAAATGCATAACGCATAACGCATAACGCATAACGCATGGCGCATAACGCAAAATGCATAACGCATAACGCATAACGCATAACCCATAACGCATAACGCATAACGCATAACGCATAACGCATAGCGAATAACGCATAACGCATAACGCATAACACATAACGCATATCGCATAAAACATAACGCTTAACGCATAACGCATAACCCATAACGCATAACGCATAACGCATAATGCACAACGCATAACAAATACCGCATAACGTATAACGCAAAACGCATAACGCATAACGCATAACGCAAAACGCATAACGCATAACGCAAAACGCATAACGCATAACGCATAACGCATAACGCATAACGCATAAAGCAGAACGCATAACGCATAACGCATAAAGCATAACGCATAACGCATAACGCATAACCCATAACGCATAACGCATAACGCACAACGCATAACGCATAACGTATAACGCAAAACGCATAGCGAATAACGCATAACGCATAACGCATAACGCATAACACATAACGCATAACGCATAACGCATAACGCATAACGCATAACGCATAACGCATAAAGCATAACGCATAAAGCATAAAGCATAACGTATATCGCATAAAACATAACGCTTAACGCTTAACGTAAAACGTATAACGCATAACGCATAACGCATAACGCATAACGCATAACGCATAACGCATAACGCATAACGCATAACGCATAACGCATAACGCATAACGCATAACGCATAACGCATAACGCATAACGCATAACGCATAACGCATAACGCATAACGCATAACGCATAACGCATAACGCATAACGCATAAAGCATAACGCATAACGCATAACGCATAACCCATAACGCATAACGCATAACGCACAACGCATAACGCATAACGTATAACGCAAAACGCATAGCGAATAACGCATAACGCATAACGCATAACGCATAACACATAACGCATATCGCATAACACAGAACGCTTAACGCATAACGTATAACTTATAACGCATAACGCATAACGCATAACGCATAACGCATAACCCATAACGCATAACGCATAACGCATAATGCACAACGCATAACAAATACCGCATAACGTATAACGCAAAACGCATAACGCACAACGCATAACGCATAGCGCATAACGCATAATGCATGACGCATAACGAATACCGCATAACGTATAACGCAAAACGCATAACGCATAACGCATAACGCATAACGCATAACGCATAACGCATATCGCATAACACATAACGCTTAACGCATAACGTATAACTTATAACGCATAATGCATAACGCATAACGCATAACGCATAACCCATAACGCATAACGCATAACGCATAATGCACAACGCATAACAAATACCGCATAACGTATAACGCAAAACGCATAACGCACAACGCATAACGCATAGCGCATAACGCATAATGCATAACGCATAACGAATACCGCATAACGTATAACGCAAAACGCATAACGCATAACGCATAACGCAAAAGGCATAACGCATAACGCATAACGCATAACGCATAACGCATAACGCATAACGCATAACGCATAACGCATAACGCATATCGCATAACGCATAACGCATAACGCATAACGCATAACGCATAACGCATAACGCATAACGCATAACGCTTAACGCACAACGCATAACGCATAACGCATAACGCATAACGCATAACGCATAACGCATATCGCATAACGTATAACGCAAAACGCATAACGCATAACGCATAACGCATAAAGCATAACGCATAACGCATAACGCAAAATGCATAACGCATAAAGCATAACGCATAACGCATAACGCACAACGCATAACGCATAACGCATATCGCATAACGTATAACGCAAAACGCATATCGCATAACGTATAACGCAAAACGCATATCGCATAACGCATAACGCATAACGCATAACGCAAAAGGCATAACGCATAACGTTAACGCATAACGCATAACGCCTAACGCATAACGAATCACGCATAACGCATAAAGCATAACCCATAACGCATAACGCATAACGCACAACGCACAACGCACAACGCATAACGCATAGCGCATAACGCATAATGCATAACGTATAACGCATAACGCTTAAAGCATAACGTATAACGCAAAATGCATAACGCATAACGCATAACGCAAAAGGCATAACGCATATCGCATAACGCATAACGCATAACGCATAACGCATAACGCATAACGCATAACGCATAACGCATAACGCATAACGCATAACGCATAACGCATAACGCATAACGCATAACGCATAACACATAACCCATAACCCATAACGCATAACGCACAACGCATAACGCATAATGCACAACGCATAACGCATAACGCATAACGCATAACGCATAATGCACAACGCATAAGGAATACCTCATAACGTATAACGCAAAACGCATAGCGCATAACGCATAACGCATAACGCATAACCCATAACGCATATCTCATAAATCTTAACGCTTAACGCATAACGCATAACGCATAACGCAAAACGCATAACGCATAACGCATAACGCATAACGCATAACGCAAACGTATATTGCCCAACGCATAACGCATAACGAACAACGCATAACGCAAAATGCATAACGCATAACGCATAACGCATAACGCATAACGCATAACGCATGGCGCATAACACAAAATGCATAACGCATAACGCATAACGCATAACGCATAACGCATAACCCATACCCCATAACCCATAACGCATAACGCATAACGCATAATGCACAACGCATAACGCATAACGCCTAACGCATAACGGATCACGCATAACGCATAATGCATAACGTATAACGCATAACGCGTAAAGCATAACGTATAACGCAAAATGCATAACGCATAACGCATAATGCACAACGCATAACGCATAACGCATAACGCATAACGCATAACTTATAACTCATAACGCATAACGCATTACGCATAACTTATAACTCATAACGAATAACGCAAAATGCATAACTCATAAAGCATAACGCATAACCCATAACCCATAACGCAGAACGCATAACGCATAACGCATAACGCATAACGCACAACGCACAACGCACAACACATAACGCATAACGCATAACGCATAATGCATAACGCATAACGCATAACGCATAACGCATATCGCATAACGCATAAACCATAACCCATAACGCATAACGCATAACGCATAATGCAAAACGCATAACGAATACCGCATGACGTATAACGCAAAACGCATAACGCATAACGCATAACGCATAACGCATAACGCATAACGCATAACGCATAACGCATGGCGCATAACGCAAAATGCATAACGCATAACGCATAACGCATAACCCATAACCCATAACGCATAACGCATAACGCATACTGCACAACGCACATCGCATAACGCATAACGCATAACGCATAACGCATTACGCATAACTTATAACTCATAACTCATAACGCATAACGCATAACGCATAACTTATAACTCATAACGCATAACGCATTACGCATAATTTATAACTCATAACGAATAACGCAAAACGCATAACTCATAAAGCATAACGCATAACCCATAACCCATAACGCAGAACGCATAACGCATAACGCATAACGCATAACGCACAACGCACAACGCACAACACATAACGCATAGCGCATAACGCATAATGCATAACGCATAACGCATAACGCATAACGCATAACGCATAGCGCATAACGCATAACGCATAACTCATAACGCATAACGCATAACGCATAACGCATAACTTATAACTCATAACGCATAACGCATAACGCATAACGCATAACGCATAACGCATAACGCATAACGCATAACGCATAACGCACAACGCACAACACACAACACATAACGCATAGCGCATAGCGCATAACGCATAATGCATAACGCATAACGCATAACGCATAACGCATAACGCATAACGCATAACGCATAACGCATAACGCATAACGCATAACGCATAACGCATAACGCATAACGCATAACGCATAACGCATATCGCATAAAACATAACGCTTAACGCATAACGCATAACGCATAACGCAAAACGCATAACGCATAACGCATAACTTATAACTCATAACGCATAACGCATGGCGCATAACGCAGAATGCATAACGCATAACGCATAACCCAAAACCCATAACGCAGAACGCATAACGCATAACGCAAAATGCATAACGCATAACGCATAACGCATAACGCATAACGCATAACGCATAACCCATAACCCATAACCCATAACGCATAACGCATAACGCATAACGCATAATGCACAACGCATAACGCATAACGCCTAACGCATAACGCCTAACGCATAACGGATCACGCATAACGCATAAAGCATAACGCATAACGCATAACGCATAACACATAACGCATAACGCATAACGCATAACGCATAACGTTAACGCATAACGCATAACGCATAACGCATATCGCATAACGCATAAATCATAACCCATAACGCATAACGCATAACGCATAATGCACAACGCATAACGAATACCGCATAACGTATAACGCAAAACGCATATCGCATAACGCATAGCGCAAAACGCATAATGCATAACGCATAACGCATAACGCATAATGCATAAACCATAACCCATAACACATAACGCATATCGCATAACGCATAACGCATAACGCATTACGCATAACTTATAACTCATAACTCATAACGCATAACGCATAACGCCTAACGCATAACGGATCACGCATAACGCATCAAGCATAACGCATAACGCATAACGCATAACGCATTACGCATAACTTATAACTCATAACGAATAACGCAAAACGCATAACTCATAAAGCATAACGCATAACGCATAACGCATAACGCATAACGCATAACGCATAACGCATAACGCATAACGCACAACGCACAACGCACAACACATAACGAATAGCGCATAACGCATAAAGCATAACGCATAACGCATAGCGCATAACGCATAACGCATAACGCATAACGCATTACGCATAACTTATAACTCATAACGAATAACGCAAAATGCATAACTCATAAAGCATAACGCATAACCCATAACCCATAACGCAGAACGCATAACGCATAACGCATAACGCATAACGCATAACGCATAACGCATAACGCATAACGCATAACGCATAACGCATAACGCATAACGCATAACGCATAACGCATAACGCATAACGCATAACGCATAACGCATAACGCATAACGCATCACGCATAACGCATAACGCATATCGCATAAATCATAACGCTTAACGCATAACGTATAACGTATAACGCATAACGCATAACGCATAACGCATAACGCATAACGCATAACGCATATCGCATAACGTATAACGCAAAACGCATAACGCAAAACGCATAACGCATAAAGCATAACGCATAACGCAAAATGCATAACGCATAAAGCATAACGCTTAACGCATAACGCACAACGCATAACGCATAACGCATATCGCATAATTTATAACGCAAAACGCATATCGCATAACGTATAACGCAAAACGCATATCGCATAACGTATACCTCATAACGTATAACGCAAAACGCATAGCGCATAACGCATAACGCATAACGCATAACACATATCGCATATCGCATAAAACATAACGCTTAACGCATAACGCATAACGCAAAACGCATAACGCATAACGCATGGCGCATAACGCAGAATGCATAACGCATAACGCATAACCCAAAACCCGTAACGCAGAACGCATAACGCATAACGCATAAAGCATAACGCATAACGCATAACGCATAACGCATAACGCAAACGTATAATGCCCAACGCATAACGCATAACGAACAGCGCATAACGCATAACGCATAACGCATAACGCATAACGTTAACGCATAACGCATAACGCATATCGCATAACGCATAAACCATAACCCATAACGCATAACGCATAACGCATAATGCACAACGCATAACGAATACCGCATAACGTATAACGCAAAACGCATAACGCATAACGCATAACGCATAACGCATAACGCATGGCGCATAACGCAAAATGCATAACGCATAACGCATAACGCATAACCCATAACCCATAACGCATAACGCATAACGCATAACGCATAGCGAATAACGCATAACGCATAACGCATAACACATAACGCATATCGCATAAAACATAACGCTTAACGCATAACGCATAACCCATAACGCATAACGCATAACGCATAATGCACAACGCATAACAAATACCGCATAACGTATAACGCAAAACGCATAACGCATAACGCATAACGCAAAACGCATAACGCATATCGCATAAATCATAACGCTTAACGCATAACGTATAACGTATAACGCATAACGCATAACGCATAACGCATAACGCATAACGCATAACGCATAACGCATATCGCATAACGTATAACGCAAAACGCATAACGCAAAACGCATAACGCATAAAGCATAACGCATAACGCAAAATGCATAACGCATAAAGCATAACGCTTAACGCATAACGCACAACGCATAACGCATAACGCATATCGCATAATTTTTAACGCAAAACGCATATCGCATAACGTATAACGCAAAACGCATATCGCATAACGTATACCTCATAACGTATAACGCAAAACGCATAGCGCATAACGCATAACGCATAACGCATAAAGCATAACGCATAACGCATAACGCAAAATGCATAACGCATAAAGCATAACGCATAACGCATAACGCACAACGCATAACGCATAACGCATATCGCATAACGTATAACGCAAAACGCATATCGCATAACGTATAACGCAAAACGCATATCGCATAACGCATAACGCATAACGCATAACGCAAAAGGCATAACGCATAACGTTAACGCATAACGCATAACGCCTAACGCATAACGAATCACGCATAACGCATAAAGCATAACCCATAACGCATAACGCATAACGCACAACGCACAACGCACAACGCATAACGCATAGCGCATAACGCATAATGCATAACGTATAACGCATAACGCTTAAAGCATAACGTATAACGCAAAATGCATAACGCATAACGCATAACGCAAAAGGCATAACGCATATCGCATAACGCATAACGCATAACGCATAACGCATAACGCATAACGCATAACGCATACCGCATAACGCATAACGCATAACGCATAACGCATAACGCATAACGCATAACGCATAACACATAACCCATAACCCATAACGCATAACGCACAACGCATAACGCATAACGCATAACGCATAACGCATAACGCATAACGCATAACGCATAATGCACAACGCATAAGGAATACCTCATAACGTATAACGCAAAACGCATAGCGCATAACGCATAACGCATAACGCATAACACATAACGCATATCGCATAACGCATAACGCATAACGCATAACGCATAACGCAAAACGCATAACGCATAACGCATAACGCATAACGCATAACGCAAACGTATATTGCCCAACGCATAACGCATAACGAACAACGCATAACGCAAAATGCATAACGCATAACGCATAACGCATAACGCATAACGCATAACGCATGGCGCATAACACAAAATGCATAACGCATAACGCATAACGCATAACGCATAATGCATAACCCATACCCCATAACCCATAACGCATAACGCATAACGCATAATGCACAACGCATAACGCATAACGCCTAACGCATAACGGATCACGCATAACGCATAATGCATAACGTATAACGCATAACGCGTAAAGCATAACGTATAACGCAAAATGCATAACGCATAACGCATAATGCACAACGCATAACGAATACCGCATAACGCATAACGCATAACTTATAACTCATAACGCATAACGCATTACGCATAACTTATAACTCATAACGAATAACGCAAAATGCATAACTCATAAAGCATAACGCATAACCCATAACCCATAACGCAGAACGCATAACGCATAACGCATAACGCATAACGCACAACGCACAACGCATAACGCATAACGCATAGCGCATAACGCATAATGCATAACGCATAACGCATAACGCATAACGCATATCGCATAACGCATAAACCATAACCCATAACGCATAACGCATAACGCATAATGCAAAACGCATAACGAATACCGCATGACGTATAACGCAAAACGCATAACGCATAACGCATAACGCATAACGCATAACGCATAACGCATAACGCATAACGCATGGCGCATAACGCAAAATGCATAACGCATAACGCATAACGCATAACCCATAACCCATAACGCATAACGCATAACGCATACTGCACAACGCACATCGCATAACGCATAACGCATAACGCATAACGCATTACGCATAACTTATAACTCATAACTCATAACGCATAACGCATAACGCATAACTTATAACTCATAACGCATAACGCATTACGCATAATTTATAACTCATAACGAATAACGCAAAACGCATAACTCATAAAGCATAACGCATAACCCATAACCCATAACGCAGAACGCATAACGCATAACGCATAACGCATAACGCACAACGCACAACGCACAACACATAACGCATAGCGCATAACGCATAATGCATAACGCATAACGCATAACGCATAACGCATAGCGCATAGCGCATAACGCATAACGCATAACTCATAACGCATAACGCATAACGCATAACGCATAACTTATAACTCATAACGCATAACGCATAACGCATAACGCATAACGCATAACGCATAACGCATAACGCATAACGCATAACGCACAACGCACAACACACAACACATAACGCATAGCGCATAGCGCATAACGCATAATGCATAACGCATAACGCATAACGCATAACGCATAACGCATAACGCATAACGCATAACGCATAACGCATAACGCATAACGCATAACGCATAACGCATAACGCATAACGCATAACGCATATCGCATAAAACATAACGCTTAACGCATAACGCATAACGCATAACGCAAAACGCATAACGCATAACGCATAACTCATAACGCATAACGCATAACGCATGGCGCATAACGCAGAATGCATAACGCATAACGCATAACCCAAAACCCATAACGCAGAACGCATAACGCATAACGCAAAATGCATAAC
The DNA here is from genome assembly GCA_916610235.2 of Lasioglossum morio. NCBI lineage: Eukaryota > Metazoa > Arthropoda > Insecta > Hymenoptera > Halictidae > Lasioglossum > Lasioglossum morio. The sequence goes on along the minus strand of CAKAJA020000325.1, from coordinate 160,811 downwards.
GCATAACGCATAACGCATAACGCATAACGCATAACGCATAACCCATAACCCATAACCCATAACGCATAACGCATAACGCATAACGCATAATGCATAACGCATAACGCATAACGCCTAACGCATAACGCCTAACGCATAACGGATCACGCATAACGCATAAAGCATAACGCATAACGCATAACGCATAACACATAACGCATAACGCATAACGCATAACGTTAACGCATAACGCATAACGCATAACGCATATCGCATAACGCATAAATCATAACCCATAACGCATAACGCATAACGCATAATGCACAACGCATAACGAATACCGCATAACGTATAACGCAAAACGCATATCGCATAACGCATAGCGCAAAACGCATAATGCATAACGCATAACGCATAACGCATAATGCATAAACCATAACCCATAACACATAACGCATATCGCATAACGCATAACGCATAACGCATTACGCATAACTTATAACTCATAACTCATAACGCATAACGCATAACGCCTAACGCATAACGGATCACGCATAACGCATCAAGCATAACGCATAACGCATAACGCATAACGCATTACGCATAACTTATAACTCATAACGAATAACGCAAAATGCATAACTCATAAAGCATAACGCATAACCCATAACCCATAACGCAGAACGCATAACGCATAACGCATAACGCATAACGCACAACGCACAACGCACAACACATAACGAATAGCGCATAACGCATAATGCATAACGCATAACGCATAGCGCATAACGCATAACGCATAACGCATAACGCATTACGCATAACTTATAACTCATAACGAATAACGCAAAATGCATAACTCATAAAGCATAACGCATAACCCATAACCCATAACGCAGAACGCATAACGCATAACGCATAACGCATAACGCATAACGCATAACGCATAACGCATAACGCATAACGCATAACGCATAACGCATAACGCATAACGCATAACGCATAACGCATAACGCATAACGCATAACGCATAACGCATAACGCATCACGCATAACGCATAACGCATATCGCATAAATCATAACGCTTAACGCATAACGTATAACGTATAACGCATAACGCATAACGCATAACGCATAACGCATAACGCATAACGCATAACGCATAACGTATAACGCAAAACGCATAACGCAAAACGCATAACGCATAAAGCATAACGCATAACGCAAAATGCATAACGCATAAAGCATAACGCTTAACGCATAACGCACAACGCATAACGCATAACGCATATCGCATAATTTATAACGCAAAACGCATATCGCATAACGTATAACGCAAAACGCATAACGCATAACGTATACCTCATAACGTATAACGCAAAACGCATAGCGCATAACGCATAACGCATAACGCATAACACATATCGCATATCGCATAAAACATAACGCTTAACGCATAACGCATAACGCATAACGCATAACGCATAACGCATGGCGCATAACGCAGAATGCATAACGCATAACGCATAACCCAAAACCCGTAACGCATAACGCATAACGCATAACGCATAACGCATAACGCATAACGCATAACGCATAACGCATAACGCAAACGTATAATGCCCAACGCATAACGCATAACGAACAGCGCATAACGCATAACGCATAACGCATAACGCATAACGTTAACGCATAACGCATAACGCATATCGCATAACGCATAAACCATAACCCATAACGCATAACGCATAACGCATAATGCACAACGCATAACGAATACCGCATAACGTATAACGCAAAACGCATAACGCATAACGCATAACGCATAACGCATAACGCATGGCGCATAACGCAAAATGCATAACGCATAACGCATAACGCATAACCCATAACCCATAACGCATAACGCATAACGCATAACGCATAACGCATAACGCATAACGCATAACGCATAACACATAACGCATATCGCATAAAACATAACGCTTAACGCATAACGCATAACCCATAACGCATAACGCATAACGCATAATGCACAACGCATAACAAATACCGCATAACGTATAACGCAAAACGCATAACGCATAACGCATAACGCAAAACGCATAACGCATATCGCATAAATCATAACGCTTAACGCATAACGTATAACGTATAACGCATAACGCATAACGCATAACGCATAACGCATAACGCATAACGCATAACGCATATCGCATAACGTATAACGCAAAACGCATAACGCAAAACGCATAACGCATAAAGCATAACGCATAACGCAAAATGCATAACGCATAAAGCATAACGCTTAACGCATAACGCACAACGCATAACGCATAACGCATATCGCATAATTTTTAACGCAAAACGCATATCGCATAACGTATAACGCAAAACGCATATCGCATAACGTATACCTCATAACGTATAACGCAAAACGCATAGCGCATAACGCATAACGCATAACGCATAACACATATCGCATATCGCATAAAACATAACGCTTAACGCATAACGCATAACGCAAAACGCATAACGCATAACGCATGGCGCATAACGCAGAATGCATAACGCATAACGCATAACCCAAAACCCGTAACGCAGAACGCATAACGCATAACGCATAAAGCATAACGCATAACGCATAACGCATAACGCATAACGCAAACGTATAATGCCCAACGCATAACGCATAACGAACAACGCATAACGCATATCGCATAACGCATAACGTTAACGCATAACGCATAACGCATAACGCATAACGCATAAACCATAACCCATAACGCATAACGCATAACGCATAATGCACAACGCATAACGAATACCGCATAACGTATAACGCAAAACGCATAACGCATAACGCATAACGCATAACGCATGGCGCATAACGCAAAATGCATAACGCATAACGCATAACGCATAACGCATGGCGCATAACGCAAAATGCATAACGCATAACGCATAACGCATAACGCATAACGCATAACGCATAACGCATAACGCATAACGCATAGCGAATAACGCATAACGCATAACGCATAACACATAACGCATATCGCATAAAACATAACGCTTAACGCATAACGCATAACCCATAACGCATAACGCATAACGCATAATGCACAACGCATAACAAATACCGCATAACGTATAACGCAAAACGCATAACGCATAACGCATAACGCAAAACGCATAACGCATAACGCAAAAGGCATAACGCATAACGCATAACGCATAACGCATAACGCATAAAGCAGAACGCATAACGCATAACGCATAAAGCATAACGCATAACGCATAACGCATAACCCATAACGCATAACGCATAACGCACAACGCATAACGCATAACGTATAACGCAAAACGCATAGCGAATAACGCATAACGCATAACGCATAACGCATAACACATAACGCATAACGCATAACGCATAACGCATAACGCATAACGCATAACGCATAAAGCATAACGCATAACGCATAAAGCATAACGTATATCGCATAAAACATAACGCTTAACGCTTAACGTAAAACGTATAACGCATAACGCATAACGCATAACGCATAACGCATAACGCATAACGCATAACGCATAACGCATAACGCATAACGCATAACGCATAACGCATAACGCATAACGCATAACGCATAACGCATAACGCATAACGCATAACGCATAACGCATAACGCATAACGCATAACGCATAAAGCATAACGCATAACGCATAACGCATAACCCATAACGCATAACGCATAACGCACAACGCATAACGCATAACGTATAACGCAAAACGCATAGCGAATAACGCATAACGCATAACGCATAACGCATAACACATAACGCATATCGCATAACACAGAACGCTTAACGCATAACGTATAACTTATAACGCATAACGCATAACGCATAACGCATAACGCATAACCCATAACGCATAACGCATAACGCATAATGCACAACGCATAACAAATACCGCATAACGTATAACGCAAAACGCATAACGCACAACGCATAACGCATAGCGCATAACGCATAATGCATGACGCATAACGAATACCGCATAACGTATAACGCAAAACGCATAACGCATAACGCATAACGCATAACGCATAACGCATAACGCATATCGCATAACACATAACGCTTAACGCATAACGTATAACTTATAACGCATAATGCATAACGCATAACGCATAACGCATAACCCATAACGCATAACGCATAACGCATAATGCACAACGCATAACAAATACCGCATAACGTATAACGCAAAACGCATAACGCACAACGCATAACGCATAGCGCATAACGCATAATGCATAACGCATAACGAATACCGCATAACGTATAACGCAAAACGCATAACGCATAACGCATAACGCAAAAGGCATAACGCATAACGCATAACGCATAACGCATAACGCATAACGCATAACGCATAACGCATAACGCATAACGCATATCGCATAACGCATAACGCATAACGCATAACGCATAACACATAACCCATAACCCATAACGCATAACGCACAACGCATAACGCATAATGCACAACGCATAACGCATAACGCATAACGCATAACGCATAATGCACGACGCATAACGAATACCTCATAATGTATAACGCAAAACGCATAGCGCATAACGCATAACGCATAACACATATCGCATATCGCATAAAACATAACGCTTAACGCATAACGCATAACGCATAACGCAAAACGCATAACGCATAACGCATAACGCATAACGCATAACGCATAAAGCATAACGCATAACGCATAACGCATAACGCCATAACGCATAACACATAACGCATATCGCATAAAACATAACGCTTAACGGATAACGTATAACTTATAACGCATAACGCATAACGCATAACGCATAACCCATAACGCATAACGCATAACGCATAATACATAACGCATAACGCATAACACATAACGCATATCGCATAAAACATAACTCTTAACGCATAACGCATAACCCATAACGCATAACGCATAACGCATAATGCACAACGCATAACAAATACCGCATAACGTATAACGCAAAACGCATAACGCATAACGCATAACGCAAAACGCATAACGCATAACGCAAAAGGCATAACGCATAACGTTAACGCATAACCCATAACGCATAACGCATATCGCATAACGCATAACGCATAACGCATAACGCATAATGCATAACGCATAACGCATAACGCATAACGCATAACGCATAACGCAAACGTATAATGCCCAACGCATAACGCATAAGGAACAACGCATAACGCATAACGCATAACGCATAACGCATAACGCATAACGCATAACGCATAAAGCAGAACGCATAACGCATAACGCATAACGCATAACACATAACGCATAACGCATAACGCATAACGCATAACGCATAACGCATAACGCATAACGCATAACGCATAACGCATAACGCATAACGCATAACGCATAACGCATAACGCATAACGCATAACGCATAACGCATAACGCATAACGCATAACGCATAACGCATAACGCATAACGCATAACGCATAACGCATAACGCATAACGCATAACGCATAACGCATAACGCATAACGCATAACGCATAACGCATAACGCATAACGCATAAAGCATAACGCATAACGCATAACGCATAACACATAACGCATAACGCATAACGCACAACGCATAACGCATAACGTATAACGCAAAACGCATAGCGAATAACGCATAACGCATAACGCATAACACATAACGCATATCGCATAACACATAACGCTTAACGCATAACGTATAACTTATAACGCATAACGCATAACGCATAACGCATAACGCATAACGCATAACGCATAATGCACAACGCATAACAAATACCGCATAACGTATAACGCAAAACGCATAACGCACAACGCATAACGCATAGCGCATAAAGCATAATGCATGACGCATAACGAATACCGCATAACGTATAACGCAAAACGCATAACGCATAACGCATAACGCAAAAGGCATAACGCATAACGCATAACGCATAACGCATAACACATAACGCATATCGCATAACACATAACGCTTAACGCATAACGTATAACTTATAACGCATAATGCATAACGCATAACGCATAACGCATAACACATAACGCATAACGCATAACGCACAACGCATAACGCATAACGTATAACGCAAAACGCATAGCGAATAACGCATAACGCATAACGCATAACACATAACGCATATCGCATAACACATAACGCGTAACGCATAACGTATAACTTATAACGCATAATGCATAACGCATAACGCATAACGCATAACGCATAACCCATAACGCATAACGCATAACGCATAATGCACAACGCATAACAAATACCGCATAACGTATAACGCAAAACGCATAACGCACAACGCATAACGCATAGCGCATAACGCATAATGCATAACGCATAACGAATACCGCATAACGTATAACGCAAAACGCATAACGCATAACGCAAAAGGCATAACGCATAACGCATAACGCATAACGCATAACGCATAACGCATAACGCATAACGCATAACGCATAACGCATAACGCATAACGCATAACGCATAACGCATAACGCATAACGCATAACGCATAACGCATAACGCATAACGCATAACGGATAACGCATAACGCATAACCCATAACGCATAACGCATAACGCATAATGCACAACGCATAACAAATACCGCATAACGTATAACGCAAAACGCATAACGCACAACGCATAACGCATAGCGCATAACGCATAATGCATAACGCATAACGCATAACGCATAATGCATAAGGCATAACGCATAACGCATAACGCATAACGCATAACGCCATAACGCATAACACATAACGCATATCGCATAAAACATAACGCTTAACGGATAACGTATAACTTATAACGCATAACGCATAACGCATAACCCATAACGCATAACGCAAAACGCATAATGCACAACGCATAACAAATACCGCATAACGTATAACGCAAAACGCATAACGCATAACGAAAAAGGCATAACGCATAACGCATAACGCATAACGCATAACGCATAACGCATAACGCATAACGCATAACGCATAACGCATAACGCATAACGCATAACGCATAACGCATAACGCATATCGCATAACGTATAAGGAAAAACGCATAACGCATAACCCATAACGCATAACGCATATCGCATAACACATAACGCATAACGCATAACGCGTAAAGCATAACGCTTAACGCATAACGCATATCGCATAACGCATAACTTATAACTCATAACGCATAACGCATGGCGCATAACGCAAAATGCATAACGCATAATGCATAACGCATAACGCATAACGCATAACGCATGGCGCATAACGCAAAATGCATAACGCATAACGCATAACGCATAACGCAAACGTATAATGCCCAACGCATAACGCATAACGAACAACGCATAACGCATAACGCATTACGCATAACCCATAACGCATAACGCATAACGCATAATGCACAACGCATAACAAATACCGCATAACGTATAACGCAAAACGCATAACGCATAACGAAAAAGGCATAACGCATAACGCATAACGCATAACGCATAACGCATAACGCATAACGCATAACCCATAACGCATAACGCATAACGCATAATGCACAACGCATAACAAATACCGCATAACGTATAACGCAAAACGCATAACGCATAACGAAAAAGGCATAACGCATAACTCATAACGCATAACGCATAACGCATAACTCATAACGCATAACGCATGGCGCATAACGCAAAATGCATAACGCATAATGCATAACGCATAACGCATAACGCATAACGCATGGCGCATAACGCAAAATGCATAACGCATAACGCATAACGCAAACGTATAATGCCCAACGCATAACGCATAACGAACAACGCATAACGCATAACGCATAACGCATAATGCATAACGCATAACGCATAACGCATAAAGCATAACGCACAACGCATAACGCATAACGCATAACGCATAACGCATAACGCATAACGCATAACGCATAACGCATAACGCATAACGCATAACGCATAACGCATAACGCATAACGCATAACGCATAAAGCATAACGCATAAAGCATAAAGCATAACGTATATCGCATAAAACATAACGCTTAACGCTTAACGTAAAACGTATAACGCATAACGCATAACACATAATGCATAACGCATATCGCATAACGCATAACGCATAACGCATAACGCATAACGCATAACGCATAACGCATAACGCATATCGCATAACGTATAACGCATAACGCATAACGCATAACGCATAACGCATAACGCATAACGCAGAACGCATAATGCACAACGCATAACGAATACCTCATAACGTATAACGCAAAACGCATAGCGAATAACGCATAACGCATAACGCATAACACATAACGCATATCGCATAAAACATAACGCTTAACGCATAACGCATAACCCATTACGCATAACGCATAACGCATAACGCAAACGTATAATGCCCAACGCATAACGCATAAGGAACAACGCATAACGCATAACGCATAACGCATAACGCATAACGCATAACGCATAACGCATAACGCATAAAGCATAACGCATAACGCATAACGCATAACACATAACGCATAACGCATAACGCATAACGCATAACGCATAACGCATAATGCATAACGCATAAAGCATAACGCATAAAGCATAAAGCATAACGTATATCGCATAAAACATAACGCTTAACGCTTAACGTAAAACGTATAACGCATAACGCATAACGCATAACGCATAACGCATAACGCATAACGCATAACGCATAACGCATAACGCATAACGCATAACGCATAACGCATAACGCATAACGCATAACGCATAACGCATAACGCATAACGCATAACGCATAACGCATAACGCATAAAGCATAACGCATAACGCATAACGCATAACACATAACGCATAACGCATAACACATAACGCATAACGCATAACGTATAACGCAAAACGCATAGCGAATAACGCATAACGCATAACGCATAACGCATAACACATAACGCATATCGCATAACACATAACGCTTAACGCATAACGTATAACTTATAACGCATAACGCATAACGCATAACGCATAACGCATAACGCATAACCCATAACGCATAACGCATAACGCATAACGCATAATGCACAACGCATAACAAATACCGCATAACGTATAACGCAAAACGCATAACGCACAACGCATAACGCATAGCGCATAACGCATAATGCATAACGCATAGCGAATACCGCATAACGTATAACGCAAAACGCATAACGCATAACGCATAACGCAAAAGGCATAACGCATAACGCATAACGCATAACGCATAACGCATAACGCATAACGCATAACGCATAACGCATAACGCATAACCCATAACGCATAACGCATAACGCATAACGCATAACACATAACCCATAACCCATAACGCATAACTCACAACGCATAACGCATAATGCACAACGCATAACGCTAACGCATAACGCATAACGCATATCGCATAACGTGTAACGCAAAACGCATATCGCATAACGTATAACTCATAACGCATAACGCATAAAGCATAACGTATAACGCAAAACGCATAACGCATAACGCAAAAGGCATAACGCATAACGTTAACGCATAACGCATAACGCATAACGCATAACGTATAACTCATAACGCATAACGCATAAAGCATAACGTATAACGCAAAACGCATAACGCATAACGCATAACGCATAACGCATAACGCATAACGCATAACGCATAACGCATAACGCATAACGCATAACGCATAACTCATACCCTATAACTCATAACTCATAACGCATAAAGCATAACGCATAACGCATAACGCATAACGCATAACGTATAACGCGTAACGCGTAACGCATAACGCATAACGCATAACGCATACCGCATAACGCATAACGCATAACGCATAACGCATAACGCATTACGCATAACGCATAACGCATAACGCATAACGCATAACGCATAACGCATAACGCAAAAAGCATAACGCATCACGCATAACGCATAACGCATAACGCATAACGCATAACGCATAACGAACAACGCATAACGCATAACGCATAACGCTTAACGCATAACGCATAACGCATTACGCATAACGCATAACGCATAACGCATAACGCATAACGCATAACGCATAACGCATAACGTATAACTCATAACGCATAACGCATAACGCATAACGCATAACGCATAACGCATAACGCATAACGCATAACGCATAACGCATAACGAATAACGCATAACGCATAACGCATAACGCATAACGCATAACGCATAACGCATAACGCATAACTCATACCGTATAACTCATAACTCATAACGCATAAAGCATAACGCATAACGCCTAACGCATAACGCAAACGCACAACGCATAACGCATAACGCATAATGCATAACGCATAACGCATAACGCATAACGCATAACGCAAAATGCATAACGCATATAGCATAACGCATAACCCATAACCCATAACGCATAACGCATATCGCACAACGCACAACGCACAACACAGAACGCATAAGGCATAACGCATAACGCATAACGCATAACGCATAACGCATAACGCATAACGCATAACGCATAACGCATAACGCATAACGCAAACGTATTACGCCCAACGCATAACGCATAACGAACAACGCATAACGCATAACGCATAACGCATAACATATAACGCATAACGCATAACGCATAACGCATAACGTATAACTCATAACGCATAACGCATAAAGCATAACGTATAACGCAAAACGCATAACGCATAACGCAAAAGGCATAACGCATAACGTTAACGCATAACGCATAACGCATAACGCATAACGCATAACGTATAACTCATAACGCATAACGCATAAAGCATAACGTATAACGCAAAACGCATAACGCATAACGCATAACGCATAACGCATAACGCATAACGCATAACGCATAACGCATAACGCATAACGCATAACTCATACCCTATAACTCATAACTCATAACGCATAAAGCATAACGCATAACGCCTAACGCATAACGCAAACGCACAACGCATAACGCATAACGCATAATGCATAACGCATAACGCATAACGCATAACGCATAACGCATAACGCATAACGCAAAATGCATAACTCATATAGCATAACGCACAACCCATAACCCATAACGCATAACGCATATCGCACAACGCACAACGCACAACACAGAACGCATAACGCATAACGCATAACGCATAACGCATAACGCAAAACGCATAACGCATAACGCATAACGCATAACGCATAACGCATAACGAACAACGCATAACGCATAACGCATAACGCATAACGCATAACGCATAACGCATTACGCATAACGCATAACGCATAACGCATAACGCATAACGCATAATGCATAACGCATAACGCATAACGCATAACGCATAACATATAACGCATAACGCATAACGCATAACGCATAACGCATAACGCATAACGTATAACTCATAACGCATAACGCATAAAGCATAACGTATAACGCAAAACGCATAACGCATAACGCAAAAGGCATAACGCATAACGTTAACGCATAACGCATAACGCATAACGCATAACGCATAACGCATAACGCATAACGCATAACGCATAACGCATAACGCATAACGAATAACGCATAACTCATACCGTATAACGCATAACGCATAACGCATAAAGCATAACGCATAACGCATAACGCAAACGTATTACGCCCAACGCATAACGCATAACGCATAACGCATAACGCATAACGCATAACGCATAACGCATAACGCATAACGCATAACGCATAACGCATAACGCAAACGTATTACGCCCAACGCATAACGCATAACGAACAACGCATAACGCATAACGCATAACGCATAACGCAGCACGCATAACGCATAACGCATAACGCATAACGCATAACGCATAACGTATAACGCATAACGCATAACGCATAACGCATAACGCATAACGCATAACGCATAACGCATAACGCATAACGCATAACGCATAACGCATATCGCATAACGCATAACGCATAACGCATAACGCATAACGCATAACGTATAACGCATAACGCATAACGTATAACGCATAACGCATAACGCATAGCGCATAACTCATAACGCATAACGCATGGCGCATAACGCAAAATGCATAAGGCATAACGCATAACGCATAACGCATAACGCATAATGGATCACGCGTAACGCATAAAGCATAACGCATAACGCTTAACGCATAACGTATAACTCATAACGCACAACGCAAAAAGCATAAGCATCACGCCTAACGCATAACGCATAACGCATAACGAACAACGCATAACGCATAACGCATAACGCATAACGCATAACGCATAACGCATAACGCATAACGCATAACGCATAACGCATAACGAATAACGCATAATTTATACCGTATAACGCATAACGCATAACGCATAAAGCATAACGCATAACGCATAACGCAAACGTATTACGCCCAACGCATAACGCATAACGAACATCGCATAACGCATAACGCATAACGCAAACGTATAACGCACAACGCATAACGCATAACGCAAACGTATAACGCATAACGCATAACGCATAACGCATAAAGCATAACGCATAACGCCTAACGCATAACGCAAACGCACAACGCATAACGCATAACGCATAACGCATAACGCATAACGCGTAACGCGTAACGCATAACGCATAACGCATAACGCATAACGCATAACGCATAACGCATAACGCATAACGCATAACGCATAACGCATAACGCATAACGCATAACGCATAACGCATTACGCATAACGCATAACGCATAACGCATAACGCATAACGCATAACGCAAAAAGCATAACGCATCACGCATAACGCATAACGCATAACGCATAACGCATAACGCATAACGCATAACGAACAACGCATAACGCATAACGCATAACGCTTAACGCATAACGCATAACGCATTACGCATAACGCATAACGTATAACGCATAACGCATAACGCATAACGCATAACGCATAACGTATAACTCATAACGCATAACGCATAACGCATAACGCATAACGCATAACGCATAACGCATAACGCATAACGAATAACGCATAACGCATAACGCATAACGCATAACGCATAACGCATAACGCATAACGCATAACTCATACCGTATAACTCATAACTCATAACGCATAAAGCATAACGCATAACGCATAACGTATAACTCATAACGCATAACGCATAAAGCATGACGTATAACGCAAAACGCATAACGCATAACGCAAAAGGCATAACGCATAACGTTAACGCATAACGCATAACGCATAACGCATAACGTATAACTCATAACGCATAACGCATAAAGCATAACGTATAACGCAAAACGCATAACGCATAACGCATAACGCATAACGCATAACTCATACCCTATAACTCATAACTCATAACGCATAAAGCATAACGCATAACGCCTAACGCATAACGCAAACGCACAACGCATAACGCATAACGCATAATGCATAACGCATAACGCATAACGCATAACGCATAACGCAAAATGCATAACTCATATAGCATAACGCACAACCCATGACCCATAACGCATAACGCATATCGCACAACGCATAACGCATAACGCAAACGTATTACGCCCAACGCATAACGCATAACGAACAACGCATAACGCATTACGCATAACGCATAACGCATAACGCATAACGCATAACGCATAACGCATAATGCGTAACGCATAACGCATAACGCATAACCCATAACATATAACGCATAACGCATAACGCATAACGCATAACGCATAATGCGTAACGCATAACGCATAACGCAAAACGCATAACGCATAACGCAAAAGGCATAATGCATAACGTATAACTCATAACGCATAACGCATAAAGCATAACGCATAACGCATAACGCATAACGCATAACGCATAACGCATAACGCATAACGAATAACGCATAACTCATACCGTATAACGCATAACGCATAACGCATAAAGCATAACGCATAACGCAAACGTATTACGCCCAACGCATAATGCATAACGCATAACGCATAACGCATAACGCATAACGCATAACGCATAACGCATAACGCATAACGCATAACGCATAACGCAAACGTATTACGCCCAACGCATAACGCATAACGAACAACGCATAACGCATAACGCATAACGCATAACGCATAACGTATTACGCATAACGCATAACGCATAACGCATAACGCATAACGCATAACGCATAACGCATCACGCATAACGCATAACGCATAACGCATAACGCATAACGCATAACGTATAACGCATAACGCATAACGCATAACGCATAACGCATAACGCATAACGCATAACGCATAACGCATAACGCATAACGCATAACGCATAACGCATAACGCATAACGCATAACGTATAACGCATAACGCATAACGTATAACGCATAACGCATAACGCATAACGCATAACGCATAACGCATAACTCATAACGCATAACGCATGGCGCATAACGCAAAATGCATAAGGCATAACGCATAAAGCATAACGCATAACGCATAATGGATCACGCGTAACGCATAAAGCATAACGCATAACGCTTAACGCATAACGTATAACTCATAACGCACAACGCAAAAAGCATAACGCATCACGCATAACGCATAACGCATAACGCATAACGCATAACGCATAACGCATAACGAATAACGCATAATTTATACCGTATAACGCATAACGCATAACGCATAAAGCATAACGCATAACGCATAAAGCATAACGCATAACGCCTAACGCATAACGCAAACGCACAACGCATAACGCATAACGCATAATACATAACGCATAACGCATAACGCATAACGCATAACGCAAAATGCATAACGCATATAGCATAACGCACAACCCATAACCCATAACGCATAACGCATATCGCATATCGCACAACGCACAACGCACAACACAGAACGCATAACGCATAACGCATAACACATAACGCATAACGCATAACGCATAACGCATAACGCATAACGCATAACGCATAACGCATAACGCATAACGAACAACGCATAACGCATAACGCATAACGCATAACGCATAACGCATAACGCATTACGCATAACGCATAACGCATAACGCATAACGCATAACGCATAATGCATAACGCATAACGCATAACGCATAACGCATAATGCATAACATATAACGCATAACGCATAACGCATAACGCATAACGCATAACGCATAACGTATAACTCATAACGCATAACGCATAAAGCATAACGTATAACGCAAAACGCATAACGCATAACGCAAAAGGCATAACGCATAACGTTAACGCATAACGCATAACGCATAACGCATAACGCATAACGCATAACGCATAACGCATAACGCATAACGCATAACGAATAACGCATAACTCATACCGTATAACGCATAACGCATAACGCATAAAGCATAACGCATAACGCATAACGCATAACGCAAACGTATTACGCCCAACGCATAACGCATAACGCATAACGCATAACGCTTAACGCATAACGCATAACGCATAACGCATAACGCATAACGCATAACGCAAACGTATTACGCCCAACGCATAACCCATAACCCATAACGCATAACGCATAACGCATAACGCATAACGCATAACGCACAACGCAGAACGCATAACGCATAACGCATAACGCATAACGCATAACCCATAACCCATAACGCATAACGCATAACGCATAACGCATAACGCACAACGCAGAACGCATAACGCATAACGCATAACGCATAAAGCATAACGCATAACGCATAACGCATAACGCATAACGCATAACGCATAACGCATAACGCATAACGCATAACGCATAACGCATAACGCATAACGCATAACGCATAACGCATAACGCATAACGCATAACGCATAACGCATAACGCATAACGCATAACGCATAACGCATAACGCATAACGCATAACTCATACCGTATAACTCATAACTCATAACGCATAAAGCATAAAGCATAACGCATAACGCCTGACGCCTAACGCATAACGCAAACGCACAACGCATAACGCATAACGCATAACGCATAACATATAACGCATAACGCATAACGCATAACGCATAACGCATAACGCATAACGTATAACTCATAACGCATAACGCATAAAGCATAACGTATAACGCAAAACGCATAACGCATAACGCAAAAGGCATAACGCATAACGTTAACGCATAACGCATAACGCATAACGCATAACGCATAACGCATAACGCATAACGCATAACGCATAACGCATAACATATAACTCATAACGCATAACGCATAAAGCATAACGTATAACGCAAAACGCATAACGCATAACGCAAAAGGCATAACGCATAACGTTAACGCATAACGCATAACGCATAACGCATAACGCATAACGCATAACGCATAACGCATAACGCATAACGCATAACGAATAACGCATAACTCATACCGTATAACGCATAACGCATAACGCATAAAGCATAACGCATAACGCATAACGCAAACGTATTACGCCCAACGCATAACGCATAACGCATAACGCATAACGCATAACGCATAACGCACAACGCAGAACGCATAACGCATAACGCATAACGCATAACGCATAACCCATAACCCATAACGCATAACGCATAACGCATAACGCATAACGCACAACGCAGAACGCATAACGCATAACGCATAACGCATAACGCATAACGCATAACGCATAACGCATAACGCATAACGCATAACGCATAACGCATAACGCATAACGCATAACGCATAACGCATAACGCATAACGCATAACGCATAACGCATAACGCATAACGCATAACGCATAACGCATAACGCATAACGCATAACGCATAACGCATAACGCATAACGCATAACGCATAACTCATACCGTATAACTCATAACTCATAACGCATAAAGCATAAAGCATAACGCATAACGCCTAACGCCTAACGCATAACGCAAACGCACAACGCATAACGCATAACGCATAATGCATAACGCATAACGCATAACGCATAACGCATAACGCATAACGCAAAATGCATAACGCATATAGCATAACGCATAACCCATAACCCATAACGCATAACGCATATCGCACAACGCACAACGCACAACACAGAACGCATAACGCATAACGCATAACGCATAACGCATAACGCATAAAGCATAACGCATAACGCATAACGCATAACGCATAACGCATAACGCATAACGCATAACGCATAACGCATAACGCATAACTCATACCGTATAACTCATAACGCATAACGCATAACGCATAACGCATAACGCATAACGCATAACGCATAACGCATAACGCATAACGCATAACGCATAACGCAAACGCATAACGCATAACGCATAACGCATAACGCATAACGCATAACGCAAAATGCATAACGCATATAGCATAACGCATAACCCATAACCCATAACGCATAACGCATATCGCACAACGCACAACGCACAACACAGAACGCATAACGCATAACGCATAACGCATAACGCAAACGTATAACGCACAACGCATAACGCATAACGCAAACGTATAACGCATAACGCATAACGCATAACGCATAACGCATAACGCATAACGCATAACGCATAACGCATAACGCATAACGCATAACGCATAACGCATAACGCATAACCCATAACCCATAACGCATAACGCATAACGCATAACGCATAACGCACAACGCAGAACGCATAACGCATAACGCATAACGCATAACCCATAACCCATAACGCATAACCCATAACGCATAACGCATAACGCATAACGCAGAACGCACAACGCAGAACGCATAACGCATAACGCATAACGCATAACGCATAACGCATAACGCATAACGCATAACGCATAACGTATAACTCATAACGCATAACGCATAAAGCATAACGTATAACGCAAAACGCATAACGCATAACGCAAAAGGCATAACGCATAACGTTAACGCATAACGCATAACGCATAACGCATAACGCATATCGCATAACGCATAACGCATAACGCATAACGCATAACACATATCGAATAACGCATAACTCATACCGTATAACGCATAACGCATAACGCATAAAGCATAACGCATAACGCATAACGCAAACGTATTACGCCCAACGCATAACGCATAACGAACAACGCATAACGCATAACGCAAACGTATAACGCACAACGCATAACGCATAACGCAAACGTATAACGCATAACGCATAACGCATAACGCATAACGCATAACGCATAACGCATAACGCATAACGCATAACGCATAACGCATAACCCATAACCCATAACGCATAACGCATAACGCATAACGCATAACGCATAACGCACAACGCAGAACGCATAACGCATAACGCATAACGCATAACCCATAACCCATAACGCATAACCCATAACGCATAACGCATAACGCATAACGCAGAACGCACAACGCAGAACGCATAACGCATAGCGCATAACGCATAACGCATAACGCATAACGCATAACGCATAACGCATAACGCATAACGCATAACGCATAACGCATAACGCATAACGCATAACGCATAACGCATAACGCATAACGCATAACGCATAACGCATAACGCATAACGCATAACGCATAACGCATAACGCATAACGCATAAGGCATAACGCATAACGCATAACGCATAACGCATAACGCATAACGCATAACGCATAACGCATAACGCATAACTCATAACGCATAACTCATACCGTATAACTCATAACTCATAACGCATAACGCCCAACGCATAACGCAAACGCACAACGCATAACGCATAACGCATAATGCATAACGCATAACGCATAACGCATAACGCATAACGCATAACGCATAACGCAAAATGCATAACGCATATAGCATAACGCATAACCCATAACCCATAACGCATAACGCATAAAGCATAACGCATAACGCATAACGCAAACGTATTACGCCCAACGCATAACGCATAACGAACAACGCATAACGCATAACGCAAACGTATAACGCACAACGCATAACGCATAACGCAAACGTATAACGCATAACGCATAACGCATAACGCATAACGCATGACGCATAACGCATAACGCATAACGCATAACGCATAACGCATAACGCATAACGCATAACCCATAACCCATAACGCATAACGCATAACGCATAACGCATAACGCATAACGCACAACGCAGAACGCATAACGCATAACGCATAACGCATAACCCATAACCCATAACGCATAACCCATAACGAATAACGCATAACGCATAACGCAGAACGCACAACGCAGAACGCATAACGCATAACGCATAACGCATAACGCATAACGCATAACGCATAACGCATAACGCATAACGCATAACGCATAACGCATAACGCATAACGCATAACGCATAACGCATAACGCATAACGCATAACGCATAACGCATAACGCATAACGCATAACGCATAACGCATAACGCATAACGCAAAACGCATAACGCATAACGCATAACGCATAACGCATAACGCATAACGCATAACGCATAACGCATAACGCATAACGCATAACGCATAACGCATAACGCATAACGCATAACGCATAACGCATAACGCATAACTCATAACGCATAACTCATACCGTATAACTCATAACTCATAACGCATAAAGCATAACGCATAACGCATAACGAACAACGCATAACGCATAACGCATAACGCATAACGCATAACGCATAACGCATTACGCATAACGCATAACGCATAACGCATAACGCATAACGCATAACGCATAACGCATAACGCATAACATATAACGCATAACGCATAACGCATAACGCATAACGCATAACGTATAACTCATAACGCATAACGCATAAAGCATAACGTATAACGCAAAACGCATAACGCATAACGCAAAAGGCATAACGCATAACGTTAACGCATAACGCATAACGCATAACGCATAACGCATATCGCATAACGCATAACGCATAACGCATAACGCATAACACATATCGAATAACGCATAACTCATACCGTATAACGCATAACGCATAACGCATAAAGCATAACGCATAACGCATAACGCAAACGTATTACGCCCAACGCATAACGCATAACGAACAACGCATAACGCATAACGCAAACGTATAACGCACAACGCATAACGCATAACGCAAACGTATAACGCATAACGCATAACGCATAACGCATAACGCATAACGCATAACGCATAACGCATAACGCATAACGCATAACGCATAACGCATAACCCATAACCCATAACGCATAACGCATAACGCATAACGCATAACGCATAACGCACAACGCAGAACGCATAACGCATAACGCATAACGCATAACCCATAACCCATAACGCATAACCCATAACGCATAACGCATAACGCATAACGCATAACGCACAACGCAGAACGCATAACGCATAGCGCATAACGCATAACGCATAACGCATAACGCATAACGCATAACGCATAACGCATAACGCATAACGCATAACGCATAACGCATAACGCATAACGCATAACGCATAACGCATAACGCATAACGCATAACGCATAACGCATAACGCATAACGCATAACGCATAACGCATAACGCATAACGCATAACGCATAAGGCATAACGCATAACGCATAACGCATAACGCATAACGCATAACGCATAACGCATAACGCATAACGCATAACTCATAACGCATAACTCATACCGTATAACTCATAACTCATAACGCATAACGCCCAACGCATAACGCAAACGCACAACGCATAACGCATAACGCATAATGCATAACGCATAACGCATGACGCATAACGCATAACGCATAACGCATAACGCAAAATGCATAACGCATATAGCATAACGCATAACCCATAACCCATAACGCATAACGCATATCGCACAACGCACAACGCACAACACAGAACGCATAACGCATAACGCATAACGCATAACGCATAACGCATAACGCATAACGCATAACGCATAACGCATAACGCATAACGCATAACGCATAACGCATAACGCATAACGCAAACGTATTACGCCCAACGCATAACGCATAACGAACAACGAATAACGCATAACGCATAACGCATAACGTATAACTCATAACGCATAACGCATAAAGCATAACGTATAACGCAAAACGCATAACGCATAACGCAAAAGGCATAACGCATAACGTTAACGCATAACGCATAACGCATAACGCATAACGCATAACGCATAACGCATAACGCATAACGCATAACGCATAACACATAACGAATAACGCATAACTCATACCGTATAACGCATAACGCATAACGCATAAAGCATAACGCATAACGCATAACGCAAACGTATTACGCCCAACGCATAACGCATAACGAACAACGCATAACGCATAACGCATAACGCATAACGCATAACGCATAACGCATAACGCATAACGCATAACGCATAACGCATAACGCATAACTCATAACGCATAACTCATACCGTATAACTCATAACTCATAACGCATAAAGCATAACGCATAACGCCTAACGCATAACGCAAACGCACAACGCATAACGCATAACGCATAATGCATAACGCATAACGCATAACGCATAACGCATAACGCATAACGCAAAATGCATAACGCATATAGCATAACGCATAACCCATAACCCATAACGCATAACGCATATCGCACAACGCATAACGCATAACTCATACCGTATAACTCATAACTCATAACGCATAAAGCATAAAGCATAACGCATAACGCCTAACGCCTAACGCATAACGCAAACGCACAACGCATAACGCATAACGCATAATGCATAACGCATAACGCATAACGCATAACGCATAACGCATAACGCATAACGCAAAATGCATAACGCATATAGCATAACGCATAACCCATAACCCATAACGCATAACGCATATCGCACAACGCACAACGCACAACACAGAACGCATAACGCATAACGCATAACGCATAACGCATAACGCATAACGCATAACGCATAACGCATAACGCATAACGCATAACGCATAACGCATAACGCATAACGCATAACGCATAACGCATAACGCATAACGCATAACGCATAACGCATAACGCATAACGCATAACGCATAACGCATAACGCATAACGCATAACGCATAACGCATAACGCAAACGTATTACGCCCAACGCATAACGCATAACGAACAACGCATAACGCATAACGCATAACGCATAACGCATAACGCATAACGCATTACGCATAACGCATAACGCATAACGCATAACGCATAACGCATAACGCATAACGCATAACGCATAACGCATAACATATAACGCATAACGCATAACGCATAACGCATAACGTATAACTCATAACGCATAACGCATAGAGCATAACGTATAACGCAAAACGCATAACGCATAACGCAAAAGGCATAACGCATAACGTTAACGCATAACGCATAACGCATAACGCATAACGCATAACGCATAACGCATAACACATATCGAATAACGCATAACTCATACCGTATAACGCATAACGCATAACGCATAAAGCATAACGCATAACGCATAACGCAAACGTATTACGCCCAACGCATAACGCATAACGAACAACGCATAACGCATAACGCAAACGTATAACGCACAACGCATAACGCATAACGCAAACGTATAACGCATAACGCATAACGCATAACGCATAACGCATGACGCATAACGCATAACGCATAACGCATAACGCATAACGCATAACGCATAACGCATAACCCATAACCCATAACGCATAACGCATAACGCATAACGCATAACGCATAACGCACAACGCAGAACGCATAACGCATAACGCATAACGCATAACCCATAACCCATAACGCATAACCCATAACGCATAACGCATAACGCATAACGCAGAACGCACAACGCAGAACGCATAACGCATAACGCATAACGCATAACGCATAACGCATAACGCATAACGCATAACGCATAACGCATAACGCATAACGCATAACGCATAACGCATAACGCATAACGCATAACGCATAACGCATAACGCATAACGCATAACGCATAACGCATAACGCATAACGCATAACGCAAAACGCATAACGCATAACGCATAACGCATAACGCATAACGCATAACGCATAACGCATAACGCATAACGCATAACGCATAACGCATAACGCATAACGCATAACGCATAACGCATAACGCATAACGCATAACTCATAACGCATAACTCATACCGTATAACTCATAACTCATAACGCATAAAGCATAACGCATAACGCATAACGAACAACGCATAACGCATAACGCATAACGCATAACGCATAACGCATAACGCATTACGCATAACGCATAACGCATAACGCATAACGCATAACGCATAACGCATAACGCATAACGCATAACATATAACGCATAACGCATAACGCATAACGCATAACGCATAACGTATAACTCATAACGCATAACGCATAAAGCATAACGTATAACGCAAAACGCATAACGCATAACGCAAAAGGCATAACGCATAACGTTAACGCATAACGCATAACGCATAACGCATAACGCATATCGCATAACGCATAACGCATAACGCATAACGCATAACACATATCGAATAACGCATAACTCATACCGTATAACGCATAACGCATAACGCATAAAGCATAACGCATAACGCATAACGCAAACGTATTACGCCCAACGCATAACGCATAACGAACAACGCATAACGCATAACGCAAACGTATAACGCACAACGCATAACGCATAACGCAAACGTATAACGCATAACGCATAACGCATAACGCATAACGCATAACGCATAACGCATAACGCATAACGCATAACGCATAACGCATAACCCATAACCCATAACGCATAACGCATAACGCATAACGCATAACGCATAACGCACAACGCAGAACGCATAACGCATAACGCATAACGCATAACCCATAACCCATAACGCATAACCCATAACGCATAACGCATAACGCATAACGCAGAACGCACAACGCAGAACGCATAACGCATAGCGCATAACGCATAACGCATAACGCATAACGCATAACGCATAACGCATAACGCATAACGCATAACGCATAACGCATAACGCATAACGCATAACGCATAACGCATAACGCATAACGCATAACGCATAACGCATAACGCATAACGCATAACGCATAACGCATAACGCATAACGCATAAGGCATAACGCATAACGCATAACGCATAACGCATAACGCATAACGCATAACGCATAACGCATAACGCATAACTCATAACGCATAACTCATACCGTATAACTCATAACTCATAACGCATAAAGCATAACGCATAACGCCTAACGCATAACGCAAACACACAACGCATAACGCATAACGCATAATGCATAACGCATAACGCATAACGCATAACGCATAACGCATAACGCATAACGCAAAATGCATAACGCATATAGCATAACGCATAACCCATAACCCATAACGCATAACGCATATCGCACAACGCACAACGCACAACACAGAACGCATAACGCATAACGCATAACGCATAACGCATAACGCATAACGCATAACGCATAACGCATAACGCATAACGCATAACGCATAACGCATAACGCATAACGCATAACGCAAACGTATTACGCCCAACGCAAAACGCATAACGAACAACGCATAACGCATAACGCATAACGCATAACGAATAACTCATAACGCATAACGCATAAAGCATAACGAATAACGCAAAACGCATAACGCATAACGCAAAAGGCATAACGCATAACGTTAACGCATAACGCATAACGCATAACGCATAACGCATAATTCATAACGCATAACGCATAACGCATAACACATAACGAATAACGCATAACTCATACCGTATAACGCATAACGCATAACGCATAAAGCATAACGCATAACGCATAACGCAAACGTATTACGCCCAACGCATAACGCATAACGAACAACGCATAACGCATAACGCATAACGCATAACGCATAACGCATAACGCATAACGCATAACGCATAACGCATAACTCATAACGCATAACTCATACCGTATAACTCATAACTCATAACGCATAAAGCATAACGCATAACGCATAACGCATAACGCAAACGCACAACGCATAACGCATAACGCATAATGCATAACGCATAACGCATAACGCATAACGCATAACGCATAACGCAAAATGCATAACGCATATAGCATAACGCATAACCCATAACCCATAACGCATAACGCATATCGCACAACGCACAACGCACAACACAGAACGCATAACGCATAACGCATAACGCATAACGCATAACGCATAACGCATAACGCATAACGCATAACGCATAACGCATAACGCATAACGCATAACGCATAACGCATAACGCATAACGCATAAGGCATAACGCATAACGCATAACGCATAACGCATAACGCATAACGCATAACGCATAACGCATAACGCATAACGCATAACGCATAACTCATAACGCATAACTCAGACCGTATAACTCATAACTCATAACGCATAAAGCATAACGCATAACGCCTAACGCATAACGCAAACGCACAACGCATAACGCATAACGCATAATGCATAACGCATAACGCATAACGCATAACGCATAACGCATAACGCATAACGCATAACGCAAAATGCATAACGCATATAGCATAACGCATAACCCATAACCCATAACGCATAACGCATATCGCACAACGCACAACGCACAACACAGAACGCATAACGCATAACGCATAACGCATAACGCATAACGCATAACGCATAACGCATAACGCATAACGCATAACGCATAACGCATAGCGCATAACGCAAACGTATTACGCCCAACGCATAACGCATAACGAACAACGCATAACGCATAACGCATAACGCATAACGCATAACGCATTACGCATAACGCATAACGCATAACGCATAACGCATAACGCATAACGCATAACGCATAACGCATAACATATAACGCATAACGCATAACGCATAACGCATAACGCATAACGTATAACTCATAACGCATAACGCATAAAGCATAACGTAGAACGCAAAACGCATAACGCATAACGCAAAAGGCATAACGCATAACGTTAACGCATAACGCATAACGCATAACGCATAACGCATAACGCATAACGCATAACGCATAACGCATAACGCATAACACATAACGAATAACGCATAACTCATACCGTATAACGCATAACGCATAACGCATAAAGCATAACGCATAACGCATAACGCAAACGTATTACGCCCAACGCATAACGCATAACGAACAACGCATAACGCATAACGCATAACGCAAACGTATAACGCACAACGCATAACGCATAACGCAAACGTATAACGCATAACGCATAACGCATAACGCATAAAGCATAACGCATAACGCATAACGCATAACGCATAACGCAAACGTATTACGCATAACGCATAACGCATAACGCATAACGCAAAATGCATAATGCATAACGCATAACGCATAACGCATAACGCATAACGCATAACGCATAACGCATAACGCATATCGCATAACGCATAACGCATAAAGCATAACGAATAACGGATAACGCATAACGCATAACGCAAACGTATAACCCACAACGCATAACGCATAACGCATAACGCATAACGCATATAGCATATCGCATAACGCATAACGCATAACGCATAACGCATAACGCATAACGCATAACGCATAACGCATAACGCATAACGCATAACGCATAACGCATAACGCATAACGCATAACGCATAACGCATAACGCATAACGCATAACGCATAACGCATAACGCATAACGCATAACGCATAACGCATAACGCATAACGCATAACGCATAACGCATAACGCATAACGCATAACGCATAACGCATAACGCATAACGCATAACGCATAACGCATAACGCATAACGCATAACGCATAACGCATAACGCATAACGCATAACGCATAACGCATAACGCATAACGCATAACGCATAACGCATAACGCATAACGCATAACGCATAACGCATAACGCATAACGCATAACGCATAACGCATAACGCATAACGCATAACGCATAACGCATAACGCATAACGCATAACGCATAACGCATAACGCATAACGCATAACGCATAACGCATAACGCATAACGCATAACGCATAACGCATAACGCATAACGCATAACGCATAACGCATAACGCATAACGCATAACGCATAACGCATAAGGCATAACGCATAACGCATAACGCATAACGCATAACGCATAACGCATAACGCATAACGCATAACGCATAACGCATAACTCATAACGCATAACTCATACCGTATAACTCATAACTCATAACGCATAAAGCATAACGCATAACGCATAACGCATAACGCATAACGCATAACGCATAACGCATAACGCATAACGCATAACGCATAACGCATAACGCATAACGCATAACGCATAACGCATAACGCATAACGCATAACGCATAACGCATAACGCATAACGCATAACGCATAACGCATAACGCATAACGCATAACGCATAACGCATAACGCATAACGCATAACGCATAACGCATAACGCATAACGCATAACGCATAACGCATAACGCATAACGCATAACGCATAACGCATAACGCATAACGCATAAGGCATAACGCATAACGCATAACGCATAACGCATAACGCATAACGCATAACGCATAACGCATAACGCATAACGCATAACTCATAACGCATAACTCATACCGTATAACTCATAACTCATAACGCATAAAGCATAACGCATAACGCCTAACGCATAACGCAAACACACAACGCATAACGCATAACGCATAATGCATAACGCATAACGCATAACGCATAACGCATAACGCATAACGCATAACGCAAAATGCATAACGCATATAGCATAACGCATAACCCATAACCCATAACGCATAACGCATATCGCACAACGCACAACGCACAACACAGAACGCATAACGCATAACGCATAACGCATAACGCATAACGCATAACGCATAACGCATAACGCATAACGCATAACGCAAAACGCATAACGCATAACGCATAACGCATAACGCAAACGTATTACGCCCAACGCATAACGCATAACGAACAACGCATAACGCATAACGCATAACGCATAACGTATAACTCATAACGCATAACGCATAAAGCATAACGTATAACGCAAAACGCATAACGCATAACGCAAAAGGCATAACGCATAACGTTAACGCATAACGCATAACGCATAACGCATAACGCATAATTCATAACGCATAACGCATAACGCATAACACATAACGAATAACGCATAACTCATACCGTATAACGCATAACGCATAACGCATAAAGCATAACGCATAACGCATAACGCAAACGTATTACGCCCAACGCATAACGCATAACGAACAACGCATAACGCATAACGCATAACGCATAACGCATAACGCATAACGCATAACGCATAACGCATAACGCATAACGCATAACGCATAACTCATAACGCATAACTCATACCGTATAACTCATAACTCATAACGCATAAAGCATAACGCATAACGCCTAACGCATAACGCAAACGCACAACGCATAACGCATAACGCATAATGCATAACGCATAACGCATAACGCATAACGCATAACGCAAAATGCATAACGCATATAGCATAACGCATAACCCATAACCCATAACGCATAACGCATATCGCACAACGCACAACGCACAACACAGAACGCATAACGCATAACGCATAACGCATAACGCATAACGCATAACGCATAACGCATAACGCATAACGCATAACGCATAACGCATAACGCATAACGCATAACGCATAACGCATAAGGCATAACGCATAACGCATAACGCATAACGCATAACGCATAACGCATAACGCATAACGCATAACGCATAACGCATAACTCATAACGCATAACTCATACCGTATAACTCATAACTCATAACGCATAAAGCATAACGCATAACGCCTAACGCATAACGCAAACGCACAACGCATAACGCATAACGCATAATGCATAACGCATAACGCATAACGCATAACGCATAACGCATAACGCATAACGCAAAATGCATAACGCATATAGCATAACGCATAACCCATAACCCATAACGCATAACGCATATCGCACAACGCACAACGCACAACACAGAACGCATAACGCATAACGCATAACGCATAACGCATAACGCATAACGCATAACGCATAACGCATAACGCATAACGCATAGCGCATAACGCAAACGTATTACGCCCAACGCATAACGCATAACGAACAACGCATAACGCATAACGCATAACGCATAACGCATAACGCATTACGCATAACGCATAACGCATAACGCATAACGCATAACGCATAACGCATAACGCATAACGCATAACGCATAACATATAACGCATAACGCATAACGCATAACGCATAACGCATAACGTATAACTCATAACGCATAACGCATAAAGCATAACGTATAACGCAAAACGCATAACGCAAAAGGCATAACGCATAACGTTAACGCATAACGCATAACGCATAACGCATAACGCATAACGCATAACGCATAACGCATAACGCATAACGCATAACACATAACGAATAACGCATAACTCATACCGTATAACGCATAACGCATAACGCATAAAGCATAACGCATAACGCATAACGCAAACGTATTACGCCCAACGCATAACGCATAACGAACAACGCATAACGCATAACGCATAACGCAAACGTATAACGCACAACGCATAACGCATAACGCAAACGTATAACGCATAACGCATAACGCATAACGCATAAAGCATAACGCATAACGCATAACGCATAACGCATAACGCAAACGTATTACGCATAACGCATAACGCATAACGCATAACGCAAAATGCATAACGCATAACGCATAACGCATAACGCATAACGCATAACGCATAACGCATAACGCATATCGCATAACGCATAACGCATAAAGCATAACGAATAACGGATAACGCATAACGCATAACGCAAACGTATAACCCACAACGCATAACGCATAACGCATAACGCATAACGCATATAGCATATCGCATAACGCATAACGCATAACGCATAACGCATAACGCATAACGCATAACGCATAACGCATAACGCATAACGCATAACGCATAACGCATAACGCATAACGCATAACGCATAACGCATAACGCATAACGCATAACGCATAACGCATAACGCATAACGCATAACGCATAACGCATAACGCATAACGCATAACGCATAACGCATAACGCATAACGCATAACGCATAACGCATAACGCATAACGCATAACGCATAACGCATAACGCATAACGCATAACGCATAACGCATAACGCATAACGCATAACGCATAACCCATAACCCATAACCCATAACGCATAACGCATAACGCATAACGCATAACGCATAACGCATAACGCATAACGCATAACGCATAACGCATAACGCATAACGCATAACGCATAACGCATAACGCATAACGCATAACGCATAACGCATAACGCATAACGCATAACGCATAACGCATAACGCATAACGCATAACGCATAACGCATAACGCATAACGCATAACGCATAACGCATAACGCATAACGCATAACGCATAACGCATAACGCATAACGCATAACGCATAACGCATAACGCATAACGCATAACGCATAACGCATAACGCATAACGCATAACGCATAGCGCATAACGCATAACGCATAACGCATAACGCATAACGCATAACGCATAACGCATAACCCATAACCCATAACGCATAACGCATAACGCATAACGCACAACGCAGAACGCATAACGCATAACGCATAACGCATAACCCATAACCCATAACGCATAACCCATAACGCATAACGCATAACGCATAACGCAGAACGCACAACGCAGAACGCATAACGCATAACGCATAACGCATAACGCATAACGCATAACGCATAACGCATAACGCATAACGCATAACGCATAACGCATAACGCATAACGCATAACGCATAACGCATAACGCATAACGCATAACGCATAACGCATAACGCATAACGCATAACGCATAACGCATAACGCATAACGCATAACGCATAACGCATAACGCATAACGCATGACGCATAACGCATAACGCATAACGCATAACGCATAACGCATAACGCATAACGCATAACGCATAACTCATAACGCATAACTCATACCGTATAACTCATAACTCATAACGCATAAAGCATAACGCATAACGCCTAACGCATAACGCAAACGCACAACGCATAACGCATAACGCATAATGCATAACGCATAACGCATAAGGCATAACGCATAACGCATAACGCATAACGCAAAATGCATAACGCATATAGCATAACGCATAACCCATAACCCATAACGCATAACGCATATCGCACAACGCACAACGCACAACACAGAACGCATAACGCATAACGCATAACGCATAACGCATAACGCATAACGCATAACGCATAACGCATAACGCATAACGCATAACGCATAACGCAAACGTATTACGCCCAACGCATAACGCATAACGAACAACGCATAACGCATAAAGCATAACGTATAACGCAAAACGCATAACGCATAACGCAAAAGGCATAACGCATAACGTTAACGCATAACGCATAACGCATAACGCATAACGCATAATTCATAACGCATAACGCATAACGCATAACGCAAAACACATAACGAATAACGCATAACTCATACCGTATAACGCATAACGCATAACGCATAAAGCATAACGCATAACGCATAACGCAAACGTATTACGCCCAACGCATAACGCATAACGAACAACGCATAACGCATAACGCATAACGCATAACGCATAACGCATAACGCATAACGCATAACGCATAACGCATAACGCATAACGCATAACTCATAACGCATAACTCATACCGTATAACTCATAACTCATAACGCATAAAGCATAACGCATAACGCATAACGCATAACGCATAACGCATAACGCATAACGCATAACGCAAACGTATTACGCCCAACGCATAACGCATAACGAACAACGCATAACGCATAACGTATAACTCATAACGCATAACGCATAAAGCATAACGTATAACGCAAAACGCATAACGCATAACGCAAAAGGCATAACGCATAACGCATAACGCATAACGCATAACGCATAACGCATAACGCATAACGCATAACGCATAACGCATAACGCATAACTCATAACGCATAACTCATACCGTATAACTCATAACTCATAACGCATAAAGCATAACGCATAACGCCTAACGCATAACGCAAACGCACAACGCATAACGCATAACGCATAATGCATAACGCATAACGCATAACGCATAACGCATAACGCATAACGCAAAATGCATAACGCATATAGCATAACGCATAACCCATAACCCATAACGCATAACGCATATCGCACAACGCACAACGCACAACACAGAACGCATAACGCATAACGCATAACGCATAACGCATAACGCATAACGCATAACGCATAACGCATAACGCATAACGCATAACGCATAACGCATCTCGCATAACGCATAACGCATAACGCAAACGTATTACGCCCAACGCATAACGCATAACGAACAACGCATAACGCATAACGCATAACGCATAACGCATAACGCATTACGCATAACGCATAACGCATAACGCATAACGCATAACGCATAACGCATAACGCATAACGCATAACATATAACGCATAACGCATAACGCATAACGCATAACGCATAACGTATAACTCATAACGCATAACGCATAAAGCATAACGCATAACGCATAACGCATAACGCATAACGCAAACGTATTACGCATAACGCATAACGCATAACGCATAACGCCTAACGCATAACGCAAACGCACAACGCATAACGTATAACGCATAATGCATAACGCATAACGCATAACGCATAACGCATAACGCATAACGCATAACGCATAACGCATAACGCAAAATGCATAACGCATATAGCATAACGCATAACCCATAACCCATAACGCATAACGCATATCGCACAACGCACAACGCACAACGCATAACGCATAACGCATAACGCATAACGCATAACGCATAACGCATAACGCATAACGCATAACGCATAACTCATAACGCATAACTCATACCGTATAACTCATAACTCATAACGCATAAAGCATAACGCATAACGCCTAACGCATAACGCAAACGCACAACGCATAACGCATAACGCATAATGCATAACGCATAACGCATAACGCATAACGCATAACGCATAACGCAAAATGCATAACGCATATAGCATAACGCATAACCCATAACCCATAACGCATAACGCATATCGCACAACGCACAACGCACAACACAGAACGCATAACGCATAACGCATAACGCATAACGCATAACGCATAACGCATAACGCATAACGCATAACGCATAACGCATAACGCATAACGCATAACGCATAACGCATAACGCATAACGCATAACGCATAACGCATAACGCATAACGCATAACGCATAACGCATAACGCATAACGCATAACGCATAACGCATAACGCATAACGCATAACGCATAACTCATAACGCATAACTCATACCGTATAACTCATAACTAATAACGCATAAAGCATAACGCATAACGCCTAACGCATAACGCAAACGCACAACGCATAACGCATAACGCATAATGCATAACGCATAACGCATAACGCATAACGCATAACGCATAACGCAAAATGCATAACGCATATAGCATAACGCATAACCCATAACCCATAACGCATAACGCATATCGCACAACGCACAACGCACAACACAGAACGCATAACGCATAACGCATAACGCATAACGCATAACGCATAACGCATAACGCATAACGCATAACGCATAACGCATAACGCATAACGCATAACGCATAACGCATAACGCATAACGCATAACGCATAACGCAAACGTATTACGCCCAACGCATAACGCATAACGAACAACGCATAACGCATAACGCATAACGCATAACGCATAACGCATTACGCATAACGCATAACGCATAACGCATAACGCATAACGCATAACGCATAACGCATAACGCATAACGCATAACGCATAACGCATAACGCATAACGCATGACGCATAACGCATAACGCATAACGCATAAAGCATAACGAATAACGGATAACGCATAACGCATAACGCAAACGTATAACCCACAACGCATAACGCATAACGCATAACGCATAACGCATAACGCATAACGCATAACGCATAACGCATAACGCATAACGCATAACGCATAACGCATAACGCATAACGCATAACGCATAACGCATAACGCATAACGCATAACGCATAACTCATACCGTATAACTCATAACTCATAACGCATAAAGCATAACGCATAACGCCTAACGCATAACGCAAACGCACAACGCATAACGTATAACGCATAATGCATAACGCATAACGCATAACGCATAACGCATAACGCATAACGCATAACGCATAACCCATAACGCAAACGTATTACGCATAACGCATAACGCATAACGCATAACGCAAAATGCATAACGCATAACGCATAACGCATAACGCATAACGCATAACGCATAACGCATATCGCATAACGCATAACGCATAAAGCATAACGAATAACGGATAACGCATAACGCATAACGCAAACGTATAACCCACAACGCATAACGCATAACGCATAACGCATAACGCATAACGCATAACGCATAACGCATAACGCATAACGCATAACGCATAACGCATAACGCATAACGCATAACGCATAACGCATAACGCATAACGCATAACGCATAACGCATAACGCATAACGCATAACGCATAACTCATACCGTATAACTCATAACTCATAACGCATAAAGCATAACGCATAACGCCTAACGCATAACGCAAACGCACAACGCATAACGTATAACGCATAACGCATAACGCATAACGCATAACGCATAACGCATAACGCATAACGCATAACGCATAACGCATAACGCAAAATGCATAACGCATATAGCATAACGCATAACCCATAACCCATAACGCATAACGCATATCGCACAACGCACAACGCACAACACAGAACGCATAACGCATAACGCATAACGCATAACGCATAACGCATAACGCATAACGCATAACGCATAACGCATAACGCATAACGCATAACGCATAACGCATAACGCATAACGCATAACGCATAACGCATAACGCATAACGCATAACGCATAACCCATAACCCATAACCCATAACGCATAACGCATAACGCATAACGCATAACGCATAACGCATAACGCATAACGCATAACGCATAACGCATAACGCATAACGCATAACGCATAACGCATAACGCATAACGCATAACGCATAACGCATAACGCATAACGCATAACGCATAACGCATAACGCATAACGCATAACGCATAACGCATAACGCATAACGCATAACGCATAACGCATAACGCATAACGCATAACGCAGAACGCATAACGCATAACGCATAACGCATAACGCATAACGCATAACGCATAACGCATAACGCATAACGCATAACGCATAACGCATAACGCATAGCGCATAACGCATAACGCATAACGCATAACGCATAACGCATAACGCATAACGCATAACCCATAACCCATAACGCATAACGCATAACGCATAACGCACAACGCAGAACGCATAACGCATAACGCATAACGCATAACCCATAACCCATAACGCATAACCCATAACGCATAACGCATAACGCATAACGCAGAACGCACAACGCAGAACGCATAACGCATAACGCATAACGCATAACGCATAACGCATAACGCATAACGCATAACGCATAACGCATAACGCATAACGCATAACGCATAACGCATAACGCATAACGCATAACGCATAACGCATAACGCATAACGCATAACGCATAACGCATAACGCATAACGCATAACGCATAACGCATAACGCATAACGCATAACGCATAACGCATGGCGCATAACGCATAACGCATAACGCATAACGCATAACGCATAACGCATAACGCATAACGCATAACTCATAACGCATAACTCATACCGTATAACTCATAACTCATAACGCATAAAGCATAACGCATAACGCCTAACGCATAACGCAAACGCATAACGCATAACGCATAACGCATAATGCATAACGCATAACGCATAAGGCATAACGCATAACGCATAACGCATAACGCAAAATGCATAACGCATATAGCATAACGCATAACCCATAACGCATAACGCATAACGCATATCGCACAACGCACAACGCACAACACAGAACGCATAACGCATAACGCATAACGCATAACGCATAACGCATAACGCATAACGCATAACGCATAACGCATAACGCATAACGCATAACGCAAACGTATTACGCCCAACGCATAACGCATAACGAACAACGCATAACGCATAACGTATAACTCATAACGCATAACGCATAAAGCATAACGTATAACGCAAAACGCATAACGCATAACGCAAAAGGCATAACGCATAACGTTAACGCATAACGCATAACGCATAACGCATAACGCATAATTCATAACGCATAACGCATAACGCATAACGCATAACACATAACGAATAACGCATAACTCATACCGTATAACGCATAACGCATAACGCATAAAGCATAACGCATAACGCATAACGCAAACGTATTACGCCCAACGCATAACGCATAACGAACAACGCATAACGCATAACGCATAACGCATAACGCATAACGCATAACGCATAACGCATAACGCATAACGCATAACGCATAACGCATAACTCATAACGCATAACTCATACCGTATAACTCATAACTCATAACGCATAAAGCATAACGCATAACGCATAACGCATAACGCATAACGCATAACGCATAACGCATAACGCAAACGTATTACGCCCAACGCATAACGCATAACGAACAACGCATAACGCATAACGTATAACTCATAACGCATAACGCATAAAGCATAACGTATAACGCAAAACGCATAACGCATAACGCAAAAGGCATAACGCATAACGCATA
This sequence comes from Lasioglossum morio, assembly GCA_916610235.2. Classification (NCBI taxonomy): domain Eukaryota; kingdom Metazoa; phylum Arthropoda; class Insecta; order Hymenoptera; family Halictidae; genus Lasioglossum; species Lasioglossum morio. The sequence continues at coordinate 123,617 of CAKAJA020000325.1, read as the reverse complement.
ACGCATAACGCATAACGCATAACGCATAACGCATAACGCATAACGCATAACGCATAACGCATAACTCATAACGCATAACTCATACCGTATAACTCATAACTCATAACGCATAAAGCATAACGCATAACGCCTAACGCATAACGCAAACGCACAACGCATAACGCATAACGCATAATGCATAACGCATAACGCATAACGCATAACGCATAACGCATAACGCAAAATGCATAACGCATATAGCATAACGCATAACCCATAACCCATAACGCATAACGCATATCGCACAACGCACAACGCACAACACAGAACGCATAACGCATAACGCATAACGCATAACGCATAACGCATAACGCATAACGCATAACGCATAACGCATAACGCATAACGCATAACGCATCTCGCATAACGCATAACGCATAACGCAAACGTATTACGCCCAACGCATAACGCATAACGAACAACGCATAACGCATAACGCATAACGCATAACGCATAACGCATAACGCATAACGCATAACGCATAACGCATAACGCATAACGCATAACGCATAACGCATAACGCATAACATATAACGCATAACGCATAACGCATAACGCATAACGCATAACGTATAACTCATAACGCATAACGCATAAAGCATAACGCATAACGCATAACGCATAACGCATAACGCAAACGTATTACGCATAACGCATAACGCATAACGCATAACGCCTAACGCATAACGCAAACGCACAACGCATAACGTATAACGCATAATGCATAACGCATAACGCATAACGCATAACGCATAACGCATAACGCATAACGCATAACGCAAAATGCATAACGCATATAGCATAACGCATAACCCATAACCCATAACGCATAACGCATATCGCACAACGCACAACGCACAACGCATAACGCATAACGCATAACGCATAACGCATAACGCATAACGCATAACGCATAACGCATAACGCATAACTCATAACGCATAACTCATACCGTATAACTCATAACTCATAACGCATAAAGCATAACGCATAACGCCTAACGCATAACGCAAACGCACAACGCATAACGCATAACGCATAATGCATAACGCATAACGCATAACGCATAACGCATAACGCATAACGCAAAATGCATAACGCATATAGCATAACGCATAACCCATAACCCATAACGCATAACGCATATCGCACAACGCACAACGCACAACACAGAACGCATAACGCATAACGCATAACGCATAACGCATAACGCATAACGCATAACGCATAACGCATAACGCATAACGCATAACGCATAACGCATAACGCATAACGCATAACGCATAACGCATAACGCATAACGCATAACGCATAAGGCATAACGCATAACGCATAACGCATAACGCATAACGCATAACGCATAACGCATAACGCATAACGCATAACGCATAACTCATAACGCATAACTCATACCGTATAACTCATAACTAATAACGCATAAAGCATAACGCATAACGCCTAACGCATAACGCAAACGCACAACGCATAACGCATAACGCATAATGCATAACGCATAACGCATAACGCATAACGCATAACGCATAACGCATAACGCAAAATGCATAACGCATATAGCATAACGCATAACCCATAACCCATAACGCATAACGCATATCGCACAACGCACAACGCACAACACAGAACGCATAACGCATAACGCATAACGCATAACGCATAACGCATAACGCATAACGCATAACGCATAACGCATAACGCATAACGCATAACGCATAACGCATAACGCATAACGCATAACGCATAACGCATAACGCAAACGTATTACGCCCAACGCATAACGCATAACGAACAACGCATAACGCATAACGCATAACGCATAACGCATAACGCATTACGCATAACGCATAACGCATAACGCATAACGCATAACGCATAACGCATAACGCATAACGCATAACGCATAACGCATAACGCATAACGCATAACGCATGACGCATAACGCATAACGCATAACGCATAAAGCATAACGAATAACGGATAACGCATAACGCATAACGCAAACGTATAACCCACAACGCATAACGCATAACGCATAACGCATAACGCATAACGCATAACGCATAACGCATAACGCATAACGCATAACGCATAACGCATAACGCATAACGCATAACGCATAACGCATAACGCATAACGCATAACTCATACCGTATAACTCATAACTCATAACGCATAAAGCATAACGCATAACGCCTAACGCATAACGCAAACGCACAACGCATAACGTATAACGCATAATGCATAACGCATAACGCATAACGCATAACGCATAACGCATAACGCATAACGCATAACCCATAACGCAAACGTATTACGCATAACGCATAACGCATAACGCATAACGCAAAATGCATAACGCATAACGCATAACGCATAACGCATAACGCATAACGCATAACGCATATCGCATAACGCATAACGCATAAAGCATAACGAATAACGGATAACGCATAACGCATAACGCAAACGTATAACCCACAACGCATAACGCATAACGCATAACGCATAACGCATAACGCATAACGCATAACGCATAACGCATAACGCATAACGCATAACGCATAACGCATAACGCATAACGCATAACGCATAACGCATAACGCATAACGCATAACGCATAACGCATAACGCATAACGCATAACTCATACCGTATAACTCATAACTCATAACGCATAAAGCATAACGCATAACGCCTAACGCATAACGCAAACGCACAACGCATAACGTATAACGCATAACGCATAACGCATAACGCATAACGCATAACGCATAACGCATAACGCATAACGCATAACGCATAACGCAAAATGCATAACGCATATAGCATAACGCATAACCCATAACCCATAACGCATAACGCATATCGCACAACGCACAACGCACAACACAGAACGCATAACGCATAACGCATAACGCATAACGCATAACGCATAACGCATAACGCATAACACATAACGCATAACGCATAACGCATAACGCATAACGCATAACGCATAACGCATAACGCATAACGCATAACGCATAACGCATAACGCATAACGCATAACGCATAAAGCATAACGCATAACGCATAACGCATAACGCATAACGCATAACGCATAACGCATAACGTATAACGCATAACGCATAACGCATAACGCATAACGCATAACTCATAACGCATAACGCATGGCGCATAACGCAAAATGCATAACGCATAACGCATAACGCATAACGCATAATGGATCACGCATAACGTATAAAGCATAACGCATAACGCTTAACGCATAACGTATAACTCATAACGCATAACGCAAAAAGCATAACGCATCACGCATAACGCATAACGCATAACGCATAACGCATAACGCATAACGCAAACGTATAACGCACAACGCATAACGCATAACGCAAACGTATAACGCATAACGCATAACGCAAAACGCATAAAGCATAACGCATAACGCATAACGCATAACGCAAACGTATTACGCATAACGCATAACGCATAACGCATAACGCAAAATGCATAACGCATAACGCATAACGCATAATGGATCACGCATAACGTATAAAGCATAACGCATAACGCTTAACGCATAACGTATAACTCATAACGCATAACGCAAAAAGCATAACGCATCACGCATAACGCATAACGCATAACGCATAACATATAACGCATAACGCATAACGCATAACGCATAACGTATAACTCATAACGCATAACGCATAAAGCATAACGTATTACGCAAAACGCATAACGCATAACGCAAAAGGCATAACGCATAACGCATAACGCATAACGCATAACGCATAACGCATAACGCATAACGCATAACACATAACGCATAACGCATAACGCATAACGCATAACGCATAACGCATAACTCATACCGTATAACTCATAACTCATAACGCATAAAGCATAACGCATAACGCCTAACGCATAACGCAAACGTATTACGCCCAACGCATAACGCATAACGAACAACGCATAACGCATAACGCATAACGCATAACGCATAACGCATAACGCATTACGCAAAACGCATAACGCATAACGCATAACGCATAACGCATAACGCATAACGCATAACGCATAACGCATAACGCATAACGCATAACGCATAACGCATAACGCATAACGCAAACGTATTACGCCCAACGCATAACGCATAACGAACAACGCATAACGCATAACGCATAACGCATAACGCATAACGCATTACGCATAACGCATAACGCATAACGCATAACGCATAACGCATAACGCATAACGCATAACGCATAACGCATAACATATAACGCATAACGCATAACGCATAACGCATAACGCATAACGCATAACGTATAACTCATAACGCATAACGCATAAAGCATAACGTATTACGCAAAACGCATAACGCATAACGCAAAAGGCATAACGCATAACGTTAACGCATAACGCATAACGCATAACGCATAACGCATAACGCATAACGCATAACGCATAACGCATAACGCATAACGCATAACGCATAACGCATAACGCATAACGCATAACGCAAACGTATTACGCATAACGCATAACGCATAACGCATAACGCAAAATGCATAACGCATAACGCATAACGCATAACGCATAACGCATAACGCATAACGCATAACGCATATCGCATAACGCATAACGCATAAAGCATAACGCATAACGGATAACGCATAACGCATAACGCAAACGTATAACCCACAACGCATAACGCATAACGCATAACGCATAACGCATATAGCATTTCGCATAACGCATAACGCATAACGCATAACGCATAACGCATAACGCTTGGCGCATAACGCAAAATGCATAACGCATAACGCATAACGCATAACGCATAACGCATAACGCATAACGCATAACGTATAACGCATAACGCATAACGCATAACGCATAACGCATAACTCATAACGCATAACGCATGGCGCATAACGCAAAATGCATAACGCATAACGCATAACGCATAACGCATAATGGATCACGCATAACGTATAAAGCATAACGCAAAACGCATAACGCATAACGCATAACGCATAACTCATAACGCATAACGCATGGCGCATAACGCAAAATGCATAACGCATAACGCATAACGCATAATGCATAACGCATAACGCATAACGCATAACGCATAACGCATAACGGATAACGCATAACGCATAACGCATAACGCATAACGCATAACGCATATCGCATAACGCATAACGCATAACGCATAACGCATAACTCATACCGTATAACTCATAACTCATAACGCATAAAGCATAACGCATAACGCCTAACGCATAACGCATAACGCATAACGCATAACGCATAACGCATAACGCATAACACATAACGAATAACGCATAACTCATACCGTATAACGCATAACGCATAACGCATAAAGCATAACGCATAACGCATAACGCAAACGTATTACGCCTAACGCATAACGCATAACGAACAACGCATAACGCATAACGCATAACGCAAACGTATAACGCACAACGCATAACGCATAACGCATAACGCAAACGTATAACGCATAACGCATAACGCATAACTCATAAAGCATAACGCATAACGCATAACGCATAACGCAAACGTATTACGCATAACGCATAACGCATAACGCATAACGCAAAATGCATAACGCATAACGCATAACGCATAACGCATAACGCATAACGCATAACGCATAACGCATAACGCATAACGCATAAAGCATAACGCATAACGCATAACGCAAACGTATAACCTACAACGCATAACGCATAACGCATAACGCATAACGCATAACGCATAACGCATATAGCATATCGCATAACGCATAACGCATAACGCATAACGCATAACGCTTGGCGCATAACGCAAAATGCATAACGCATAACGCATAACGCATAACGCACAACACAGAACGCATAACGCATAACGCATAACGCATAACGCATAATGGATCACGCATAACGTATAAGGCATAACGCATAACGCTTAACGCATAACGTATAACTCATAACGCATAACGCAAAAAGCATAACGCATCACGCATAACGCAAAACGCATAACGCATAACGCATAACGCATAACGCATAACGCATAACGCATAACGCATAACGCATAACGCATAACGCATAACGCATATCGCATAACGCATAAAGCATAACGCACAACGCATAACGCATAACGCATAACGTATAACTCAAAACGCATAACACATAAAGCATAACGCATCACGCATAACGCATAACGCATAACGCATAACGCATAACGCATAACGCATCAAGCATAACGCATAACGCATAACGCAAACGTATAACCCACAACGCATAACGCATAACGCATAACGCATAACGCATAACGCATAACGCATATAGCATATCGCATAACGCATAACGCATAACGCATAACGCATAACGCTTGGCGCATAACGCAAAATGCATAACGCATAACGCATAACGCATAACGCATAACGGATAACGCATAACGCATAAAGCATAACGCATAACGCTTAACGCATAACGAATAACTCATAACACATAACGCAAAAAGCATAACACATCACGCATAACGCATAACGCATAACGCATAACGCATAACGCATAACGCATAACGCATAACGCATAACGCATAACGCATAACGCATAACGCATAACGCATAACGCATAACACATAACGCATAACGCATAACGCATAACGCATAACGATTAACGCATAACGCATAACGCATATGCATAACGCATAACGCATAACGCATAATGCATAACGCATAACCCATAAAGCATAACGCCTAACGCAAACGTATAACGCACAACGCATAACGCATAACGCATAACGCATAACGCATAACGCATAACTCATAACGCATAACGCATGGCGCATAACGCAAAATGCATAACGCATAACGCATAACGCATAACGCATAATGGATCACGCATAACGTGTAAAGCATAACGCATAACGCTTAACGCATAACGTATAACTCATAACGCATAACGCAAAAAGCATAACGCATCACGCATAACGCATAACGCATAACGCATAACGCATAACGCATAACGCATAACGCATAACGAACAACGCATAACGCATAACGCATAACGCGTAACGCGTAACGCGTAACGCGTAACGCGTAACGCATAACGCATAACGCATAACGCATAACGCATAACGCATAACGCATAACGCATAACGCATAACGCATAACGCATAACGCATAACGCATAACGCATAACGCATAACGCTTAACGCATAACGTATAACTCATAACACATAACGCAAAAAGCATAACACATCACGCATAACGCATAACGCATAACGCATAACGCATAACGCATAACGCATAACGCATAACGCATAACGCATAACGCATAACGCATAACGATTAACGCATAACGCATAACGCATAACGCATATGCATATCGCATAACGCATAACGCATAATGCATAATGCATAACGCATAACGCATAACGCATAACGCATAACGCATAACGCATAACGCAAAATGCATAACGCATATAGCATAACGCATAACCCATAACCCATAACGCATAAAGCATATCGCACAACGCACAACGCACAACACAGAACGCATAACGCATAACGCATAACGCATAACGCATAACGCATAATGGATCACGCATAACGTATAAGGCATAACGCATAACGCTTAACGCATAACGTATAACTCATAACGCATAACGCAAAAAGCATAACGCATCACGCATAACGCAAAACGCATAACGCATAACGCATAACGCATAACGCATAACGCATAACGCATAACGCATAACGCATAACGCATAACGCATAACGATTAACGCATAACGCCTAACGCATATGCATAACGCATAACGCATAACGCATAATGCATAACGCATAACCCATAAAGCATAACGCCTAACGCAAACGTATAACGCACAACGCATAACGCATAACGCATAACGCATAACGCATAACGCATAACGCATAACGCATAACGCATAACGCATAACGCATAACGCATAACGCATAACGCATAACGTATAACGCATAACGCATAACGCATAACGCATAACGCATAACTCATAACGCATAACGCATGGCGCATACCGCAAAATGCATAACGCATAACGCATAACGCATAACGCATAACGCATAATGGATCACGCATAACGTATAAAGCATAACGCATAACGCTTAACGCATAACGTATAACTCATAACGCATAACGCAAAAAGCATAACGCATAACGCATTACGCATAAAGCATAACGCATAACGCATAACGCATAACGCATAACGCATAACGTATAACTCAAAACGCATAACACATAAAGCATAACGCATCACGCATAACGCAAAACGCATAACGCATAACGCATAACGCATAACGCATAACGCATAACGCATAACGTATAACGCATAACGCATAAAGCATAACGCATAACGCTTAATGCATAACGTATAACTCATAACGCATAACGCATAACGCATAACGCATAACGCATAACGCATAACGCATAACGCATAACGCATAACGCATAACGCATAACGCATAACGCATAACGCATAACGCTTAACGCATAACGTATAACTCATAACACATAACGCAAAAAGCATAACACATCACGCATAACGCATAACGCATAACGCATAACGCATAACGCATAACGCATAACGCATAACGCATAACGCATAACGCATAACGATTAACGCATAACGCATAACGCATATGCATATCGCATAACGCATAACGCATAATGCAAAATGCATAACGCATAACGCATAACGCATAACGCATAACGCATAACGCATAACGCATAACGCATAACGCATAACGCATAACGCATAACGCATAACGCATAACGCATAACGCTTAACGCATAACGTATAACTCATAACACATAACGCAAAAAGCATAACACATCACGCATAACGCATAACGCATAACGTATAACGCATAACGCATAACGCATAACGCGTAACGCATAACGCATAACGCGTAACGCATAACGCATAACGCATAACGCATAACGCATAACGCATAACGCATAACGCATAACGCATAACGCATAACGCATAACGCATAACGCATAACGCATAACGCATAACGCTTAACGCATAACGTATAACTCATAACACATAACGCAAAAAGCATAACACATCACGCATAACGCATAACGCATAACGCATAACGCATAACGCATATAGCATATCGCATAACGCATAACGCATAACGGATAACGCATAACGCATAAAGCATAACGCATAATGCTTAACGCATAACGTATAACTCATAACACATAACGCAAAAAGCATAACACATCACGCATAACGCATAACGCATAACGCATAACGCATAACGCATAACGCATAACGCATAACGCATAACGCATAACGCATAACGCATAACGCATAACGATTAACGCATAACGCATAACGCATATGCATAACGCATAACGCATAACGCATAATGCATAACGCATAACCCATAAAGCATAACGCCTAACGCAAACGTATAACGCACAACGCATAACGCATAACGCATAACGCATAACGCATAACGCATAACGCATAACGCATAACGCATAACGCATAACGCATAACGTATAACGCATAACGCATAACGCATAACGCATAACGCATAACTCATAACGCATAACGCATGGCGCATAACGCATGGCGCATAACGCATAACGCATAACGCATAATGGATCACGCATAACGTATAAAGCATAACGCATAACGCTTAACGCATAACGTATAACTCATAACGCATAACGCAAAAAGCATAACGCATCACGCATAACGCATAACGCATAACGCATAACGCATAACGCATAACGAACAACGCATAACGCATAACGCATAACGCATATCGCATAACGCATAACGCATAACGCATTACGCATAACGCATAACGCATAACGCATAACGCATAACGCATAACGTATAACTCAAAACGCATAACACATAAAGCATAACGCATCACGCATAACGCATAACGCATAACGCATAACGCATAACGCATAACGCATAACGCATAACTCATAACGCATAACGCATGGCGCATAACGCAAAATGCATAACGCATAACGCATAACGCATAACGCATAACGCATAATGGATCACGCATAACGTATAATGCATAACGCATAACGCTTAACGCATAACGTATAACTCATAACGCATAACGCAAAAAGCATAACGCATCACGCATAACGCATAACGCATAACGCATAACGCATAACGCATAACGTATAACGCATAACGCATAAAGCATAACGCATAACGCTTAATGCATAACGTATAACTCATAACGCATAACGCATAACGCATAACGCATAACGCATAACGCATAACGCATAACGCATAACGAATAACGCATAACGCATAACGCATAACGCATAACGCATAACGCATAACGCATAACGCATAACGCATAACGCATAACGCATAACGCATAACGCATAACGCCTAACGCATAACGCATAACGCATAACGCATAACGCATAACGCATAGCGCATAACGTATAACGCATAACGCATAACGCATAACGCGTAACGCATAACGCATAACGCGTAACGCATAACGCATAACGCATAACGCATAACGCATAACGCATAACGCATAACGCATAACGCATAACGCATAACGCATAACGCATAACGCATAACGCATAACGCTTAACGCATAACGTATAACTCATAACACATAACGCAAAAAGCATAACACATCACGCATGACGCATAACGCATAACGCATAACGTATAACGCATAACGCATAAAGCATAACGCATAACGCATAACGCATAACGCATAACGCATAACGCATAACGCATAACGATTAACGCATAACGCATAACGCATATGCATAACGCATAACGCATAACGCATAATGCATAACGCATAACCCATAAAGCATAACGCCTAACGCAAACGTATAACGCACAACGCATAACGCATAACGCATAACGCATAACGCATAACGCATAACGCATAACGCATAACGCATAACGCATAACGCATAACGCATAACGCATAACGTATAACGCATAACGCATAACGCATAACGCATAACGCATAACTCATAACGCATAACGCATGGCGCATAACGCAAAATGCATAACGCATAACGCATAACGCATAACGCATAATGGATCACGCATAACGTATAAAGCATAACGCATAACGCTTAACGCATAACGTATAACTCATAACGCATAACGCAAAAAGCATAACGCATCACGCATAACGCATAACGCATAACGCATAACGCATAACGCATAACGCATAACGAACAACGCATAACGCATAACGCATAACGCATAACGCATAACGCATAATGCATAACGCATTACGCATAACGCATAACGCATAACGCATAACGCATAACGCATAACGTATAACTCAAAACGCATAACACATAAAGCATAACGCATCACGCATAACGCATAACGCATAACGCATAACGCATAACGCATAACGCATAACGCATAACGTATAACGCATAACGCATAAAGCATAACGCATAACGCTTAATGCATAACGTATAACTCATAACGCATAACGCATAACGCATAACGCATAACGCATAACGCATAACGCCTAACGCATAACGCATAACGCATAACGCATAACGCATAACGCATAACGCATAACGTATAACGCATAACGCATAACGCATATCGCGTAACGCATAACGCATAACGCGTAACGCATAACGCATAACGCATAACGCATAACGCATAACGTATAACTCATAACGCATAACGCATAACGCATAACGCATAACGCATAACGCATAACGCATAACGCTTAACGCATAACGTATAACTCATAACACATAACGCAAAAAGCATAACACATCACGCATGACGCATAACGCATAACGCATAACGCATAACGCATAACGCATAAAGCATAACGCATAACGCATAACGCATAACGCATAACGCATAACGCATAACGCATAACGATTAACGCATAACGCATAAAGCATATGCATATTGCATAACGCATAACGCATAATGCATAATGCATAACGCATAACGCATAACGCATAACGCATAACGCATAACGCATAACGCATAACGCATAACGCAAAATGCATAACGCATATAGCATAACGCATAACCCATAACCCATAACGCATAACGCATATCGCACAACGCACAACGCACAACACAGAACGCATAACGCATAATGCATAACGCATAATGGATCACGCATAACGTATAAGGCATAACGCATAACGCTTATCGCATAACGTATAACTCATAACGCATAACGCAAAAAGCATAACGCATCACGCATAACGCATAACGCATAACGCATAACGCATAACGCATAACGCATTTTGCCTAACGCATAACGCATAACGCATAACGCATAACGCATAACGCATAACGCATAAAGCATAACGCATAACGGATAACGCATAACGCATAACGCAAACGTATAACCCACAACGCATAACGCATAACGCATAACGCATATAGCATATCGCATAACGCATAACGCATAACGGATAACGCATAACGCATAAAGCATAACGCATAATGCTTAACGCATAACGTATAACTCATAACACATAACGCAAAAAGCATAACACATCACGCATAACGCATAACGCATAACGCATAACGCATAACGCATAACGCATAACGCATAACGCATAACGCATAACGCATAACGCATAACGCATAACGCATAACGCATAACGATTAACGCATAACGCATAACGCATATGCATAACGCATAACGCATAACGCATAATGGATCACGCATAACGTATAAAGCATAACGCATAACGCTTAACGCATAACGTATAACTCATAACGCATAACGCATAACGCATAACGCATAACGCATAACGCATAACGCATAACGCATAACGCATAACGCATAACGCATAACGCATAACGCATAACGCATAACGCATAACGTATAACGCATAACGCATAAAGCATAACGCATAACGCATAACGCATAACGCATAACGCATAACGCATAACGCATAACGCATAACGCATAACGCATAACGCATAACGCATAACGCATAACGCATAACGCATAACGCATAACGCATAACGCATAACGCATAACGCATAACGCATAACGCATAACGCATAACGCATAACGCATAACGCATAACGCATAACGCATAACGCATAACGCATAACGCATAACGCATAACGCATAACGCATAACGCATAACGCATAACGCATAACGCATAACGCATAACGCATAACGCATAACGCATAACGCATAACGCATAACGCATAACGCATAACGCATAACGCATAACGCATAACGCATAACGCATAACGCATAACGCATAACGCATAACGCATAACTCATAACGCATAACGCATGGCGCATAACGCAAAATGCATAACGCATAACGCATAACGCATAATGGATCACGCATAACGTATAAAGCATAACGCATAACGCTTAACGCATAACGTATAACTCATAACGCATAACGCAAAAAGCATAACGCATCACGCATAACGCATAACGCATAACGCATAACGCATAACGCATAACGCATAACGCATAACGAACAACGCATAACGCATAACGCATAACGCCTAACGCATAACGCATAACGCATAACGCATAACGCATAAAGCATAACGCATAACGGATAACGCATAACGCATAACGCAAACGTATAACCCACAACGCATAACGCATAACGCATAACGCATATAGCATATCGCATAACGCATAACGCATAACGCATAACGCTTGGCGCATAACGCAAAATGCATAACGCATAACGCATAACGCATAACGCATAACGGATAACGCATAACGCATAAAGCATAACGCATAACGCATAACGCATAACGTATAACTCATAACACATAACGCAAAAAGCATAACACATCACGCATAACGCATAACGCATAACGCATAACGCATAACGCATAACGCATAACGCATAACGCATAACGCATAACGCATAACGCATAACGCATAACGCATAACGATTAACGCATAACGCATAACGCATATGCATAACGCATAACGCATAACGCATAATGCATAACGCATAACCCATAAAGCATAACGCCTAACGCAAACGTATAACGCACAACGCATAACGCATAACGCATAACGCATAACGCATAACGCATAACGCATAACGCATAACGCATAACGCATAACGCATAACGTATAACGCATAACGCATAACGCATAACGCATAACGCATAACTCATAACGCATAACGCATGGCGCATAACGCAAAATGCATAACGCATAACGCATAACGCATAACGCATAATGGATCACGCATAACGTATAAAGCATAACGCATAACGCTTAACGCATAACGTATAACTCATAACGCATAACGCAAAAAGCATAACGCATCACGCATAACGCATAACGCATAACGCATAACGCATAACGCATAACGCATAACGAACAACGCATAACGCATAACGCATAACGCATAACGCATAACGCATAACGCATAACGCATTACGCATAACGCATAACGCATAACGCATAACGCATAACGCATAACGTATAACTCAAAACGCATAACGCATAAAGCATAACGCATCACGCATAACGCATAACGCATAACGCATAACGCATAACGCATAACGCATAACGCATAACGTATAACGCATAACGCATAAAGCATAACGCATAACGCTTAATGCATAACGTATAACTCATAACGCATAACGCATAACGCATAACGCATAACGCATAACGCATAACGCCTAACGCATAACGCATAACGCATAACGCATAACGCATAACGCATAACGCATAACGTATAACGCATAACGCATAACGCATAACGCGTAACGCATAACGCATAACGCGTAACGCATAACGCATAACGCATAACGCATAACGCATAACGCATAACGCATAACGCATAACGCATAACGCATAACGCATAACGCATAACGCATAACGCTTAACGCATAACGTATAACTCATAACACATAACGCAAAAAGCATAACACATCACGCATGACGCATAACGCATAACGCATAACGCATAACGCATAACGCATAACGCATAACGCATAACGCATAACGCATAACGCATAACGCATAACGCATAACGCATAACGATTAACGCATAACGCATAACGCATATGCATATCGCATAACGCATAACGCATAATGCATAATGCATAACGCATAACGCATAACGCATAACGCATAACGCATAACGCATAACGCATAACGCAAAATGCATAACGCATATAGCATAACGCATAACCCATAACCCATAACGCATAACGCATATCGCACAACGCACAACGCACAACACAGAACGCATAACGCATAACGCATAACGCATAATGGATCACGCATAACGTATAAGGCATAACGCATAACGCTTAACGCATAACGTATAACTCATAACGCATAACGCAAAAAGCATAACGCATAACGCATAACGCATAACGCATAACGCATAACGCATAACGCATAACGCATAACGCATAACGCATAACGCATAACGCATAACGCATAACGCATAACGCATAACGCATAACGCATAACGCATAACGCATAACGCATAACGCATAACGCATAACGCATAACGCATAACGCATAACGCATAACGCATAACGCATAACGCATAACGCATAACGCATAACGCATAACGCATAACGCATAACGCATAACGCATAACGCATAACGCATAACGCATAACGCATAACGCATAACGCATAACGCATAACGCATAACGCATAACGCATAACGCATAACGCATAACGCATAACGCATAACGCATAACTCATAACGCATAACGCATGGCGCATAACGCAAAATGCATAACGCATAACGCATAACGCATAATGGATCACGCATAACGTATAAAGCATAACGCATAACGCTTAACGCATAACGTATAACTCATAACGCATAACGCAAAAAGCATAACGCATCACGCATAACGCATAACGCATAACGCATAACGCATAACGCATAACGCATAACGCATAACGAACAACGCATAACGCATAACGCATAACGCCTAACGCATAACGCATAACGCATAACGCATAACGCATAAAGCATAACGCATAACGGATAACGCATAACGCATAACGCAAACGTATAACCCACAACGCATAACGCATAACGCATAACGCATATAGCATATCGCATAACGCATAACGCATAACGCATAACGCTTGGCGCATAACGCAAAATGCATAACGCATAACGCATAACGCATAACGCATAACGGATAACGCATAACGCATAAAGCATAACGCATAACGCTTAACGCATAACGTATAACTCATAACACATAACGCAAAAAGCATAACACATCACGCATAACGCATAACGCATAACGCATAACGCATAACGCATAACGCATAACGCATAACGCATAACGCATAACGCATAACGCATAACGCATAACGCATAACGATTAACGCATAACGCATAACGCATATGCATAACGCATAACGCATAACGCATAATGCATAACGCATAACCCATAAAGCATAACGCCTAACGCAAACGTATAACGCACAACGCATAACGCATAACGCATAACGCATAACGCATAACGCATAACGCATAACGCATAACGCATAACGCATAACGCATAACGAATAACGCATAACGCATAACGCATAACGCATAACGCATAACTCATAACGCATAACGCATGGCGCATAACGCAAAATGCATAACGCATAACGCATAACGCATAACGCATAATGGATCACGCATAACGTATAAAGCATAACGCATAACGCTTAACGCATAACGTATAACTCATAACGCATAACGCAAAAAGCATAACGCATCACGCATAACGCATAACGCATAACGCATAACGCATAACGCATAACGCATAACGAACAACGCATAACGCATAACGCATAACGCATAACGCATAACGCATAACGCATAACGCATTACGCATAACGCATAACGCATAACGCATAACGCATAACGCATAACGTATAACTCAAAACGCATAACACATAAAGCATAACGCATCACGCATAACGCATAACGCATAACGCATAACGCATAACGCATAACGCATAACGCATAACGTATAACGCATAACGCATAAAGCATAACGCATAACGCATAATGCATAACGTATAACTCATAACGCATAACGCATAACGCATAACGCATAACGCATAACGCATAACGCCTAACGCATAACGCATAACGCATAACGCATAACGCATAACGCATAACGCATAACGTATAACGCATAACGCATAACGCATAACGCGTAACGCATAACGCATAACGCGTAACGCATAACGCATAACGCATAACGCATAACGCATAACGCATAACGCATAACGCATAACGCATAACGCATAACGCATAACGCATAACGCATAACGCTTAACGCATAACGTATAACTCATAACACATAACGCAAAAAGCATAACACATCACGCATGACGCATAACGCATAACGCATAACGCATAACGCATAACGCATAACGCATAACGCATAACGCATACCGCATAACGCATAACGCATAACGCATAACGCATAACGATTAACGCATAACGCATAACGCATATGCATATCGTATAACGCATAACGCATAATGCATAATGCATAACGCATAACGCATAACGCATAACGCATAACGCATAACGCATAACGCATAACGCAAAATGCATAACGCATATAGCATAACGCATAACCCATAACCCATAACGCATAACGCATATCGCACAACGCACAACGCACAACACAGAACGCATAACGCATAACGCATAACGCATAATGGATCACGCATAACGTATAAGGCATAACGCATAACGCTTAACGCATAACGTATAACTCATAACGCATAACGCAAAAAGCATAACGCATCACGCATAACGCATAACGCATAACGCATAACGCATAACGCATAACGCATAACGCATTTTGCCTAACGCATAACGCATAACGCATAACGCATAACGCATAACGCATAACGCATAACGCATAAAGCATAACGCATAACGGATAACGCATAACGCATAACGCAAACGTATAACCCACAACGCATAACGCATAACGCATAACGCATATAGCATATCGCATAACGCATAACGCATAACGGATAACGCATAACGCATAAAGCATAACGCATAATGCTTAACGCATAACGTATAACTCATAACACATAACGCAAAAAGCATAACACATCACGCATAACGCATAACGCATAACGCATAACGCATAACGCATAACGCATAACGCATAACGCATAACGCATAACGCATAACGCATAACGCATAACGCATAACGATTAACGCATAACGCATAACGCATATGCATATCGCATAACGCATAACGCATAATGCATAATGCATAACGCATAACGCATAACGCATAACGCATAACGCATAACGCATAACGCATAACGCATAACGCAAAATGCATAACGCATATAGCATAACGCATAACCCATAACCCATAACGCATAACGCATATCGCACAACGCACAACGCACAACACAGAACGCATAACGCATAACGCATAACGCATAATGGATCACGCATAACGTATAAGGCATAACGCATAACGCTTAACGCATAACGTATAACTCATAACGCATAACGCAAAAAGCATAACGCATCACGCATAACGCATAACGCATAACGCATAACGCATAACGCATAACGCATTTTGCCTAACGCATAACGCATAACGCATGACGCATAACGCATAACGCATAACGCATAAAGCATAACGCATAACGGATAACGCATAACGCATAACGCAAACGTATAACCCACAACGCATAACGCATAACGCATAACGCATATAGCATATCGCATAACGCATAACGCATAACGGATAACGCATAACGCATAAAGCATAACGCATAATGCTTAACGCATAACGTATAACTCATAACACATAACGCAAAAAGCATAACACATCACGCATAACGCATAACGCATAACGCATAACGCATAACGCATAACGCATAACGCATAACGCATAACGCATAACGCATAACGCATAACGCATAACGCATAACGCATAACGCATAACGCATAACGCATAACGCATAACGATTAACGCATAACGCATAACGCATATGCATAACGCATAACGCATAACGCATAATGCATAACGCATAACCCATAAAGCATAACGCCTAACGCAAACGTATAACGCACAACGCATAACGCATAACGCATAACGCATAACGCATAACGCATAACGCATAACGCATAACGCATAACGTATAACGCATAACGCATAACGCATAACGCATAACGCATAACTCATAACGCATAACGCATGGCGCATAACGCAAAATGCATAACGCATAACGCATAACGCATAATGGATCACGCATAACGTATAAAGCATAACGCATAACGCATAACGCATAAAGCATAACGCATAACGGATAACGCATAACGCATAACGCAAACGTATAACCCACAACGCATAACGCATAACGCATAACGCATATAGCATATCGCATAACGCATAACGCATAACGGATAACGCATAACGCATAAAGCATAACGCATAATGCTTAACGCATAACGTATAACTCATAACACATAACGCAAAAAGCATAACACATCACGCATAACGCATAACGCATAACGCATAACGCATAACGCATAACGCATAACGCATAACGCATAACGCATAACGCATAACGCATAACGCATAACGCATAACGCATAACGATTAACGCATAACGCATAACGCATATGCATAACGCATAACGCATAACGCATAATGCATAACGCATAACCCATAAAGCATAACGCCTAACGCAAACGTATAACGCACAACGCATAACGCATAACGCATAACGCATAACGCATAACGCATAACGCATAACGCATAACGCATAACGCATAACGCATAACGTATAACGCATAACGCATAACGCATAACGCATAACGCATAACTCATAACGCATAACGCATGGCGCATAACGCAAAATGCATAACGCATAACGCATAACGCATAATGGATCACGCATAACGTATAAAGCATAACGCATAACGCTTAACGCATAACGTATAACTCATAACGCATAACGCATAACGCATAACGCATAACGCATAACGCATAACGCATAACGCATAACGCATAACGCATAACGATTAACGCATAACGCATAACGCATATGCATAACGCATAACGCATAACGCATAATGCATAACGCATAACCCATAAAGCATAACGCCTAACGCAAACGTATAACGCACAACGCATAACGCATAACGCATAACGCATAACGCATAACGCATAACGCATAACGTATAACGCATAACGCATAACGCATAACGCATAACGCATAACTCATAACGCATAACGCATGGCGCATAACGCAAAATGCATAACGCATAACGCATAACGCATAATGGATCACGCATAACGTATAAAGCATAACGCATAACGCTTAACGCATAACGTATAACTCATAACGCATAACGCAAAAAGCATAACGCATCACGCATAACGCATAACGCATAACGCATAACGCATAACGCATAACGAACAACGCATAACGCATAACGCATAACGCATAACGCATAACGCATAACACATAACGCAATACGCATAACGCATAACGCATAACGCATAACGCATAACGTATAACTCAAAACGCATAACACATAAAGCATAACGCATCACGCATAACGCATAACGAATAACGCATAACGCATAACGCATAACGCATAACGCATAACGCATAACGCATAACGCATAACGTATAACGCATAACGCATAAAGCATAACGCATAACGCTTAATGCATAACGTATAACTCATAACGCATAACGCATAACGCATAACGCATAACGCATAACGCATAACGCATAACGCATAACGCATAACGCATAACGCATAACGCATAACGCATAACGCATAACGCATAACGCATAACGCATAACGCATAACGCATAACGCATAACGCATAACGCATAACGCATAACGCATAACGCATAACGCATAACGCATAACGCATAACGCATAACGCATAACGCATAACGCATAACGCATAACGCATAACGCATAACGCATAACGCATAACGCATAACGCATAACGCATAACGCATAACGCATAACGCATAACGCATAACGCCTAACGCGTAACGCGTAACGCATAACGCATAACGCATAACGCATAACGCATAACGCACAACGCATATCGCATAACGTATAACGTATAACGCATAACGCATAACGCATAACGCATAACGCATAACGCATAACGCATAACTCATAACGCATAACGCATGGCGCATAACGCAAAATGCATAACGCATAACGCATAACGCGTAACGCATAACGGATCACGCATAACTCATAACGCATAACGCATAACGCATAACGCATAACGCATAATGCATAACGCATAACCCATAAAGCATAACGCCTAACGCAAACGTATAACGCACAACGCATAACGCATAACGCATAACGCATAACGCATAACGCATAACGCATAACGCATAACGCATAACGCATAACGCATAACGCATAACGCATAACGTATAACGCATAACGCATAACGCATAACGCATAACGCATAACTCATAACGCATAACGCATGGCGCATAACGCAAAATGCATAACGCATAACGCATAACGCATAATGGATCACGCATAACGTATAAAGCATAACGCATAACGCTTAACGCATAACGTATAACTCATAACGCATAACGCATAACGCATAACGCATAACGCATAACGCATAACGCATAACGCATAACGCATAACGATTAACGCATAACGCATAACGCATATGCATAACGCATAACGCATAACGCATAATGCATAACGCATAACCCATAAAGCATAACGCCTAACGCAAACGTATAACGCACAACGCATAACGCATAACGCATAACGCATAACGCATAACGCATAACGCATAACGCATAACGCATAACGTATAACGCATAACGCATAACGCATAACGCATAACGCATAACTCATAACGCATAACGCATGGCGCATAACGCAAAATGCATAACGCATAACGCATAACGCATAATGGATCACGCATAACGTATAAAGCATAACGCATAACGCTTAACGCATAACGTATAACTCATAACGCATAACGCAAAAAGCATAACGCATCACGCATAACGCATAACGCATAACGCATAACGCATAACGCATAACGCATAACGCATAACGCATAACGCATAACGCATAACGCATAACGCATAACGCATAACGCATAACGCATAACGCATAACGCATAACGCATAACGCATAACGCATAACGCATAACGCATAACGCATAACGCATAACGCATAACGCATAACGCATAACGCATAACGCATAACGCATAACGCATAACGCATAACGCATAACGCATAACGCATAACGCATAACGCATAACGCATAACGCCTAACGCATAACGCGTAACGCGTAACGCGTAACGCATAACGCATAACGCATAACGCATAACGCATAACGCACAACGCATAACGCATAACGTATAACGTATAACGTATAACGCATAACGCATAACGCATAACGCATAACGCATAACGCATAACTCATAACGCATAACGCATGGCGCATAACGCAAAATGCATAACGCATAACGCATAACGCGTAACGCATAACGGATCACGCATAACTCATAACGCATAACGCATAACGCTTAACGCATAACGCATAACGCATAACGCATAACGCATAACGCATAACGCATAACGCATAACGCATAACGCATAACGCATAACGCATAACGCATAACGCATAACGTATACCGCATAACGCTTAACGCATAACGTATAACTCATAACGCATAACGCAAAAAGCATAACGCATCACGCATAACGCATAACGCATAACGCATAACGCATAACGCATAACGCATAACGCATAACGCATAACGCATAACGCATAACGCATAACGCATAACGCATAACGCATAACGCATAACGCATAACGCATAACGCATAACGCATAACGCATAACGCATAACGCATAACGCATAACGCATAACGCATAACGCATAACGCATAACGCATAACGCATAACGCTTAACGCATAACGTATAACTCATAACGCATAACGCAAAAAGCATAACGCATCACGCATAACGCATAACGCATAAAGCATAACGCAAAAGGCATAACGCATAACGTTAACGCATAACGCATAACGCATAACGCATAACGCATAACGCATAACGCATAACGCATAACGCATAACGAATAACGCATAACTCATACCGTATAACGCATAACGCATAACGCATAAAGCATAACGCATAACGCAAACGTATTACGCCCAACGCATAACGCATAACGAACAACGCATAACGCATAACGCATAACGCAAACGTATAACGCACAACGCATAACGCATAACGCAAACGTATAACGCATAACGCATAACGCATAAAGCATAACGCATAACACATAACGCATAACGCAAACGTATTACGCATAACGCATAACGCATAACGCATAAAGCATAACGCAAAAGGCATAACGCATAACGTTAACGCATAACGCATAACGCATCACGCATAACGCATAACGCATAACGCATAACGCATAACGCATAACGCATAACGCATAACGCATAACGCATAACGCAAAACGCATAACGCATAACGCATAACGCATAACGCATAACGCATAACTCATAACGCACAACGCATAACTCATAACGCATAACGCATAACGCATAACGCATAACGCATAACGCATAACGCATAACGCATAACGAACAACGCATAACGCATAACGCATAACGTATAACGCATAACGCATAACGCATAACGCATAAAGCATAACGCATAACGCTTAACGCATAACGCATAACGCATAACGCATAACGCATAACGCATAACGCATAACGCATAACGCATAACGCATAACGCATAACGCATAACGTATAACGCATAACGCATAACGCATAACGCATAACGCATAACGCATAACGCATAACGTATAACGCATAACGCATAACGCATAACGCATAACGCATAACTCATAACGCATAACGCATGGCGCATAACGCAAAATGCATAACGCATAACGCCTAACGCATAACGGATCACGCATAACGCATAAACCATAACGCATAACGCTTAACGCATAACGTATAACTCATAACGCATAACGCACAACGCATAACGCAAAAAGCATAACGCATCACGCATAACGCATAACGCGTAATGCATAACGCATAACGCATAACGCATAACGCATAACGCATAACGCATAACGCAAAACGCATAACGCATAACGCATAACGCATAACGCATAACGCATAACGCATAACGCATAACGCATAACGCATAACGCATAACGCATAACGCATAACGCATGACGCATAACGCATAACGCATAACGCATAACGCATAACGCATAACGTATAACGCATAACGCATAACGCATAACGCATAACGCATAACGCATAACGCATAACGCATAACGCATAACTCATAAGGCATAACGCATGGCGCATAACGCAAAATGCATAACGCATAACGCATAACGCATAACGCATAATGGATCACGCATAACGCATAAAGCATAACGCATAACGTTTAACGCATAACGTATAACTCATAACGCATAACGCAAAAAGCATAACGCATCACGCATAACGCATAACGCATAACGCATAACGCATAACGCATAACGCATAACGAACAACGCATAACGCATAACGCATAACGTATAACGCATAACGCATAAAGCATAACGCATAACGCTTAACGCATAACGCATAACTCATAACGCATAACGCATAACGCATAATGCATAACGCATAACCCATAAAGCATAACGCCTAACGCAAACGTATAACGCACAACGCATAACGCATAACGCACAATGCATAACGCATAACGCATAAAGCATAACGCATAACGCATAACGCATAACGCATAACGCATAACGCATAACGCATAACGCATAACGCATAACGCATAACGCATAACGCATAACGCATAACGCATAACGCATAACGCATAACGCATAACGCATAACGCATAACGCATAACGCATAACGCATAACGCATAACGCATAACGCATAACGAATAACGCATAACGCATAACGCATAACGCATAACGCATAACGCATAACGCATAACGCATAACGCATAACGCATAACGCATAACGCATAACGCATAACGCATAACGCATAACGCATAACGCATAACGTATAACGCATAACGCATAACGCATAACGCATAACGCATAACGCATAACGCATAACTAATAACGCACAACGCATAACGCATAACGCATAACGCATAACGCATAACGCATAACGTATAACGCATAACGCATAAAGCATAACGCATAACGCATAACGCAAAACGCATAACGCATAACGCATAACGCATAACGCATAACGCATAACCCATAACGCATAACGAACAACGCATAACGGATAACGCATAACGTATAACGCATAACGCATAAAGCATAACGCATAACGCTTAACGCATAACGCATAACGCATAACGCATAACGCATAACGCATAACGCATAACGCTTAACGCATAACGCATAACGCACAACGCATAACGCATAACGCATAACGCATAACGCATAACGTATAACGCATAACGCATAACGCATAACGCATAACGCATAACGCATAACGTATAACGCATAACGCATAACGCATAACGCATAACGCATAACTCATAACGCATAACGCATGGCGCATAACGCATAACGCATAAAGCATAACGCATAACGCATAACGCAAACGTATTACGCCCAACGCATAACGCATAACGAACAACGCATAACGCATAACGCATAACGCATAACGCATAAAGCATAACGCATAACGCATAACGCAAACGTATTACGCCCAACGCATAAGGCATAACGCATAACGCATAACGCATAACGCATAACGCATAACGCATAACGCATAACGCATAACGCATAACGCATAACGCATAACGCATAACGCATAACGCATAACGCAAAACGCATAACGCATAACGCATAACGCATAACGCATAACGCATAACGCATAACGCATAACGCATAACGCATAACGCATAACGCATAACGCATAACGCATAACGCATAACGCATAACGCATAACGCATAACGTATAACGCATAACGCATAACGCATAACGCATAACGCATAACGCATAACGCATAACGGATAACGCATAACGCATAACGCAAACGTATAACGCACAACGCATAACGCATAACGCATAACGCATAACTCATAACGCATAACGCATAACGCATATAGCATATCGCATAACGCATAACGCATAACGCATAACGCATACTGATCACGCATAACTCATAAAGCATAACGTATAACGCTTAACGCATAACGTATAACTCATAACGCATTACGCATAACGCATAACGCATCACGCATAACGCATAACGCATAACGCATAACGCATAAAGCATAACGCATAACGCTTAACGCATAACGTATAACTCATAACGCATAACGCATAACGCATATACATAACGCATAACGCATAACGCATAACGCATAATGCATAACGCATAACCCATAAAGCATAACGCCTAACGCAAACGTATAACGCACAACGCATAACGCATAACGCATAACGCATAACGCATAACGCATAACGCATAACGCATAACGCATAACGCATAACGCATAACGCATAACGCATAACGCATAACGCATAACGCATAACGCATAACGGATAACGCATAACGCATAACGCATAACGCATAACGCATAACGCATAACGTATAACGCATAACGCGTAACGCATAACGCATAACGCATAACGCATAACGCATAACGCATAACGCATAACGCATAACGCATAACATATAACGCATAACGTATAACGCATGACGCATAACGTATAACTCATAACGCATAACGCATAAAGCATAACGCAAAAGGCATAACGCATAACGTTAACGCATAACGCATAACGCATAACGCATAACGCATAACGCATAACGCATAACGCATAACGTATAACGCATAACGCATAACGCATAACGCATAACGCATAACGCACAACGCATAACTCATAACGCACAACGCATAACGCATAACGCATAACGCATAACGCATAACGCATAACGTATAACGCATAACGCATAAAGCATAACGCATAACGCTTAACGCATAACGTATAACTCATAACGCATAACGCAAAAAGCATAACGCATCACGCATAACGCATAACGCATAACGCATAACGCATAACGAACAACGCATAACGCATAACGCATAACGTATAACGCATAACGCATAAACCATAACGCATAACGCTTAACGCATAACGCATAACGCATAACGCATAACGCATAACGCATAACGCATAACGCATAACGCATAACGCATAACGCATAACGCATAACGCATAACGCATAACGCATAACGCATAACGCATAACGCATAACGCATAACGCCTAACGCATAACGCATAACGCATAACGCATAACGCATAACGCATAACGCATAACGCATAACGCATAACGCATAACGCATAACGCATAACGCATAACGCATAACGCATAACGCATAACGCATAACGCATAACGCATAACGCATAACGCATAACGCATAACGCATAACGCATAACGCATAACGTATAACGCATAACGCATAACGCATAACGCATTACGCATAACGCATAACGCATAACGCATAACGCATAACGCATAACGCATAACGCATAACGCATAACGCATAACGCATAACATATAACGCATAACGTATAACGCATAACGCATAACGTATAACTCATAACGCATAACGCATAAAGCATAACGCAAAAGGCATAACGCATAACGTTAACGCATAACGCATAACGCATAACGCATAACGCATAACGCATAACGCATAACGCATAACGCATAACGCATAACGAATAACGCATAACTCATACCGTATAACGCATAACGCATAACGCATAACGCATAACGCATAACGCATAACGGATAACGCATAACGCATAACGCAAACGTATAACGCACAACGCATAACGCATAACGCATAACGCATAACGCATAACGCATAACGCATATAGCATATCGCATAACGCATAACGCATAACGCATAACGCATACTGGTCACGCATAACTCATAAAGCATAACGCATAACGCTTAACGCATAACGTATAACTCATAACGCATAACGCAAAAAGCATAACGCATCACGCATAACGCATAACGCATAACGCATAACGCATAAAGCATAACGCATAACGCTTAACGCATAACGTATAACTCATAACGCATAACGCATAACGCATATACATAACGCATAACGCATAACGCATAACGCATAATGCATAACGCATAACCCATAAAGCATAACGCCTAACGCAAACGTATAACGCACAACGCATAACGCATAACGCATAACGCATAACGCATAACGCATAACGCATAACGCATAACGCATAACGCATAACGCATAACGCATAACGCATAACGCATAACGCATAACGCATAACGGATAACGCATAACGCATAACGCATAACGCATAACGCATAACGCATAACGTATAACGCATAACGCATAACGCATAACGCATAACGCATAACGCATAACGCATAACGCATAACGCATAACGCATAACGCATAACGCATAACGCATAACATATAACGCATAACGTATAACGCATAACGCATACCGTATAACTCATAACGCATAACGCATAAAGCATAACGCAAAAGGCATAACGCATAACGTTAACGCATAACGCATAACGCATAACGCATAACGCATAACGCATAACGCATAACGTATAACGCATAACGCATAACGCATAACGCATAACGCATAACGCATAACGCATAACGCACAACGCATAACTCATAACGCACAACGCATAACGCATAACGCATAACGCATAACGCATAACGCATAACGCATAACGTATAACGCATAACGCATAAAGCATAACGCATAACGCTTAACGCATAACGTATAACTCATAACGCATAACGCAAAAAGCATAACGCATCACGCATAACGCATAACGCATAACGCATAACGCATAACGAACAACGCATAACGCATAACGCATAACGTATAACGCATAACGCATAAACCATAACGCATAACGCTTAACGCATAACGCATAACGCATAACGCATAACGCATAACGCATAACGCATAACGCATAACGCATAACGCATAACGCATAACGCATAACGCATAACGCATAACGCATAACGCATAACGCATAACGGATAACGCATAACGCATAACGCATAACGCATAACGCATAACGCATAACGTATAACGCATAACGCATAACGCATAACGCATAACGCATAACGCATAACGCATAACGCATAACTCATAACGCATAACGCATGGCGCATAACGCAAAATGCATAACGCATAACGCATAACGCATAACGCATAACGCATAACGCATAACGCATAACGCAAAACGCATAACGCATAACGCATAACGCATAACGCATAACGCATAACGCATAACGCATAACGCATAACGCATAACGCATAACGTATAACGCATAACGCATAACGCATAACGCATTACGCATAACGCATAACGCATAACGCATAACGCATAACGCATAACGCATAACGCATAACGCATAACGCATAACATATAACGCATAACGTATAACGCATAACGCATAACGTATAACTCATAACGCATAACGCATAAAGCATAACGCAAAAGGCATAACGCATAACGTTAACGCATAACGCATAACGCATAACGCATAACGCATAACGCATAACGCATAACGCATAACGCATAACGCATAACGCATAACGAATAACGCATAACTCATACCGTATAACGCATAACGCATAACGCATAAAGCATAAAGCATAACGCATAACGCATAACGCAAACGTATTACGCCCAACGCATAACGCATAACGAACAACGCATAACGCATAACGCATAACGCAAACGTATAACGCACAACGCATAACGCATAACGCAAACGTATAACGCATAACGCATAACGCATAACGCATAACGCATAACGCATAACACATAACGCATAACGCAAACGTATTACGCATAACGCATAACGCATAACGCAAAATGCATAACGCATAACGCATAACGCATAACGCATAACGCATAACGCATAACGCATAACGCATAACGGACAACGCATAACGCATAACGCAAACGTATAACGCACAACGCATAACGCATAACGCATAACGCATAACGCATAACGCATATAGCATATCGCATAACGCATAACGCATAACGCATAACGCATAACGCATAACGCATAACGCATAACGCATGGCGCATAACGCAAAATGAATAACGCATAACGCATAACGCATAACGGATCACGCATAACGCATAAAGCATAACGCATAACGCTTAACGCATAACGTATAACTCATAACGCATAACGCAAAAAGCATAACGCATCACGCATAACGCATAACTCATAACGCATAACGCATGGCGCATAACGCAAAATGCATAACGCATAACGCATAACGCATAACGCATAATGGATCACGCCTAACGCGTAACGCATAACGCATAACGCATAACGTATAACGCATAACGCCTAACGCATAACGCATAACGCATAACGCATAACGCATAACGCATAACGCATAACGCATAACGCATAACGTATAACGCATAACGCATAACGCATAACGCATAACGCATAACGCATAACTCATAACGCATAACGCATGGCCCATAACGCAAAATGCATAACGCATAACGCATAACGCCTAACGCATAACGGATCACGCATAACGCATAAAGCATAACGCATAACACTTAACGCATAACGTATAACTCATAACGCATAACGCATAACGCAAAAAGCATAACGCATCACGCATAACGCATAACGCATAACGCATAACGCATAACGCATAACGCATAACGCATAACGCATAACGCATAACGCATAACGCATAACGCATAACGCATAACGCATAACGCATAACGCATAACGCATAACGCATAACGTATAACGCATAACGCATAACGCATAACGCATAACGCATGGCGCATAACGCAAAATGCATAACGCATAACGCATAACGCGTAACGCATAACGGATCACGCATAACGCATAAAGCATAACGCATAACGCTTAACGCATAAAGCATAACACCTAACGTATAACGCATAACGCATAACGCATAACGCATAACGCATAACGCATAACGCATAAAGCATAACGCATAACGCTTAACGCATAACGCATAACGCATAACGCATAACGCATAACGAATAACGCATAACGCATAACGCATAACGCATAACGCATAACGCATAACGCATAACGCATAACGTATAACGCATAACGCATAACGCATAACGCATAACGCATAACGCATAACGCATAACGTATAACGCATAACGCATAACGCATAACGCATAACGCATAACTCATAACGCATAACGCATGGCGCATAACGCATAACGCATAACGCATAACGCATAACGTATAACGCATAACGCATAACGCATAACGCATAACGCATAACGCATAACTCATAACGCATAACGCATGGCCCATAACGCAAAATGCATAACGCATAACGCATAACGCCTAACGCATAACGGATCACGCATAACGCATAAAGCATAACGCATAACACTTAACGCATAACGTATAACTCATAACGCATAACGCATAACGCAAAAAGCATAACGCATCACGCATAACGCATAACGCATAACGCATAACGCATAACGCATAACGCATAACGCATAACGCATAACGCATAACGCATAACGCATAACGCATAACGCATAACGCATAACGCATAACGCATAACGCATAACGCATAACGTATAACGCATAACGCATAACGCATAACGCATAACGCATGGCGCATAACGCAAAATGCATAACGCATAACGCATAACGCGTAACGCATAACGGATCACGCATAACGCATAAAGCATAACGCATAACGCTTAACGCATAAAGCATAACACCTAACGTATAACGCATAACGCATAACGCATAACGCATAACGCATAACGCATAACGCATAAAGCATAACGCATAACGCTTAACGCATAACGCATAACGCATAACGCATAACGCATAACGCATAACGCATAACGCATAACGCATAACGCATAACGCATAACGCATAACGCATAACGCATAACGTATAACGCATAACGCATAACGCATAACGCATAACGCATAACGCATAACGCATAACGTATAACGCATAACGCATAACGCATAACGCATAACGCATAACTCATAACGCATAACGCATGGCGCATAACGCAAAATGCATAACGCATAACGCCTAACGCATAACGGATCACGCATAACGCATAAACAATAACGCATAACGCTTAACGCATAACGTATAACTCATAACGCATAACGCACAACGCATAACGCAAAAAGCATAACGCATCACGCATAACGCATAACGCGTAACGCATAACGCATAACGCATAACGCATAACGCATAACGCATAACGCATAACGCAAAACGCATAACGCATAACGCATAACGCATAACGCATAACGCATAACGCATAACGCATAACGTATAACGCATAACGCATAACGCATAACGCATAACGCATGACGCATAACGCATAACGCATAACGCATAACGCATAACGTATAACGCATAACGCATAACGCATAACGCATAACGCATAACGCATAACGCAAAACGCATAACTCATAACGCATAACGCATGGCGCATAACGCAAAATGCATAACGCATAACGCATAACGCATAACGCATAATGGATCACGCATAACGCATAAAGCATAACGCACAACGCTTAACGCATAACGTATAACTCATAACGCATAACGCAAAAAGCATAACGCATCACGCATAACGCATAACGCATAACGCATAACGCATAACGCATAACGCATAACGCATAACGCATAACGCATAACGCATAACGCATAACGAACAACGCATAACGCATAACGCATAACGTATAACGCATAACGCATAAAGCATAACGCATAACGCTTAACGCATAACGCATAACTCATAACGCATAACGCATAACGCATAATGCATAACGCATAACCCATAAAGCATAACGCCTAACGCAAACGTATAACGCACAACGCATAACGCACAATGCATAACGCATAACGCATAAAGCATAACGCATAACGCATAACGCATAACGCATAACGCATAACGCATAACGCATAACGCATAACGCATAACGCATAACGCATAACGCATAACGCATAACGCATAACGCATAACGCATAACGCATAACGCATAACGCATAACGCATAACGCATAACGCATAACGCATAACGCATAACGCATAACGCATAACGCATAACGCATAACGCATAACGCATAACGCATAACGCATAACGCATAACGCATAACGCATAACGCATAACGCATAACGCATAACGTATAACGCATAACACATAACGCATAACGCATAACGCATAACGCTTAACGCATAACGCATAACGGATAACGCATAACGCATAACGCAAACGTATAACGCACAACGCATAACGCATAACGCATAACGCATAACGCATAACGCATATAGCATATCGCATAACGCATAACGCATAACGCATAACGCATACTGATCACGCATAACTCATAAAGCATAACGCATAACGCTTAACGCATAACGTATAACTCATAACGCATAACGCAAAAAGCATAACGCATCACGCATAACGCACAACGCATAACGCATAACGCATAACGCATAACGCATAACGCATAACGCATAACGCATAACGCATAACGCATAACGCATAACGCATAACGCATAACGCATAACGCATAACGCATAACGCATAACGCATAACGCATAACGCATAACGGATAACGCATAACGCATAACGCATAACGCATAACGCATAACGCATAACGCATAACGCATAACGCATAACGCATAACGCATAACGCATAACGCATAACGCATAACGCATAACGCATAACGCATAACGCATAACGCATAACGCATAACGCATAACGCGTAACGCGTAACGCATAACGCATAACGAATAACGCATAACGCATAACGCATAACGCATAACGCATAACGCATAACGCATAACGCATAACGCATAACGCATAACGCATAACGCATAACGCATAACGTATAACGCATAACGCATAACGCATAACGCATAACGCATAACGCATAACGCATAACGCATAACTCATAACGCACAACGCATAACGCATAACGCATAACGCATAACGCATAACGCATAACGCATAACGTATAACGCATAACGCATAAAGCATAACGCATAACGCATAACGCAAAACGCATAACGCATAACGCATAACGCATAACGTATAACGCATAACGCATAAAGCATAACGCATAACGCATAACGCAAAACGCATAACGCATAACGTATAACGCATAACGCATAACGCATAACGCATAACGCATAACGCATAACGCTTAACGCATAACGCATAACGCACAACGCATAACGCATAACGCATAACGCATAACGCATAACGTATAACGCATAACGCATAACGCATAACGCATAACGCATAACGCATAACGTATAACGCATAACGCATAACGCATAACGCATAACGCATAACTCATAACGCCCAACGCATAAGGCATAACGCATAACGCATAACGCATAACGCATAACGCATAACGCATAACGCATAACGCATAACGCATAACGCATAACGCATAACGCATAACGCAAAACGCATAACGCATAACGCATAACGCATAACGCATAACGCATAACGCATAACGCATAACGCATAACGCATAACGCATAACGCATAACGCATAACGCATAACGCATAACGCATAACGTATAACGCATAACGCATAACGCATAACGCATAACGCATAACGCATAACGCATAACGGATAACGCATAACGCATAACGCAAACGTATAACGCACAACGCATAACGCATAACGCATAACGCATAACGCATAACGCATAACGCATATAGCATATCGCATAACGCATAACGCATAACGCATAACGCATACTGATCACGCATAACTCATAAAGCATAACGCATAACGCTTAACGCATAACGTATAACTCATAACGCATTACGCATAACGCATAACGCATCACGCATAACGCATAACGCATAACGCATAAAGCATAACGCATAACGCTTAACGCATAACGTATAACTCATAACGCATAACGCATAACGCATATACATAACGCATAACGCATAACGCATAACGCATAATGCATAACGCATAACCCATAAAGCATAACGCCTAACGCAAACGTATAACGCACAACGCATAACGCATAACGCATAACGCATAACGCATAACGCATAACGCATAACGCATAACGCATAACGCATAACGCATAACGCATAACGCATAACGCATAACGCATAACGCATAACGCATAACGGATAACGCATAACGCATAACGCATAACGCATAACGCATAACGCATAACGTATAACGCATAACGCGTAACGCATAACGCATAACGCATAACGCATAACGCATAACGCATAACGCATAACGCATAACATATAACGCATAACGTATAACGCATAACGCATAACGTATAACTCATAACGCATAACGCATAAAGCATAACGCAAAAGGCATAACGCATAACGTTAACGCATAACGCATAACGCATAACGCATAACGCATAACGCATAACGCATAACGCATAACGTATAACGCATAACGCATAACGCATAACGCATAACGCATAACGCACAACGCATAACTCATAACGCACAACGCATAACGCATAACGCATAACGCATAACGCATAACGCATAACGCATAACGTATAACGCATAACGCATAAAGCATAACGCATAACGCTTAACGCATAACGTATAACTCATAACGCATAACGCAAAAAGCATAACGCATCACGCATAACGCATAACGCATAACGCATAACGCATAACGAACAACGCATAACGCATAACGCATAACGTATAACGCATAACGCATAAACCATAACGCATAACGCTTAACGCATAACGCATAACGCATAACGCATAACGCATAACGCATAACGCATAACGCATAACGCATAACGCATAACGCATAACGCATAACGCATAACGCATAACGCATAACGCATAACGCATAACGCATAACGCCTAACGCATAACGCATAACGCATAACGCATAACGCATAACGCATAACGCATAACGCATAACGCATAACGCATAACGCATAACGCATAACGCATAACGCATAACGCATAACGCATAACGCATAACGCATAACGCATAACGCATAACGCATAACGCATAACGCATAACGCATAACGCATAACGTATAACGCATAACGCATAACGCATAACGCATTACGCATAACGCATAACGCATAACGCATAACGCATAACGCATAACGCATAACGCATAACGCATAACGCATAACGCATAACAAATAACGCATAACGAATAACGCATAACGCATAACGTATAACTCATAACGCATAACGCATAAAGCATAACGCAAAAGGCATAACGCATAACGTTAACGCATAACGCATAACGCATAACGCATAACGCATAACGCATAACGCATAACGCATAACGCATAACGAATAACGCATAACTCATACCGTATAACGCATAACGCATAACGCATAACGCATAACGCATAACGCATAACGGATAACGCATAACGCATAACGCAAACGTATAACGCACAACGCATAACGCATAACGCATAACGCATAACGCATAACGCATAACGCATATAGCATATCGCATAACGCATAACGCATAACGCATAACGCATACTGATCACGCATAACTCATAAAGCATAACGCATAACGCTTAACGCATAACGTATAACTCATAACGCATAACGCAAAAAGCATAACGCATCACGCATAACGCATAACGCATAACGCATAACGCATAAAGCATAACGCATAACGCTTAACGCATAACGTATAACTCATAACGCATAACGCATAACGCATATACATAACGCATAACGCATAACGCATAACGCATAATGCATAACGCATAACCCATAAAGCATAACGCCTAACGCAAACGTATAACGCACAACGCATAACGCATGACGCATAACGCATAACGCATAACGCATAACGCATAACGCATAACGCATAACGCATAACGCATAACGCATAACGCATAACGCATAACGGATAACGCATAACGCATAACGCATAACGCATAACGCATAACGCATAACGTATAACGCATAACGCATAACGCATAACGCATAACGCATAACGCATAACGCATAACGCATAACGCATAACGCATAACGCATAACGCATAACGCATAACATATAACGCATAACGTATAACGCATAACGCATACCGTATAACTCATAACGCATAACGCATAAAGCATAACGCAAAAGGCATAACGCATAACGTTAACGCATAACGCATAACGCATAACGCATAACGCATAACGCATAACGCATAACGTATAACGCATAACGCATAACGCATAACGCATAACGCATAACGCATAACGCATAACGCATAACGCATAACGCATAACGCATAACGTATAACGCATAACGCATAACGCATAACGCATTACGCATAACGCATAACGCATAACGCATAACGCATAACGCATAACGCATAACGCATAACGCATAACGCATAACGCATAACATATAACGCATAACGTATAACGCATAACGCATAACGTATAACTCATAACGCATAACGCATAAAGCATAACGCAAAAGGCATAACGCATAACGTTAACGCATAACGCATAACGCATAACGCATAACGCATAACGCATAACGCATAACGCATAACGCATAACGAATAACGCATAACTCATACCGTATAACGCATAACGCATAACGCATAACGCATAACGCATAACGCATAACGGATAACGCATAACGCATAACGCAAACGTATAACGCACAACGCATAACGCATAACGCATAACGCATAACGCATAACGCATAACGCATATAGCATAACGCATAACGCATAACGCATAACGCATAACGCATACTGATCACGCATAACTCATAAAGCATAACGCATAACGCTTAACGCATAACGTATAACTCATAACGCATAACGCAAAAAGCATAACGCATCACGCATAACGCATAACGCATAACGCATAACGCATAAAGCATAACGCATAACGCTTAACGCATAACGTATAACTCATAACGCATAACGCATAACGCATATACATAACGCATAACGCATAACGCATAACGCATAATGCATAACGCATAACCCATAAAGCATAACGCCTAACGCAAACGTATAACGCACAACGCATAACGCATAACGCATAACGCATAACGCATAACGCATAACGCATAACGCATAACGCATAACGCATAACGTATAACGCATAACGCATAAAGCATAACGCATAACGCTTAACGCATAACGTATAACTCATAACGCATAACGCAAAAAGCATAACGCATCACGCATAACGCATAACGCATAACGCATAACGCATAACGCATAACGAACAACGCATAACGCATAACGCATAACGTATAACGCATAACGCATAAACCATAACGCATAACGCTTAACGCATAACGCATAACGCATAACGCATAACGCATAACGCATAACGCATAACGCATAACGCATAACGCATAACGCATAACGCATAACGCATAACGCATAACGCATAACGCATAACGCATAACGGATAACGCATAACGCATAACGCATAACGCATAACGCATAACGCATAACGTATAACGCATAACGCATAACGCATAACGCATAACGCATAACGCATAACGCATAACGCATAACTCATAACGCATAACGCATGGCGCATAACGCAAAATGCATAACGCATAACGCATAACGCATAACGCATAACGCATAACGCATAACGCATAACGCATAACGCAAAACGCATAACGCATAACGCATAACGCATAACGCATAACGCATAACGCATAACGCATAACGCATAACGCATAACGCATAACGCATAACGTATAACGCATAACGCATAACGCATAACGCATTACGCATAACGCATAACGCATAACGCATAACGCATAACGCATAACGCATAACGCATAACGCATAACGCATAACGCATAACATATAACGCATAACGTATAACGCATAACGCATAACGTATAACTCATAACGCATAACGCATAAAGCATAACGCAAAAGGCATAACGCATAACGTTAACGCATAACGCATAACGCATAACGCATAACGCATAACGCATAACGCATAACGCATAACGCATAACGCATAACGCATAACGAATAACGCATAACTCATACCGTATAACGCATAACGCATAACGCATAAAGCATAAAGCATAACGCATAACGCATAACGCAAACGTATTACGCCCAACGCATAACGCATAACGAACAACGCATAACGCATAACGCATAACGCAAACGTATAACGCACAACGCATAACGCATAACGCAAACGTATAACGCATAACGCATAACGCATAACGCATAAAGCATAACGCATAACACATAACGCATAACGCAAACGTATTACGCATAACGCATAACGCATAACGCAAAATGCATAACGCATAACGCATAACGCATAACGCATAACGCATAACGCATAACGCATAACGCATAACGGACAACGCATAACGCATAACGCAAACGTATAACGCACAACGCATAACGCATAACGCATAACGCATAACGCATAACGCATATAGCATATCGCATAACGCATAACGCATAACGCATAACGCATAACGCATAACGCATAACGCATGGCGCATAACGCAAAATGAATAACGCATAACGCATAACGCATAACGGATCACGCATAACGCATAAAGCATAACGCATAACGCTTAACGCATAACGTATAACTCATAACGCATAACGCAAAAAGCATAACGCATCACGCATAACGCATAACTCATAACGCATAACGCATGGCGCATAACGCAAAATGCATAACGCATAACGCATAACGCATAACGCATAATGGATCACGCCTAACGCGTAACGCATAACGCATAACGCATAACGTATAACGCATAACGCCTAACGCATAACGCATAACGCATAACGCATAACGCATAACGCATAACGCATAACGCATAACGTATAACGCATAACGCATAACGCATAACGCATAACGCATAACGCATAACTCATAACGCATAACGCATGGCGCATAACGCAAAATGCATAACGCATAACGCATAACGCCTAACGCATAACGGATCACGCATAACGCATAAAGCATAACGCATAACGCTTAACGCATAACGTATAACTCATAACGCATAACGCATAACGCAAAAAGCATAACGCATCACGCATAACGCATAACGCATAACGCATAACGCATAACGCATAACGCATAACGCATAACGCATAACGCATAACGCATAACGCATAACGCATAACGCATAACGCATAACGCATAACGCATAACGCATAACGCATAACGCATAACGCATAACGTATAACGCATAACGCATAACGCATAACGCATAACGCATGGCGCATAACGCAAAATGCATAACGCATAACGCATAACGCGTAACGCATAACGGATCACGCATAACGCATAAAGCATAACGCATAACGCTTAACGCATAAAGCATAACACCTAACGTATAACGCATAACGCATAACGCATAACGCATAACGCATAACGCATAACGCATAAAGCATAACGCATAACGCTTAACGCATAACGCATAACGCATAACGCGTAACGCATAACGCATAACGCATAACGCATAACGCATAACGCATAACGCATAACGCATAACGCATAACGTATAACGCATAACGCATAACGCATAACGCATAACGCATAACGCATAACGCATAACGTATAACGCATAACGCATAACGCATAACGCATAACGCATAACTCATAACGCATAACGCATGGCGCATAACGCAAAATGCATAACGCATAACGCCTAACGCATAACGGATCACGCATAACGCATAAACAATAACGCATAACGCTTAACGCATAACGTATAACTCATAACGCATAACGCACAACGCATAACGCAAAAAGCATAACGCATCACGCATAACGCATAACGCGTAACGCATAACGCATAACGCATAACGCATAACGCATAACGCATAACGCATAACGCAAAACGCATAACGCATAACGCATAACGCATAACGCATAACGCATAACGCATAACGCATAACGTATAACGCATAACGCATAACGCATAACGCATAACGCATGACGCATAACGCATAACGCATAACGCATAACGCATAACGTATAACGCATAACGCATAACGCATAACGCATAACGCATAACGCATAACGCATAACGCATAACTCATAACGCATAACGCATGGCGCATAACGCAAAATGCATAACGCATAACGCATAACGCATAACGCATAATGGATCACGCATAACGCATAAAGCATAACGCATAACGCTTAACGCATA
Source organism: Lasioglossum morio (assembly GCA_916610235.2). Lineage (NCBI taxonomy): Eukaryota > Metazoa > Arthropoda > Insecta > Hymenoptera > Halictidae > Lasioglossum > Lasioglossum morio. The sequence goes on along the minus strand of CAKAJA020000325.1, from coordinate 82,183 downwards.
ACGTATAACTCATAACGCATAACGCAAAAAGCATAACGCATCACGCATAACGCATAACGCATAACGCATAACGCATAACGCATAACGCATAACGCATAACGCATAACGCATAACGCATAACGAACAACGCATAACGCATAACGCATAACGTATAACGCATAACGCATAAAGCATAACGCATAACGCTTAACGCATAACGCATAACTCATAACGCATAACGCATAACGCATAATGCATAACGCATAACCCATAAAGCATAACGCCTAACGCAAACGTATAACGCACAACGCATAACGCACAATGCATAACGCATAACGCATAAAGCATAACGCATAACGCATAACGCATAACGCATAACGCATAACGCATAACGCATAACGCATAACGCATAACGCATAACGCATAACGCATAACGCATAACGCATAACGCATAACGCATAACGCATAACGCATAACGCATAACGCATAACGCATAACGCATAACGCATAACGCATAACGCATAACGCATAACGCATAACGCATAACGCATAACGCATAACGCATAACGCATAACGCATAACGCATAACGTATAACGCATAACGCATAACGCATAACGCATAACGCATAACGCATAACGCATAACGGATAACGCATAACGCATAACGCAAACGTATAACGCACAACGCATAACGCATAACGCATAACGCATAACGCATAACGCATATAGCATATCGCATAACGCATAACGCATAACGCATAACGCATACTGATCACGCATAACTCATAAAGCATAACGCATAACGCTTAACGCATAACGTATAACTCATAACGCATAACGCAAAAAGCATAACGCATCACGCATAACGCATAACGCATAACGCATAACGCATAAAGCATAACGCATAACGCTTAACGCATAACGTATAACTCATAACGCATAACGCATAACGCATATGCATAACGCATAACGCATAACGCATAACGCATAATGCATAACGCATAACCCATAAAGCATAACGCCTAACGCAAACGTATAACGCACAACGCATAACGCATAACGCATAACGCATAACGCATAACGCATAACGCATAACGCATAACGCATAACGCATAACGCATAACGCATAACGCATAACGCATAACGCATAACGCATAACGCATAACGCATAACGCATAACGCATAACGCATAACGCATAACGCATAACGCATAACGCATAACGCATAACGCATAACGCATAACGCATAACGCATAACGCATAACGCATAACGCATAACGCATAACGCATAACGCATAACGCATAACGCATAACGCATAACGCATAACGCATAACGTATAACGCATAACGCATAACGCATAACGCATAACGCATAACGCATAACGCATAACGCATAACGGATAACGCATAACGCATAACGCAAACGTATAACGCACAACGCATAACGCATAACGCATAACGCATAACGCATAACGCATATAGCATATCGCATAACGCATAACGCATAACGCATAACGCATACTGATCACGCATAACTCATAAAGCATAACGCATAACGCTTAACGCATAACGTATAACTCATAACGCATAACGCAAAAAGCATAACGCATCACGCATAACGCATAACGCATAACGCATAACGCATAAAGCATAACGCATAACGCTTAACGCATAACGTATAACTCATAACGCATAACGCATAACGCATATGCATAACGCATAACGCATAACGCATAACGCATAATGCATAACGCATAACCCATAAAGCATAACGCCTAACGCAAACGTATAACGCACAACGCATAACGCATAACGCATAACGCATAACGCATAACGCATAACGCATAACGCATAACGCATAACGCATAACGCATAACGCATAACGCATAACGCATAACGCATAACGCATAACGCATAACGCATAACGCATAACGCATAACGCATAACGCATAACGCATAACGCATAACGGATAACGCATAACGCATAACGCATAACGCATAACGCATAACGCATAACGCATAACGCATAACGCATAACGCATAACGCATAACGCATAACGCATAACGCATAACGCATAACGCATAACGCGTAACGCGTAACGCGTAACGCGTAACGCGTAACGCATAACGCATAACGAATAACGCATAACGCATAACGCATAACGCATAACGCATAACGCATAACGCATAACGCATAACGCATAACGCATAACGCATAACGCATAACGCATAACGCATAACGTATAACGCATAACGCATAACGCATAACGCATAACGCATAACGCATAACGCATAACGCATAACGCATAACTCATAACGCACAACGCATAACGCATAACGCATAACGCATAACGCATAACGCATAACGCATAACGTATAACGCATAACGCATAAAGCATAACGCATAACGCATAACGCAAAACGCATAACGCATAACGCATAACGCATAACGCATAACCCATAACGCATAACGAACAACGCATAACGCATAACGCATAACGTATAACGCATAACGCATAAAGCATAACGCATAACGCTTAACGCATAACGCATAACGCATAACGCATAACGCATAACGCATAACGCATAACGCATAACGCATAACGTATAACGCATAACGCATAACGCATAACGCATAACGCATAACTCATAACGCATAACGCATGGCGCATAACGCAAAATGCATAACGCATAACGCATAACGCATAACGCATAACGCATAACGCATAACGCATAACGCATAACGCATAACGCATAACGCAAAACGCATAACGCATAACGCATAACGCATAACGCATAACGCATAACGCATAACGCATAACGCATAACGCATAACGCATAACGCCTAACGCATAACGCATAACGCATAACGCATAACGCATAACGCATAACGCATAACGCATAACGCATAACGCATAACGCATAACGCATAACGCATAACGCATAACGCATAACGCATAACGCATAACGCATAACATATAACGCATAACGTATAACGCATAACGCATAACGTATAACTCATAACGCATAACGCATAAAGCATAACGCAAAAGGCATAACGCATAACGTTAACGCATAACGCATAACGCATAACGCATAACGCATAACGCATAACGCATAACGCATAACGCATAACGCATAACGCATAACGCATAACGCATAACGCATAACGCATAACGCATAACGAATAACGCATAACTCATACCGTATAACGCATAACGCATAACGCATAAAGCATAAAGCATAACGCATAACGCATAACGCAAACGTATTACGCCCAACGCATAACGCATAACGAACAACGCATAACGCATAACGCATAACGCAAACGTATAACGCACAACGCATAACGCAAACGTATAACGCATAACGCATAACGCATAACGCATAAAGCATAACGCATAACACATAACGCATAACGCAAACGTATTACGCATAACGCATAACGCATAACGCAAAATGCATAACGCATAACGCATAACGCATAACGCATAACGCATAACGCATAACGCATAAAGCATAACGCATAACGGACAACGCATAACGCATAACGCAAACGTATAACGCACAACGCATAACGCATAACGCATAACGCATAACGCATATAGCATATCGCATAACGCATAACGCATAACGCATAACGCATAACGCATAACGCATAACGCATGGCGCATAACGCAAAATGAATAACGCATAACGCATAACGCATAACGGATCACGCATAACGCATAAAGCATAACGCATAACGCTTAACGCATAACGTATAACTCATAACGCATAACGCAAAAAGCATAACGCATCACGCATAACGCATAACGCATAACGCATAAAGCATATCGCATAACGCATAACGCATAACGCATAACGCATAACGCATAACGCATATGCATAACGCATAACGCATAACGCATAACGCATAATGCATAACGCATAACCCATAAAGCATAACGCCTAACGCAAACGTATAACGCACAACGCATAACGCATAACGCATAACGCATAACGCATAACGCATAACGCATAACGCATAACGCATAACGCATAACGCATAACGCATAACGCATAACGCATAACGCATAACGTATAACGCATAACGCATAACGCATAACGCATAACGCATAACCCATAACGCATAACGCATAACGCATAACTCATAACGCATAACGCATGGCGCATAACGCAAAATGCATAACGCATAACGCATAACGCATAACGCATAATGGATCACGCCTAACGCGTAACGCATAACGCATAACGCATAACGTATAACGCATAACGCCTAACGCATAACGCATAACGCATAACGCATAACGCATAACGCATAACGCATAACGCATAACGCATAACGCATAACGCATAACGTATAACGCATAACGCATAACGCATAACGCATAACGCATAACGCATAACTCATAACGCATAACGCATGGCGCATAACGCAAAATGCATAACGCATAACGCATAACGCCTAATTCATAACGGATCACGCATAACGCATAAAGCATAACGCATAACGCTTAACGCATAACGTATAACTCATAACGCATAACGCATAACGCATAACGCATAACGCATAACGAATAACTCATAACGCATAACGCATGGCGCATAACGCAAAATGCATAACGCATAACGCATAACGCATAACGCATAACGCATAACGCATAACGCATAACGCATAACGCATAACGCATAACGCATAACGCATAACGCATAACGCAAAACGCATAACGCATAACGCATAACGCCTAATTCATAACGGATCACGCATAACGCATAAAGCATAACGCATAACGCATAACGCATAACGTATAACGCATAACGCATAACGCATAACGCATAACGCATAACGCATAACTCATAACGCATAACGCATGGCGCATAACGCAAAATGCATAACGCATAACGCATAACGCATAACGCATAACGCATAACGCATAACGCATAACGCATAACGCATAACGCATAACGCATAACGCATAACGCATAACGCAAAACGCATAACGCATAACGCATAACGCATAACGCATAACGCATAACGCATAACGCATAACGCATAACGCTTAACGCATAACGTATAACTCATAACGCATAACGCAAAAAGCATAACGCATCACGCATAACGCATAACGCATAACGCATAAAGCATAACGCATAACGCATAACGCATAACGCATAACGCATAACGCATATGCATAACGCATAACGCATAACGCATAACGCATAATGCATAACGCATAACCCATAAAGCATAACGCCTAACGCAAACGTATAACGCACAACGCATAACGCATAACGCATAACGCATAACGCATAACGCATAACGCATAACGCATAACGCATAACGCATAACGCATAACGCATAACGCATAACGCATAACGCATAACGTATAACGCATAACGCATAACGCATAACGCATAACGCATAACGCATAACGCATAACGCATAACGCATAACTCATAACGCATAACGCATGGCGCATAACGCAAAATGCATAACGCATAACGCATAACGCATAACGCATAATGGATCACGCCTAACGCGTAACGCATAACGCATAACGCATAACGTATAACGCATAACGCCTAACGCATAACGCATAACGCATAACGCATAACGCATAACGCATAACGCATAACGCATAACGCATAACGTATAACGCATAACGCATAACGCATAACGCATAACGCATAACGCATAACTCATAACGCATAACGCATGGCGCATAACGCAAAATGCATAACGCATAACGCATAACGCCTAATTCATAACGGATCACGCATAACGCATAAAGCATAACGCATAACGCTTAACGCATAACGTATAACTCATAACGCATAACGCATAACGCATAACGCATAACGCATAACGCATAACTCATAACGCATAACGCATGGCGCATAACGCAAAATGCATAACGCATAACGCATAACGCATAACGCATAACGCATAACGCATAACGCATAACGCATAACGCATAACGCATAACGCATAACGCATAACGCAAAACGCATAACGCATAACGCATAACGCCTAATTCATAACGGATCACGCATAACGCATAAAGCATAACGCATAACGCATAACGCATAACGTATAACGCATAACGCATAACGCATAACGCATAACGCATAACGCATAACTCATAACGCATAACGCATGGCGCATAACGCAAAATGCATAACGCATAACGCATAACGCATAACGCATAACGCATAACGCATAACGCATAACGCATAACGCATAACGCATAACGCAAAACGCATAACGCATAACGCATAACGCATAACGCATAACGCATAACGCATAACGCATAACGCATAACGCATAACGCATAACGCCTAACGCATAACGCATAACGCATAACGCATAACGCATAACGCATAACGCATAACGCATAACGCATAACGCATAACGCATAACGCATAACGCATAACGCATAACGCATAACGCATAACGCATAACATATAACGCATAACGTATAACGCATAACGCATAACGTATAACTCATAACGCATAACGCATAAAGCATAACGCAAAAGGCATAACGCATAACGTTAACGCATAACGCATAACGCATAACGCATAACGCATAACGCATAACGCATAACGCATAACGCTTAACGCATAACGCATAACGCATAACGCATAACGCATAACGCATAACGCATAACGCATAACGAATAACGCCTAACTCATACCGTATAACGCATAACGCATAACGCATAAAGCATAAAGCATAACGCATAACGCATAACGCAAACGTATTACGCCCAACGCATAACGCATAACGAACAACGCATAACGCATAACGCATAACGCAAACGTATAACGCACAACGCATAACGCATAACGCAAACGTATAACGCATAACGCATAACGCATAACGCATAAAGCATAACGCATGACACATAACGCATAACGCAAACGTATTACGCATAACGCATAACGCATAACGCAAAATGCATAACGCATAACGCATAACGCATAACGCATAACGCATAACGCATAACGCACAAAGCATAACGCATAACGGACAACGCATAACGCATAACGCAAACGTATAACGCACAACGCATAACGCATAACGCATAACGCATAACGCATATAGCATATCGCATAACGCATAACGCATAACGCATAACGCATAACGCATAACGCATAACGCATGGCGCATAACGCAAAATGAATAACGCATAACGCATAACGCATAACGGATCACGCATAACGCATAAAGCATAACGCATAACGCTTAACGCATAACGTATAACTCATAACGCATAACGCAAAAAGCATAACGCATCACGCATAACGCATAACGCATAACGCATAACGCATAACGCATAACGCATAACGCATAACGCATAACGAATAACGCCTAACTCATACCGTATAACGCATAACGCATAACGCATAAAGCATAAAGCATAACGCATAACGCAAAACGCAAACGTATTACGCCCAACGCATAACGCATAACGAACAACGCATAACGCATAACGCATAACGCAAACGTATAACGCACAACGCATAACGCATAACGCAAACGTATAACGCATAACGCATAACGCATAACGCATAAAGCATAACGCATAACACATAACGCATAACGCAAACGTATTACGCATAACGCATAACGCATAACGCAAAATGCATAACGCATAACGCATAACGCATAACGCATAACGCATAACGCATAACGCACAAAGCATAACGCATAACGGACAACGCATAACGCATAACGCAAACGTATAACGCACAACGCATAACGCATAACGCATAACGCATAACGCATATAGCATATCGCATAACGCATAACGCATAACGCATAACGCATAACGCATAACGCATGGCGCATAACGCAAAATGAATAACGCATAACGCATAACGCATAACGGATCACGCATAACGCATAAAGCATAACGCATAACGCTTAACGCATAACGTATAACTCATAACGCATAACGCAAAAAGCATAACGCATCACGCATAACGCATAACGCATAACGCATAAAGCATAACGCATAACGCATAACGCATAACGCATAACGCATAACGCATAACGCATAACGCATAACGCATAACGCATAACGCATAACGCATAACGCATAACGTATAACGCATAACGCATAACGCATAACGCATAACGCATAACGCATAACGCATAACGCATAACTCATAACGCATAACGCATGGCGCATAACGCAAAAAGCATAACGCATAACGCATAACGCATAACGCATAATGGATCACGCCTAACGCGTAACGCATAACGCATAACGCATAACGTATAACGCATAACGCCTAACGCATAACGCATAACGCATAACGCATAACGCATAACGCATAACGCATAACGCATAACGCATAACGCATAACGCATAACGTATAACGCATAACGCATAACGCATAACGCATAACGCATAACGCATAACTCATAACGCATAACGCATGGCGCATAACGCAAAATGCATAACGCATAACGCATAACGCCTAATTTATAACGGATCACGCATAACGCATAAAGCATAACGCATAACGCTTAACGCATAACGTATAACTCATAACGCATAACGCATAACGCAAAAAGCATAACGCATCACGCATAACGCATAACGCATAACGCATAACGCATAACGCATAACGCATAACGCATAACGCATAACGCATAACGCATAACGCAAAACGCATAACGCATAACGCATAACGCCTAATTCATAACGGATCACGCATAACGCATAAAGCATAACGCATAACGCATAACGCATAACGTATAACGCATAACGCATAACGCATAACGCATAACGCATAACGCATAACTCATAACGCATAACGCATGGCGCATAACGCAAAATGCATAACGCATAACGCATAACGCATAACGCATAACGCATAACGCATAACGCATAACGCATAACGCATAACGCATAACGCATAACGCATAACGCATAACGCAAAACGCATAACGCATAACGCATAACGCATAACGCATAACGCATAACGCATAACGCATAACGCATAACGCTTAACGCATAACGTATAACTCATAACGCATAACGCAAAAAGCATAACGCATCACGCATAACGCATAACGCATAACGCATAAAGCATAACGCATAACGCATAACGCATAACGCATAACGCATAACGCATATGCATAACGCATAACGCATAACGCATAACGCATAATGCATAACGCATAACCCATAAAGCATAACGCCTAACGCAAACGTATAACGCACAACGCATAACGCATAACGCATAACGCATAACGCATAACGCATAACGCATAACGCATAACGCATAACGCATAACGCATAACGCATAACGCATAACGCATAACGCATAACGTATAACGCATAACGCATAACGCATAACGCATAACGCATAACGCATAACGCATAACGCATAACGCATAACTCATAACGCATAACGCATAACGCATAACGCAAAATGCATAACGCATAACGCATAACGCATAACGCATAATGGATCACGCCTAACGCGTAACGCATAACGCATAACGCATAACGTATAACGCATAACGCCTAACGCATAACGCATAACGCATAACGCATAACGCATAACGCATAACGCATAACGCATAACGCATAACGTATAACGCATAACGCATAACGCATAACGCATAACGCATAACGCATAACTCATAACGCATAACGCATGGCGCATAACGCAAAATGCATAACGCATAACGCATAACGCCTAATTCATAACGGATCACGCATAACGCATAAAGCATAACGCATAACGCTTAACGCATAACGTATAACTCATAACGCATAACGCATAACGCATAACGCATAACGCATAACGCATAACTCATAACGCATAACGCATGGCGCATAACGCAAAATGCATAACGCATAACGCATAACGCATAACGCATAACGCATAACGCATAACGCATAACGCATAACGCATAACGCATAACGCATAACGCATAACGCAAAACGCATAACGCATAACGCATAACGCCTAATTCATAACGGATCACGCATAACGCATAAAGCATAACGCATAACGCATAACGCATAACGTATAACGCATAACGCATAACGCATAACGCATAACGCATAACGCATAACTCATAACGCATAACGCATGGCGCATAACGCAAAATGCATAACGCATAACGCATAACGCATAACGCATAACGCATAACGCATAACGCATAACGCATAACGCATAACGCATAACGCAAAACGCATAACGCATAACGCATAACGCATAACGCATAACGCATAACGCATAACGCATAACGCATAACGCATAACGCATAACGCCTAACGCATAACGCATAACGCATAACGCATAACGCATAACGCATAACGCATAACGCATAACGCATAACGCATAACGCATAACGCATAACGCATAACGCATAACGCATAACGCATAACATATAACGCATAACGTATAACGCATAACGCATAACGTATAACTCATAACGCATAACGCATAAAGCATAACGCAAAAGGCATAACGCATAACGTTAACGCATAACGCATAACGCATAACGCATAACGCATAACGCATAACGCATAACGCATAACGCTTAACGCATAACGCATAACGCATAACGCATAACGCATAACGCATAACGCATAACGCATAACGAATAACGCCTAACTCATACCGTATAACGCATAACGCATAACGCATAAAGCATAAAGCATAACGCATAACGCATAACGCAAACGTATTACGCCCAACGCATAACGCATAACGAACAACGCATAACGCATAACGCATAACGCAAACGTATAACGCACAACGCATAACGCATAACGCAAACGTATAACGCATAACGCATAACGCATAACGCATAAAGCATAACGCATGACACATAACGCATAACGCAAACGTATTACGCATAACGCATAACGCATAACGCAAAATGCATAACGCATAACGCATAACGCATAACGCATAACGCATAACGCATAACGCACAAAGCATAACGCATAACGGACAACGCATAACGCATAACGCAAACGTATAACGCATAACGCATAACGCATAACGCATAACGCATAACGCATATAGCATATCGCATAACGCATAACGCATAACGCATAACGCATAACGCATAACGCATAACGCATGGCGCATAACGCAAAATGAATAACGCATAACGCATAACGCATAACGGATCACGCATAACGCATAAAGCATAACGCATAACGCTTAACGCATAACGTATAACTCATAACGCATAACGCAAAAAGCATAACGCATCACGCATAACGCATAACGCATAACGCATAACGCATAACGCATAACGCATAACGCATAACGCATAACGAATAACGCCTAACTCATACCGTATAACGCATAACGCATAACGCATAAAGCATAAAGCATAACGCATAACGCAAAACGCAAACGTATTACGCCCAACGCATAACGCATAACGAACAACGCATAACGCATAACGCATAACGCAAACGTATAACGCACAACGCATAACGCATAACGCAAACGTATAACGCATAACGCATAACGCATAACGCATAAAGCATAACGCATAACACATAACGCATAACGCAAACGTATTACGCATAACGCATAACGCATAACGCAAAATGCATAACGCATAACGCATAACGCATAACGCATAACGCATAACGCATAACGCACAAAGCATAACGCATAACGGACAACGCATAACGCATAACGCAAACGTATAACGCACAACGCATAACGCATAACGCATAACGCATAACGCATATAGCATATCGCATAACGCATAACGCATAACGCATAACGCATAACGCATAACGCATGGCGCATAACGCAAAATGAATAACGCATAACGCATAACGCATAACGGATCACGCATAACGCATAAAGCATAACGCATAACGCTTAACGCATAACGTATAACTCATAACGCATAACGCAAAAAGCATAACGCATCACGCATAACGCATAACGCATAACGCATAAAGCATAACGCATAACGCATAACGCATAACGCATAACGCATAACGCATAACGCATAACGCATAACGCATAACGCATAACGCATAACGCATAACGCATAACGTATAACGCATAACGCATAACGCATAACGCATAACGCATAACGCATAACGCATAACGCATAACTCATAACGCATAACGCATGGCGCATAACGCAAAATGCATAACGCATAACGCATAACGCATAACGCATAATGGATCACGCCTAACGCGTAACGCATAACGCATAACGCATAACGTATAACGCATAACGCCTAACGCATAACGCATAACGCATAACGCATAACGCATAACGCATAACGCATAACGCATAACGCATAACGCATAACGTATAACGCATAACGCATAACGCATAACGCATAACGCATAACGCATAACTCATAACGCATAACGCATGGCGCATAACGCAAAATGCATAACGCATAACGCATAACGCCTAATTTATAACGGATCACGCATAACGCATAAAGCATAACGCATAACGCTTAACGCATAACGTATAACTCATAACGCATAACGCATAACGCAAAAAGCATAACGCATCACGCATAACGCATAACGCATAACGCATAACGCATAACGCATAACTCATAACGCATAACGCATAACGCATAACGCATAACGCATAACGCATAACGCATAACGCATAACGCATAACGCATAACGCATAACGCATCACGCATAACGCATAACGCATAACGCATAACGCATAACGCATAACGCATAACGCATAACGCACAACGCATAACGCATAACGCATAACGCATAACGCATAACGCATAACGCATAACGCATAACGCATAACGCATAACGCATAACGCATAACGCATAACGCATAACGCATAACGCATAACGCATAACGCATAACGCATAACGCATAACGCATAACGCATAACGCATAACCCATAACGCATAACGCATAACGCATAACGCATAACGCATAACTCATACCGTATAACTCATAACTCATAACGCATAAAGCATAACGCATAACGCCTAACGCATAACGCAAACGCACAACGCATAACGCATAACGCATAATGCATAACGCATAACGCATAACGCATAACGCATAACGCATAACGCATAACGCAAAATGCATAACGCATATAGCATAACGCATAACCCATAACGCATAACGCATAACGCATAACGCATAACGCATAACGCATAACGCATAACGCATAACGCATAACGCATAACGCATAACGCATAACGCATAACGCATAACGCATAACGCATAACGCATAACGCATAACGCATAACGCATAACGCATAACCTATAACGCATAACGCATAACGCATAACGCATAACGCAAACGCATAACGCATAACGCATAACGCATAACGCATAACGCATAACGCATAACGCATAACGCATAACGCATAACGCATAACGCATAACGCATAACGCATAACGCATAACGCATAACGCATAACGCATAACGCATAACGCATAACGCATAACGCATAAGGCATAACGCATAACGCATAACGCATAACGCATAACGCATAACGTATAACGCATAACGCATAACGCATAACGCATTACGCATAACGCATAACGCATAACGCATAACGCATAACGCATAACGCATAACATATAACGCATAACGTATAACGCATAACGCATAACGTATAACTCATAACGCATAACGCATAAAGCATAACGCAAAAGGCATAACGCATAACGTTAACGCATAACGCATAACGCATAACGCATAACGCATAACGCATAACGCATAATGCATAACGCATAACGAATAACGCATAACTCATACCGTATAACGCATAACGCATAACGCATAAAGCATAAAGCGTAACGCATAACGCATAAAGCATAACGCATAACACATAACGCATAACGCAAACGTATTACGCATAACGCATAACGCATAACGCATAACGCAAAATGCATAACGCATAACGCATAACGCATAACGCATAACGCATAACGCATAACGCATAACGCATAACGCATAAAGCATAACGCATAACGGACAACGCATAACGCATAACGCAAACGTATAACGCACAACGCATAACGCATAACGCATAACGCATAACGCATATAGCATATCGCATAACGCATAACGCATAACGCATAACGCATAACGCATAACGCATAACGCATGGCGCATAACGCAATATGAATAACGCATAACGCATAACGCATAACGCATAACGCATAACGCATAAGGCATAACGCATAACGCAAAAAGCATAACGCATCACGCATAACGCATAACGCATAACGCATAACGCATAACGCATAACGCATAACGCATAACGCATAACGCATAACGCATAACGCATAACGCATATGCATAACGCATAACGCATAACCCATAACGCATAATGCATAACGCATAACCCATAAAGCATAACGCCTAACGCAAACGTATAACGCACAACGCATATCGCATAACGCATAACGCATAACGCATAACGCATAACGCATAACGCATAACGCATAACGCAAAACGCATAACGCATAACGGATAACGCATAACGCATAACGCATAACGCATAACGCATAACGCATAACGCATAACGCATAACGCATAACGCATAACGCATAACGCATAACGCATAACGCATAACGCATAACGCATAACGCATAACGCATAACGCATAACGCATAACGCATAACGCATAACGCATAACGCATAACGCATAACGCATAACGCATAACGCATAACGCATAACGCATAACGCATAACGCATAACGCATAACGCATAACGCATAACGCATAACGCATAACGCATAACGCATAACGCATAACGCATAACGCATAACGCATAACGCATAACGCATAACGCATAACGCATAACGCATAACGCATAACGCATAACGCATAACGCATAACGCATAACGCATAACGCATAACGCATAACGCATAACGCATAACGCATAACGCATAACGCATAACTCATAACGCATAACGCATGGCGCATAACGCAAAATGCATAACGCATAACGCATAACGCGTAACGCATAACGGATCACGCATAACGCATAAAGCATAACGCATAACGCTTAACGCATAAAGCATAACACCTAACGTATAACGCATAACGCATAACGCATAACGCATAACGCATAACTCATAACGCATAACGCATGGCGCATAACGCAAAATGCATAACGCATAACGCATAACGCATAACGCATAATGGATCACGCATAACGCATAACGCATAACGCATAACGCATAACGCATAACGCATAACGCATAACGCATAACGCATAACGCATAACGCATAACGCATAACGCATAACGCATAACGCATAACGCATAACGCATAACGCATAACGCATAACGCATAACGCATAACCCATAACGCATAACGCATAACGCATAACGCATAACGCATAACGCATAACTCATACCGTATAACTCATAACTCATAACGCATAAAGCATAACGCATAACGCCTAACGCATAACGCAAACGCACAACGCATAACGCATAACGCATAATGCATAACGCATAACGCATAACGCATAACGCATAACGCATAACGCATAACGCAAAATGCATAACGCATATAGCATAACGCATAACCCATAACGCATAACGCATAACGCATAACGCATAACGCATAACGCATAACGCATAACGCATAACGCATAACGCATAACGCATAACGCATAACGCATAACGCATAACGCATAACGCATAACGCATAACGCATAACGCATAACGCATAACGCATAACGCATAACGCATAACCTATAACGCATAACGCATAACGCATAACGCATAACGCAAACGCATAACGCATAACGCATAACGCATAACGCATAACGCATAACGCATAACGCATAACGCATAACGCATAACGCATAACGCATAACGCATAACGCATAACGCATAACGCATAACGCATAACGCATAACGCATAACGCATAACGCATAAGGCATAACGCATAACGCATAACGCATAACGCATAACGCATAACGTATAACGCATAACGCATAACGCATAACGCATTACGCATAACGCATAACGCATAACGCATAACGCATAACGCATAACGCATAACATATAACGCATAACGTATAACGCATAACGCATAACGTATAACTCATAACGCATAACGCATAAAGCATAACGCAAAAGGCATAACGCATAACGTTAACGCATAACGCATAACGCATAACGCATAACGCATAACGCATAACGCATAATGCAAAACGCATAACGAATAACGCATAACTCATACCGTATAACGCATAACGCATAACGCATAAAGCATAAAGCGTAACGCATAACGCATAAAGCATAACGCATAACACATAACGCATAACGCAAACGTATTACGCATAACGCATAACGCATAACGCATAACGCAAAATGCATAACGCATAACGCATAACGCATAACGCATAACGCATAACGCATAACGCATAACGCATAACGCATAAAGCATAACGCATAACGGACAACGCATAACGCATAACGCAAACGTATAACGCACAACGCATAACGCATAACGCATAACGCATAACGCATATAGCATATCGCATAACGCATAACGCATAACGCATAACGCATAACGCATAACGCATAACGCATAACGCATGGCGCATAACGCAATATGAATAACGCATAACGCATAACGCATAACGGATCACGCATAACGCATAAAGCATAACGCATAACGCTTAACGCATAACGTATAACTCATAACGCATAACGCAAAAAGCATAACGCATCACGCATAACGCATAACGCATAACGCATAACGCATAACGCATAACGCATAACGCATAACGCATAACGCATAACGCATAACGCATAACGCATATGCATAACGCATAACGCATAACCCATAACGCATAATGCATAACGCATAACCCATAAAGCATAACGCCTAACGCAAACGTATAACGCACAACGCATATCGCATAACGCATAACGCATAACGCATAACGCATAACGCATAACGCATAACGCATAACGCATAACGCATAACGCATAACGCATAACGCATAACGCATAACGCATAACGCATAACGCATAACGCATAACGCATAACGCATAACGCATAACGCATAACGCATAACGCATAACGCATAACGCATAACGCATAACGCATAACGCATAACGCATAACGCATAACGCATAACGCATAACGCATAACGCATAACGCATAACGCATAACGCATAACGCATAACGCATAACGCATAACGCATAACGCATAACGCATAACGCATAACGCATAACGCATAACGCATAACGCATAACGCATAACGCATAACGCATAACGCATAACGCATAACGCATAACGCATAACGCATAACGCATAACGCATAACGCATAACGCATAACGCATAACGCATAACGCATAACGCATAACGCATAACGCATAACGCATAACGCATAACGCATAACGCATAACGCATAACGCATAACGCATAACGCATAACCCATAACGCATAACGCATAACGCATAACGCTTAACGCATAACGCATAACGCATAACGCATAACTCATACCGTATAACACATAACTCATAACGCATAAAGCATAACGCATAACGCCTAACGTATAACGCAAACGCACAACGCATAACGCATAACGCATAATGCATAACGCATAACGCATAACGCATAACGCATAACGCATAACGCATAACGCAAAATGCATAACGCATATAGCATAACGCATATCGCACAACGCACAACGCACAACACAGAACGCATAACGCATAACGCATAACGCATAACGCATAACGCATAACGCATAACGCATAACGTATAACGCATAACGCATAACGTATAACTCATAACGCATAACGCATAAAGCATAACGCAAAAGGCATAACGCATAACGTTAACGCATAACGCATAACGCATAACGCATAACGCATAACGCATAACGCATAACGCATAACGCATAACGCATAACGCATAACGTATAAGGCATAACGCATAACGTATAACTCATAACGCATAACGCATAACGCATAAAGCATAACGCAAAAGGCATAACGCATAACGTTAACGCATAACGCATAACGCATAACGCATAACGCATAACGCATAACGCATAACGCATAACGCATAACGAATAACGCATAACTCATACCGTATAACGCATAACGCATAACGCATAAAGCATAAAGCATAACGCATAACGCATAACGCATAACGCATAACGCATAACGCATAACGCATAACGCATAACGCATAACGCATAACGCATAACGCATAACGCATAACGCATAACGCATAACCCATAAAGCATAACGCCTAACGCAAACGTATAACGCACAACGCATAACGCATAACGCATAACGCATAACGCATAACGCATAACGCATAACGCATAACGCATAACGCATAACGCATAACGCATAACGCATAACGTATAACGCATAACGCATAACGCATAACGCATAACGCATAACTCATAACGCATAACGCATGGCGCATAACGCAAAATGCATAACGCATAACGCATAACGCAAACGTATAACGCACAACGCATAACGCATAACGCATAACGCATAACGCATAACGCATAACGCATAACGCATAACGCATAACGCATAACGCATAACGCATAATGCATAACGCATAACCCATAAAGCATAACGCCTAACGCAAACGTATAACGCACAACGCATAACGCATAACGCATAACGCATAACGCATAACGCATAACGCATAACGCATAACGCATAACGCATAACGCATAACGCATAACGCATAACGCATAACGCATAACGCATAACGCATAACGTATAACGCATAACGCATAACGCATAACGCATAACGCATAACGCATAACTCATAACGCATAACGCATGGCGCATAACGCAAAATGCATAACGCATAACGCATAACGCATAACGCATAATGGATCACGCATATCGCGTAACGCATAACGCAAAACGCATAACGTATAACGCATAACGCATAACGCATAACGCATAACGCATAACGCATAACGCATACCGCATAACGCATAACGTATAACGCATAACGCATAACGCATAACGCATAACGCATAACGCATAACTCATAACGCATAACGCATGGCGCATAACGCAAAATGCATAACGCATAACGCATAACGCCTAACGCATAACGGATCACGCATAACGCATAAAGCATAACGTATAACGCATAACGCATAACGTATAACGCATAACGCATAACGCATAACACATAACGCATAACGCATAACGCATAACGCATAACGCATAACGCATAACGCATAACGCATAACGCATAACATATAACGCATAACGTATAACGCATAACGCATAACGTATTACGCATAACGCATAACGCATAACGCATAACGCATAACGCATAACGCATAACGCATAACGCATAACGCATAACGCATAACGCATAACGCATAACGCATAACGCATAACGCATAACGCATAACGCATAACGCATAACGCATAACGCATAACGCATAACGCATAACGTATAACGCATAACGCATAACGCATAACGCAAACGTATAACGCACAACGCATAACGCATAACGCATAACGCATAACGCATAACGCATATAGCATATCGCATAACGCATAACGCATAACGCATAACGCATACTGATCACGCATAACGCATAAAGCATAACGCATAACGCTTAACGCATAACGTATAACTCATAACGCATAACGCAAAAAGCATAACGCATCACGCATAACGCATAACGCATGACGCATAACGCATAACGCATAACGCATAACGCATAACGCATAACGCATAAAGCATAACGCATAACGCTTAACGCATAACGTATAACTCATAACGCATAACGCAAAAAGCATAACGCATCACGCATAACGCATAACGCATAACGCATATGCATAACGCATAACGCATAACGCATAACGCATAATGCATAACGCATAACCCATATAGCATAACGCCTAACGCAAACGTATAACGCACAACGCATAACGCATAACGCATAACGCATAACGCATTACGCATAACGCATAACGCATAACGCATAACGCATAACGCATAACGCATAACGCATAACGCATAACGCATAACGCATAACGCATAACGCATAACGCATAACGCATAACGTTAACGCATAACGCATAACGCATAACGCATAACGCATAACGCATAACCCATAAAGCATAACGCCTAACGCAAACGTATAACGCACAACGCATATCGCATAACGCATAACGCATAACGCACAACGCATAACGCATAACGCAAACGTATAACGCATAACGCATAACGCATAACGCATAAAGCATAACGCATAACACATAACGCATAACGCAAACGTATTACGCATAACGCATAACGCATAACGCATAACGCAAAATGCATAACGCATAACGCATAACGCATAACGCATAACGCATAACGCATAAAGCATAACGCATAACGGACAACGCATAACGCATAACGCAAACGTATAACGCACAACGCATAACGCATAACGCATAACGCATATAGCATATCGCATAACGCATAACGCATAACGCATAACGCATAACGCATAACGCATAACGCATAACGCATAACGCATAACGCATAACGCATAACGCATAACGTATAACGCATAACGCATAACGCATAACTCATAACGCATAACGCATAACTCATAACGCATAACGCATGGCGCATAACGCAAAATGCATAACGCATAACGCATAACGCATAACGCATAATGGATCACGCATAACGCGTAACGCATAACGCAAAACGCAAAACGCATAACGTATAACGCATAACGCATAACGCATAACGCATAACGCATAACGCATAACGCATACCGCATAACGCATAACGTATAACGCATAACGCATAACGCATAACGCATAACGCATAACGCATAACTCATAACGCATAACGCATAACTCATAACGCATAACGCATGGCGCATAACGCAAAATGCATAACGCATAACGCATAACGCATAACGCATAATGCATAACGCATAACCCATATAGCATAACGCCTAACGCAAACGTATAACGCACAACGCATAACGCATAACGCATAACGCATAACGCATTACGCATAACGCATAACGCATAACGCATAACGCATAACGCATAACGCATAACGCATAACGCATAACGCATAACTCATAACGCATAACGCATGGCGCATAACGCAAAATGCATAACGCATAACGCATAACGCCTAACGCATAACGGATCACGCATAACGCATAAAGCATAACGTATAACGCATAACGCATAACGTATAACGCATAACGCATAACGCATAACACATAACGCATAACGCATAACGCATAACGCATAACGCATAACGCATAACGCATAACGCATAACGCATAACATATAACGCATAACGTATAACGCATAACGCATAACGTATTACGCATAACGCATAACGCATAACGCATAACGCATAACGCATAACGCATAACGCATAACGCATAACGCATAACGCATAACGCATAACGCATAACGCATAACGCATAACGCATAACGCATAACGCATAACGCATAACGCATAACGCATAACGCATAACGCATAACGTATAACGCATAACGCATAACGCATAACGCAAACGTATAACGCACAACGCATAACGCATAACGCATAACGCATAACGCATAACGCATATAGCATATCGCATAACGCATAACGCATAACGCATAACGCATACTGATCACGCATAACGCATAAAGCATAACGCATAACGCTTAACGCATAACGTATAACTCATAACGCATAACGCAAAAAGCATAACGCATCACGCATAACGCATAACGCATGACGCATAACGCATAACGCATAACGCATAACGCATAACGCATAACGCATAAAGCATAACGCATAACGCTTAACGCATAACGTATAACTCATAACGCATAACGCAAAAAGCATAACGCATCACGCATAACGCATAACGCATAACGCATATGCATAACGCATAACGCATAACGCATAACGCATAATGCATAACGCATAACCCATATAGCATAACGCCTAACGCAAACGTATAACGCACAACGCATAACGCATAACGCATAACGCATAACGCATTACGCATAACGCATAACGCATAACGCATAACGCATAACGCATAACGCATAACGCATAACGCATAACGCATAACGCATAACGCATAACGCATAACGTTAACGCATAACGCATAACGCATAACGCATAACGCATAACGCATAACCCATAAAGCATAACGCCTAACGCAAACGTATAACGCACAACGCATATCGCATAACGCATAACGCATAACGCACAACGCATAACGCATAACGCAAATGTATAACGCATAACGCATAACGCATAACGCATAAAGCATAACGCATAACACATAACGCATAACGCAAACGTATTACGCATAACGCATAACGCATAACGCATAACGCAAAATGCATAACGCATAACGCATAACGCATAACGCATAACGCATAACGCATAAAGCATAACGCATAACGGACAACGCATAACGCATAACGCAAACGTATAACGCACAACGCATAACGCATAACGCATAACGCATATAGCATATCGCATAACGCATAACGCATAACGCATAACGCATAACGCATAACGCATAACGCATAACGCATAACGCATAACGCATAACGCATAACGCATAACGCATAACGTATAACGCATAACGCATAACGCATAACTCATAACGCATAACGCATAACTCATAACGCATAACGCATGGCGCATAACGCAAAATGCATAACGCATAACGCATAACGCATAACGCATAATGGATCACGCATAACGCGTAACGCATAACGCAAAACGCAAAACGCATAACGTATAACGCATAACGCATAACGCATAACGCATAACGCATAACGCATAACGCATACCGCATAACGCATAACGTATAACGCATAACGCATAACGCATAACGCATAACGCATAACGCATAACTCATAACGCATAACGCATAACTCATAACGCATAACGCATGGCGCATAACGCAAAATGCATAACGCATAACGCATAACGCATAACGCATAATGGATCACGCATAACGCGTAACGCATAACGCAAAACGCAAAACGCATAACGTATAACGCATAACGCATAACGCATAACGCATAACGCATAACGCATAACGCATACCGCATAACGCATAACGTATAACGCATAACGCATAACGCATAACGCATAACGCATAACGCATAACTCATAACGCATAACGCATGGCGCATAACGCGAAATGCATAACGCATAACGCATAACGCCTAACGCATAACGGATCACGCATAACGCATAAAGCATAACGTATAACGCATAACGCATAACGTATAACGCATAACGCATAACGCATTACGCATAACGCATAACGCATAACGCATAACGCATAACGCATAACGCATAACGCATAACGCATAACATATAACGCATAACGTATAACGCATAACGCATAACGTATTACGCATAACGCATAACGCATAACGCATAACGCATAACGCATAACGCATAACGCATAACGCATAACGCATAACGCATAACGCATAACGCATAACGCATAACGCATAACGCATAACGCATAACGCATAACGTATAACGCATAACGCATAACGCATAACGCAAACGTATAACGCACAACGCATAACGCATAACGCATAACGCATAACGCATAACGCATATAGCATATCGCATAACGCATAACGCATAACGCATAACGCATACTGATCACGCATAACGCATAAAGCATAACGCATAACGCTTAACGCATAACGTATAACTCATAACGCATAACGCAAAAAGCATAACGCATCACGCATAACGCATAACGCATAACGCATAACGCATAACGCATAACGCATAACGCATAACGCATGACGCATAACGCATAACGCATAAAGCATAACGCATAACGCTTAACTCATAACGTATAACTCATAACGCATAACGCAAAAAGCATAACGCATCACGCATAACGCATAACGCATAACGCATATGCATAACGCATAACGCATAACGCATAACGCATAATGCATAACGCATAACCCATAAAGCATAACGCCTAACGCAAACGTATAACGCACAACGCATAACGCATAACGCATAACGCATAACGCATTACGCATAACGCATAACGCATAACGCATAACGCATAACGCATAACGCATAACGCATAACGCATAACGCATAACGCATAACGCATAACGCATAACGTTAACGCATAACGCATAACGCATAACGCATAACGCATAACGCATAACCCATAAAGCATAACGCCTAACGCAAACGTATAACGCACAACGCATATCGCATAACGCATAACGCATAACGTATAACGCATAACGCATAACGCATAACGCAAAACGCATAACGCATAACGGATAACGCATAACGCATAACGCATAACGCATAACGCATAACGCATAACGCATAACGCATAACGCATAACGCATAACGCATAACGCATAACGCATAACGCATAACGCATAACGCATAACGCATAACGCATAACGCATAACGCATAACGCATAACGCATAACGCATAACGCAAAACGCATAACGCATAACGCATAACGCATAACGCATAACGCATAACGCATAACGCATAACGCATAACGCATAACGCATAACGCATAACGCATAACGCATAACGCATAACGCATAACGCATAACGCATAACGCATAACGCATAACGCATAACGCATAACGCATAACGCATAACGCATAACGCATAACGCATAACGCATAACGCATAACGCATAACGCATAACGCATAACACATAACGCATAACGCATAACGCATAACATATAACGCATAACGTATAACGCATAACGCATAACGTATTACGCATAACGCATAACGCATAACGCATAACGCATAACGCATAACGCATAACGCATAACGCATAACGCATAACGCATAACGCATAACGCATAACGCATAACGCATAACGCATAACGCATAACGCATAACGCATAACGCATAACGCATAACGCATAACGCATAACGTATAACGCATAACGCATAACGCATAACGCAAACGTATAACGCACAACGCATAACGCATAACGCATAACGCATAACGCATAACGCATATAGCATATCGCATAACGCATAACGCATAACGCATAACGCATACTGATCACGCATAACGCATAAAGCATAACGCATAACGCTTAACGCATAACGTATAACTCATAACGCATAACGCAAAAAGCATAACGCATCACGCATAACGCATAACGCATAACGCATATGCATAACGCATAACGCATAACGCATAACGCATAATGCATAACGCATAACCCATAAAGCATAACGCCTAACGCAAACGTATAACGCACAACGCATAACGCATAACGCATAACGCATAACGCATTACGCATAACGCATAACGCATAACGCATAACGCATAACGCATAACGCATAACGCATAACGCATAACGCATAACGCATAACGCATAACGTTAACGCATAACGCATAACGCATAACGCATAACGCATAACGCATAACCCATAAAGCATAACGCCTAACGCAAACGTATAACGCACAACGCATATCGCATAACGCATAACGCATAACGCATAACGCATAACGCATAACGCATAACGCATAACGCATAACGCATAACGCATAACGCAAAACGCATAACGCATAACGGATAACGCATAACGCATAACGCATAACGCATAACGCATAACGCATAACGCATAACGCATAACGCATAACGCATAACGCATAACGCATAACGCATAACGCATAACGCATAACGCATAACGCATAACGCATAACGCATAACGCATAACGCATAACGCATAACGCATAACGCATAACGAATAACGCATAACTCATACCGTATAACGCATAACGCATAACGCATAAAGCATAAAGCATAACGCATAACGCATAACGCAAACGTATAACGCACAACGCATAACGCATAACGCAAACGTATTACGCCCAACGCATAACGCATAACGAACAACGCATAACGCATAACGCATAACGCAAACGTATAACGCACAACGCATAACGCATAACGCAAACGTATAACGCATAACGCATAACGCTTAACGCATAAAGCATAACGCATAACACATAACGCATAACGCAAACGTATTACGCATAACGCATAACGCATAACGCATAACGCATAACGCATAACGCATGGCGCATAACGCAAAATGAATAACGCATAACGCATAACGCATAACGGATCACGCATAACGCATAAAGCATAACGCATAACGCTTAACGCATAACGTATAACTCATAACGCATAACGCAAAAAGCATAACGCATCACGCATAACGCATAACGCATAACGCATAACGCATAACGCATAACGCATAACGCATAACGCATAACGCATAACGCATAACGCATAACGCATAACGCATATGCATAACGCATAACGCATAACGCATAACGCATAATGCATAACGCATAACCCATAAAGCATAACGCCTAACGCAAACGTATAACGCACAACGCATAACGCATAACGCATAACGCATAACGCATAACGCATAACGCATAACGCATAACGCATAACGCATAACGCATAACGCATAACGCATAACGCATAACGCATAACGCATAACGCATAACGCATAACGCATAACGCATAACGCATAACGCATAACGCATAACGCATAACGCATAACGCATAACGCATAACGCATAACGCATAACGCATAACGCATAACGCATAACGCATAACGCATAACGCATAACGCATAACGCATAACGCATAACGCATAACGCATAACGCATAACGCATAACGCATAACGCATAACGTATAACGCATAACGCATAACGCATAACGCAAACGTATAACGCACAACGCATAACGCATAACGCATAACGCATAACGCATATAGCATATCGCATAACGCATAACGCATAACGCATAACGCATACTGATCACGCACAACGCATAACGCATAACGCATAACGCATAACGCATAACGCATATAGCATATCGCATAACGCATAACGCATAACGCATAACGCATACTGATCACGCATAACGCATAAAGCATAACGCATAACGCTTAACGCATAACGTATAACTCATAACGCATAACGCAAAAAGCATAACGCATCACGCATAACGCATAACGCATAACGCATAACGCATAACGCATAACGCATAACGCATAACGCATAACGCATAACGCATAACGCATAAAGCATAACGCATAACGCTTAACTCATAACGTATAACTCATAACGCATAACGCAAAAAGCATAACGCATCACGCATAACGCATAACGCATAACGCATATGCATAACGCATAACGCATAACGCATAACGCATAACGCATAACGCATAACGTATAAAGCATAACGCCTAACGCAAACGTATAACGCACAACGCATAACGCATAACGCATAACGCATAACGCATTACGCATAACGCATAACGCATAACGCATAACGCATAACGCATAACGCATAACGCATAACGCATAACGCATAACGCATAACGCATAACGCATAACGTTAACGCATAACGCATAACGCATAACGCATAACGCATAACCCATAAAGCATAACGCCTAACGCAAACGTATAACGCACAACGCATATCGCATAACGCATAACGCATAACGCATAACGCATAACGCATAACGCATAACGCATAACGCAAAACGCATAACGCATAACGGATAACGCATAACGCATAACGCATAACGCATAACGCATAACGCATAACGCATAACGCATAACGCATAACGCATAACGCATAACGCATAACGCATAACGCATAACGCATAACGCATAACGCATAACGCATAACGCATAACGCATAACGCATAACGCATAACGCATAACGCATAACGCATAACGCATAACGCATAACGCATAACGCATAACGCATAACGCATAACGCATAACGCATAACGCATAACGCATAACGCATAACGCATAACGCATAACGCATAACGCATAACGCATAACGCATAACGCATAACGCATAACGCATAACGCATAACGCATAACGCATAACGCATAACGCATAACGCATAACGCATAACGCATAACGCATAACGCATAACGCATAACGCATAACGCATAACGCATAACGCATAACGCATAACGCATAACGCATAACGCATAACGCATAACGCATAACGCATAACGCATAACGCATAACCCATAACGCATAACGCATAACGCATAACGCTTAACGCATAACGCATAACGCATAACGCATAACGCATAACGCATACCGTATAACTCATAACTCATAACGCATAAAGCATAACGTATAACGCATAACGCATAACGTATAACTCATAACGCATAACGCATAACGCATAAAGCATAACGCAAAAGGCATAACGCATAACGTTAACGCATAACGCATAACGCATAACGCATAACGCATAACGCATAACGCATAACGCATAACGCATAACGCATAACGAATAACGCATAACTCATACCGTATAACGCATAACGCATAACGCATAAAGCATAAAGCATAACGCATAACGCATAACGCAAACGTATAACGCACAACGCATAACGCATAACGCAAACGTATTACGCCCAACGCATAACGCATAACGAACAACGCATAACGCATAACGCATAACGCAAACGTATAACGCACAACGCATAACGCATAACGCAAACGTATAACGCATAACGCATAACGCATAACGCATAAAGCATAACGCATAACACATAACGCATAACGCAAACGTATTACGCATAACGCATAACGCATAACGCATAACGCATAACGCATAACGCATGGCGCATAACGCAAAATGAATAACGCATAACGCATAACGCATAACGGATCACGCATAACGCATAAAGCATAACGCATAACGCTTAACGCATAACGTATAACTCATAACGCATAACGCAAAAAGCATAACGCATCACGCATAACGCATAACGCATAACGCATAACGCATAACGCATAACGCATAACGCATAACGCATAACGCATAACGCATAACGCATAACGCATAACGCATAACGCATAACGCATAACGCATAACGCATATGCATAACGCATAACGCATAACGCATAACGCATAATGCATAACGCATAACCCATAAAGCATAACGCCTAACGCAAACGTATAACGCACAACGCATAACGCATAACGCATAACGCATAACGCATAACGCATAACGCATAACGCATAACGCATAACGCATAACGCATAACGCATAACGCATAACGCATAACGCATAACGCATAACGCATAACGCATAACGCATAACGCATAACGCATAACGCATAACGCATAACGCATAACGCATAACGCATAACGCATAACGCATAACGCATAACGCATAACGCATAACGCATAACGCATAACGCATAACGCATAACGCATAACGCATAACGCATAACGCATAACGCATAACGCATAACGCATAACGCATAACGCATAACGCATAACGCATAACGCATAACGCATAACGCATAACGCATAACGCATAACGCATAACGCATAACGCATAACGCATAACGCATAACGCATAACGCATAACGCATAACGCATAACGCATAACGCATAACGCATAACGCATAACGCATAACGCATAACGCATAACGCATAACGCATAACGCATAACGCATAACGCATAACGCATAACGCATAACGCATAACGCATAACGCATAACGCATAACGCATAACGCATAACGCATAACGCATAACGCATAACGCATAACGCATAACGCATAACGCATAACGCATAACGCATAACGCATAACGCATAACGCATAACATATAACGCATAACGTATAACGCATAACGCATAACGTATTACGCATAACGCATAACGCATAACGCATAACGCATAACGCATAACGCATACCGTATAACTCATAACTCATAACGCATAAAGCATAACGCATAACGCCTAACGCATAACGCAAACGCACAACGCATAACGCATAACGCATAATGCATAACGCATAACGCATAACGCATAACGCATAACGCAAAATGCATAACGCATATAGCATAACGCATAACGCATAACGCATAACGTATAACGCATAACGCATAACGTATAACTCATAACGCATAACGCATAACGCATAAAGCATAACGCAAAAGGCATAACGCATAACGTTAACGCATAACGCATAACGCATAACGCATAACGCATAACGCATAACGCATAACGCATAACGCATAACGCATAACGAATAACGCATAACTCATACCGTATAACGCATAACGCATAACGCATAAAGCATAAAGCATAACGCATAACGCATAACGCAAACGTATAACGCACAACGCATAACGCATAACGCAAACGTATTACGCCCAACGCATAACGCATAACGAACAACGCATAACGCATAACGCATAACGCAAACGTATAACGCACAACGCATAACGCATAACGCAAACGTATAACGCATAACGCATAACGCATAACGCATAACGCATAAAGCATAACGCATAACGCATAACGCATAACGTTAACGCATAACGCATAACGCATAACGCATAACGCAAACGTATAACGCATAACGCATAACGCATAACGCATAACGCATAACGCATAACGCATAACGCATAACGCATAACGCATAACGCATAACGCATAACGCATAACGCATAACGCATAACGCATAACGCATAACGCATAACGCATAACGCATAACGCATAACGCATAACGCATAACGCATAACGCATAACGCATAACGCATAACGCATAACGCATAACGCATAACGCATAACGCATAACGCATAACGCATAACGCATAACGCATAACGCATAACGCATAACGCATAACGCATAACGCATAACGCATAACGCATAACGCATAACGCATAACGCATAACGCATAACGCATAACGCATAACGCATAACGCATAACGCATAACGCATAACGCATAACGTATAACGCATAACGCATAACGCATAACGCAAACGTATAACGCACAACGCATAACGCATAACGCATAACGCATAACGCATAACGCATATAGCATATCGCATAACGCATAACGCATAACGCATAACGCATACTGATCACGCACAACGCATAACGCATAACGCATAACGCATAACGCATAACGCATATAGCATATCGCATAACGCATAACGCATAACGCATAACGCATACTGATCACGCATAACGCATAAAGCATAACGCATAACGCTTAACGCTTAACGTATAACTCATAACGCATAACGCAAAAAGCATAACGCATCACGCATAACGCATAACGCATAACGCATAACGCATAACGCATAACGCATAACGCATAACGCATAACGCATAACGCATAACGCATAACGCATAAAGCATAACGCATAACGCTTAACTCATAACGTATAACTCATAACGCATAACGCAAAAAGCATAACGCATCACGCATAACGCAAAACGCATAACGCATAACGGATAACGCATAACGCATAACGCATAACGCATAACGCATAACGCATAACGCATAACGCATAACGCATAACGCATAACGCATAACGCATAACGCATAACGCATAACGCATAACGCATAACGCATAACGCATAACGCATAACGCATAACGCATAACGCATAACGCATAACGCATAACGCATAACGCATAACGCATAACGCATAACGCATAACGCATAACGCATAACGCATAACGCATAACGCATAACGCATAACGCATAACGCATAACGCATAACGCATAACGCATAACGCATAACGCATAACGCATAACGCATAACGCATAACGCATAACGCATAACGCATAACGCATAACGCATAACGCATAACGCATAACGCATAACGCATAACGCATAACGCATAACGCATAACGCATAACGCATAACGCATAACGCATAACGCATAACGCATAACGCATAACGCATAACGCATAACGCATAACGCATTACGCATAACGCATTACGCATAACGCATAACGCATAACGCATAACGCATAACGCATAACGCATAACGCATAACGCATAACGCATAACGCATAACGCATAACGCATAACGCATAACGCATAACGCATAACGCATAACGCATAACGCATAACGCATAACGCATAACGCATAACGCATAACGCATAACGCATAACGCATAACGCATAACGCATAACGCATAACGCATAACGCATAACGCATAACGCATAACGCATAACGCATAACGCATAACGCATAACGCATAACGCATAACGCATAACGCATAACGCATAACGCATAACGCATAACCCATAACGCATAACGCATAACGCATAACGCTTAACGCATAACGCATAACGCATAACGCATAACGCATAACGCATACCGTATAACTCATAACTCATAACGCATAAAGCATAACGCATAACGCCTAACGCATAACGCAAACGCACAACGCATAACGCATAACGCATAATGCATAACGCATAACGCATAACGCAAAACGCAAAATGCATAACGCATATAGCATAACGCATAACGCATAACGCATAACGTATAACGCATAACGCATAACGTATAACTCATAACGCATAACGCATAACGCAAACGTATAACGCACAACGCATAACGCATAACGCAAACGTATTACGCCCAACGCATAACGCATAACGAACAACGCATAACGCATAACGCATAACGCAAACGTATAACGCACAACGCATAACGCATAACGCAAACGTATAACGCATAACGCATAACGCATAACGCATAAAGCATAACGCATAACACATAACGCATAACGCAAACGTATTACGCATAACGCATAACGCATAACGCATAACGCATAACGCATAACGCATGGCGCATAACGCAAAATGAATAACGCATAACGCATAACGCATAACGGATCACGCATAACGCATAAAGCATAACGCATAACGCTTAACGCATAACGTATAACTCATAACGCATAACGCAAAAAGCATAACGCATCACGCATAACGCATAACGCATAACGCATAACGCATAACGCATAACGCATAACGCATAACGCATAACGCATAACGCATAACGCATAACGCATAACGCATAACGCATATGCATAACGCATAACGCATAACGCATAACGCATAATGCATAACGCATAACCCATAAAGCATAACGCCTAACGCAAACGTATAACGCACAACGCATAACGCATAACGCATAACGCATAACGCATAACGCATAACGCATAACGCATAACGCATAACGCATAACGCATAACGCATAACGCATAACGCATAACGCATAACGCATAACGCATAACGCATAACGCATAACGCATAACGCATAACGCATAACGCATAACGCATAACGCATAACGCATAACGCATAACGCATAACGCATAACGCATAACGCATAACGCATAACGCATAACGCATAACGCATAACGCATAACGCATAACGCATAACGCATAACGCATAACGCATAACGCATAACGCATAACGCATAACGCATAACGCATAACGCATAACGCATAACGAATAACGCATAACGCATAACGCATAACGCATAACGCATAACTCATAACGCATAACGCATGGCGCATAACGCAAAATGCATAACGCATAACGCATAACGCATAACGCATAATGGATCACGCATAACGCGTAACGCATAACGCAAAACGCATAACGTATAACGCATAACGCATAACGCATAACGCATAACGCATAACGCATAACGCATACCGCATAACGCATAACGTATAACGCATAACGCATAACGCATAACGCATAACGCATAACGCATAACGCATAACTCATAACGCATAACGCATGGCGCATAACGCAAAATGCATAACGCATAACGCATAACGCCTAACGCATAACGGATCACGCATAACGCATAAAGCCTAACGTATAACGCATAACGCATAACGTATAACGCATAACGCATAACGCATTACGCATAACGCATAACGCATAACGCATAACGCATAACGCATAACGCATAACGCATAACGCATAACGCATAACGCATAACATATAACGCATAACGTATAACGCATAACGCATAACGTATTACGCATAACGCATAACGCATAACGCATAACGCATAACGCATAACGGATAACGCATAACGCATAACGCAAACGTATAACGCACAACGCATAACGCATAACGCATAACGCATAACGTATAACTCATAACGCATAACGCAAAAAGCATAACGCATCACGCATAACGCATAACGCATAACGCATATGCATAACGCATAACGCATAACGCATAACGCATAATGCATAACGCATAACCCATAAAGCATAACGCCGAACGCAAACGTATAACGCACAACGCATAACGCATAACGCATAACACATAACGCATTACGCATAACGCATAACGCATAACGCATAACGCATAACGCATAACGCATAACGCATAACACATAACGCATAACGCATAACGCATAACGTTAACGCATAACGCATATGCATAACGCATAACGCATAACGCATAACGCATAATGCATAACGCATAACGCATAACGCCTAACGCATAACGCATAACGTATAACGCATAACGCATAACGCATAACGCATAACGCATAACGCATAACGCATAACGGATAACGCATAACGCATAACGCAAACGTATAACGCACAACGCATAACGCATAACGCATAACGCATAACGCATAACGCATAACGCATATAGCATATCGCATAACGCATAACGCATAACGCATAACGCATACTGATCACGCATAACGCATAAAGCATAACGCATAACGCTTAACCCATAACGTATAACTCATAACGCATAACGCAAAAAGCATAACGCATAACGCATAACGCATAACGCATAACGCATAACGCATAACGCATAACGCATAACGCATAACGCATAACGCATAACGCATAACGCATAACGCATAACGCATAACGCATAACGCATAACGCATAACGCATAACGCATAACGCATAACGCATAACGCATAACGCATAACGCATAACGCATAACGCATAACGCATAACGCATAACGCATAACGCATAACGCATAACGCATAACGCATAACGCATAACGCATAACGCATAACGCATAACGCATAACGCATAACGCATAACGCATAACGCATAACGCATAACGCATAACGCATAACGCATAACGCATAACGCATAACGTATAACGCATAACGCATAACGCATAACGCATAACTCATAACGCACAACGCATAACGCATAACGCATAACGCATAACGCATAACGCATAACGCATAACGCATAACGCATAACGCATAACGCATAACGTATAACGCATAACGCATAAAGCATAACGCATAACGCTTAACGCATAACGTATAACTCATAACGCATAACGCAAAAAGCATAACGCATAACGCATAACGCATAACGCATAACGAACAACGCATAACGCATAACGCATAACGTATAACGCATAACGCATAACGCATAAAGCATAACGCATAACGCTTAACCCATAACGCATAACGCATAACGCATAACGCATAACGCATAACGCATAACGCATAACGTATAACGCATAACGCATAACGCATAACGCATAACGCATAACGTATAACGCATAACGCATAACGCATAACGCATAACGCATAACGCATAACGTATAACGCATAACGCATAACTCATAACGCATAACGCATGGCGCATAACGCAAAATGCATTACGCATAACGCCTAACGCATAACGGATCACGCATAACGCATAAACCATAACGCATAACGCTTAACGCATAACGTATAACTCATAACGCATAACGCATAACGCATAACGCAAAAAGCATAACGCATCACGCATAACGCATCACGCATAACGCATAACGCATAACGCATAACGCATAACGCATAACGCATAACGCATAACGCATAACGCATAACGCATAACGCAAAACGCATAACGCATAACGCATAACGCATAACGCATAACGCATAACGGATAACGCATAACGCATAACGTATAACGCATAACGCATAACGCATAACGCATAACGCATAACTCATAACGCATAACGCATGGCGCATAACGCATAACGCATAACGCATAACGCATAACGCATAACGCATAACGCATAACATATAACGCATAACGTATAACGCATAACGCATAACGTATAACTCATAACGCATAACGCATAAAGCATAACGCAAAAGGCATAACGCATAACGTTAACGCATAACGCATAACGCATAACGCATAACGCATAACGTATAACGCATAACGCATAACGCATAACGCATAACGCACAACGCATAACTCATAACGCACAACGCATAACGCATAACGCATAACGCATAACGCATAACGCATAACGCATAACGCATAACGTATAACGCATAACGCATAAAGCATAACGCATAACGCTTAATGCATAACGTATAACTCATAACGCATAACGCATAACGCATAACGCATAACGCATAACGCATAACGCATAACGCATAACGCAAAACGCATAACGCATAACGCAAAACGCATAACGCATAACGCATAACGCATAACGCATAACGCATAACGCATAACGCATAACGCATAACGCATAACGCATAACGCATAACGCATAACGCATAACGTATAACGCATAACGCATAACGCATAACGCATTACGCATAGCGCATAACGCATAACGCATAACGCATCACGCATAACGCATAACGCATAACGCATAACGCATAACGAACAACGCATAACGCATAACGCATAACGTATAACGCATAACGCATAAAGCATAACGCATAACGCTTAACGCATAACGCATAACGCATAACGCATAACGCATAACGCATAACGTATAACGCATAACGCATAACGCATAACGCATAACTCATAACGCACAACGCATAACGCATAACGCATAACGCATAACGCATAACGCATAACGCATAACGCATAACGCATAACGCATAACGTATAACGCATAACGCATAAAGCATAACGCATAACGCTTAACGCATAACGTATAACTCATAACGCATAACGCAAAAAGCATAACGCATAACGCATAACGCATAACGCATAACGAACAACGCATAACGCATAACGCATAACGTATAACGCATAACGCATAACGCATAAAGCATAACGCATAACGCTTAACCCATAACGCATAACGCATAACGCATAACGCATAACGCATAACGCATAACGCATAACGCATAACGCATAACGCATAACGCATAACGCATAACGCATAACGTATAACGCATAACGCATAACGCATAACGCATAACGCATAACGCATAACGTATAACGCATAACGCATAACTCATAACGCATAACGCATGGCGCATAACGCAAAATGCATTACGCATAACGCCTAACGCATAACGGATCACGCATAACGCATAAACCATAACGCATAACGCTTAACGCATAACGTATAACTCATAACGCATAACGCATAACGCATAACGCAAAAAGCATAACGCATCACGCATAACGCATCACGCATAACGCATAACGCATAACGCATAACGCATAACGCATAACGCATAACGCATAACGCATAACGCATAACGCATAACGCAAAACGCATAACGCATAACGCATAACGCATAACGCATAACGCATAACGGATAACGCATAACGCATAACGTATAACGCATAACGCATAACGCATAACGCATAACGCATAACTCATAACGCATAACGCATGGCGCATAACGCATAACGCATAACGCATAACGCATAACGCATAACGCATAACGCATAACATATAACGCATAACGTATAACGCATAACGCATAACGTATAACTCATAACGCATAACGCATAAAGCATAACGCAAAAGGCATAACGCATAACGTTAACGCATAACGCATAACGCATAACGCATAACGCATAACGTATAACGCATAACGCATAACGCATAACGCATAACGCACAACGCATAACTCATAACGCACAACGCATAACGCATAACGCATAACGCATAACGCATAACGCATAACGCATAACGCATAACGTATAACGCATAACGCATAAAGCATAACGCATAACGCTTAATGCATAACGTATAACTCATAACGCATAACGCATAACGCATAACGCATAACGCATAACGCATAACGCATAACGCATAACGCATAACGCAAAACGCATAACGCATAACGCAAAACGCATAACGCATAACGCATAACGCATAACGCATAACGCATAACGCATAACGCATAACGCATAACGCATAACGCATAACGCATAACGCATAACGCATAACGTATAACGCATAACGCATAACGCATAACGCATTACGCATAGCGCATAACGCATAACGCATAACGCATCACGCATAACGCATAACGCATAACGCATAACGCATAACGAACAACGCATAACGCATAACGCATAACGTATAACGCATAACGCATAAAGCATAACGCATAACGCTTAACGCATAACGCATAACGCATAACGCATAACGCATAACGCATAACGCATAACGCATAACGCACAACGCATAACGCATAACGCATAACGCATAACGCATAACGCATAACGCATAACGCATAACGCATAACGCATAACGCATAACGCATAACGCATAACGCATAACGCATAACGCATAACGCATAACGCATAACGCATAACGCATAACGCATAACGCATAACGCATAACGCATAACGTATAACGCATAACGCATAACGCATAACGCATAACGCATAACTCATAACGCATAACGCATGGCGCATAACGCATAACGCATAACGCATAACGCATAACGCATAACGCATAACGCATAACGCATAACGCATAACGCATAACGCATATCGAATAACGCATAACTCATACCGTATAACGCATAACGCATAACGCATAAAGCATAAAGCATAACGCATAACGCATAACGCAAACGTATTACGCCCAACGCATAACGCATAACGAACAACGCATAACGCATAACGCATAACGCAAACGTATAACGCACAACGCATAACGCATAACGCAAACGTATAACGCATAACGCATAACGCATAACGCATAAAGCATAACGCATAACACATAACGCATAACGCAAACGTATTACGCATAACGCATAACGCATAACGCATAACGCAAAATGCATAACGCATAACGCATAACGCATAACGCATAACGCATAACGCATAACGCATAAAGCATAACGCATAACGGACAACGCATAACGCATAACGCAAACGTATAACGCACAACGCATAACGCATAACGCATAACGCATAACGCATAACGCATAACGCATAACGCATAACGCATAACGCATAACGCACAACGCACAACGCATAACGCATAACGCATAACGCATAACGCATAACGCATAACGCATAACGCATAACGCATAACGCATAACGCATAACGCATAACGCATAACGCATAACGCATAACGCATAACGCATAACGCATAACGCATAACGCATAACGCATAACGCATAACGCATAACGTATAACGCATAACGCATAACGCATAACGCATAACGCATAACTCATAACGCATAACGCATGGCGCATAACGCATAACGCATAACGCATAACGCATAACGCATAACGCATAACGCATAACGCATAACGCATAACGCATAACGCATAACGCATAACGCAAAACGCATAACGCAAAACGCATAACGCATAACGCATAACGCATAACGCATAACGCATAACGCATAACGCATAACGCATAACGCATAACGCATAACGCATAACGCATATGCATAACGCATAACGCATAACGCATAACGCATAATGCATAACGCATAACGCATAACGCCTAACGCATAACGCATAACGTATAACGCATAACGCATAACGCATAACGCATAACGCATAACGCATAACGCATAACGGATAACGCATAACGCATAACGCAAACGTATAACGCACAACGCATAACGCATAACGCATAACGCATAACGCATAACGCATATAGCATATCGCATAACGCATAACGCATAACGCATAACGCATAACGCATACTGATCACGCATAACGCATAAAGCATAACGCATAACGCTTAACCCATAACGTATAACTCATAACGCATAACGCAAAAAGCATAACGCATAACGCATAACGCATAACGCTTAACGCATAACGCATAACGCATAACGCATAACGCATAACGCATAACGCATAACGCATAACGCATAACGCATAACGCATAACGCATAACGCATAACGCATAACGCATAACGCATAACGCATAACGCATAACGCATAACGCATAACGCATAACGCATAACGCATAACGCATAACGCATAACGTATAACGCATAACGCATAACGCATAACGCATAACTCATAACGCACAACGCATAACGCATAACGCATAACGCATAACGCATAACGCATAACGCATAACGCATAACGTATAACGCATAACGCATAAAGCATAACACATAACGCTTAACGCATAACGTATAACT
Organism: Lasioglossum morio; assembly: GCA_916610235.2. Classification (NCBI taxonomy): domain Eukaryota; kingdom Metazoa; phylum Arthropoda; class Insecta; order Hymenoptera; family Halictidae; genus Lasioglossum; species Lasioglossum morio. The sequence goes on along the minus strand of CAKAJA020000325.1, from coordinate 41,928 downwards.
CATAACGCATAACGCAAAAAGCATAACGCATAACGCATAACGCATAACGAACAACGCATAACGCATAACGCATAACGTATAACGCATAACGCATAACGCATAAAGCATAACGCATAACGCTTAACCCATAACGCATAACGCATAACGCATAACGCATAACGCATAACGCATAACGCATAACGCATAACGCATAACGCATAACGCATAACGCATAACGCATAACGCATAACGCATAACGTATAACGCATAACGCATAACGCATAACGCATAACGCATAACGCATAACGCATAACGCATAACGTATAACGCATAACGCATAACGCATAACGCATAACTCATAACGCATAACGCATGGCGCATAACGCAAAATGCATAACGCATAACGCCTAACGCATAACGGATCACGCATAACGCATAAACCATAACGCATAACGCTTAACGCATAACGTATAACTCATAACGCATAACGCATAACGCATAACGCAAAAAGCATAACGCATCACGCATAACGCATAACGCATAACGCATAACGCATAACGCATAACGCATAACGCATAACGCATAACGCATAACGCATAACGCATAACGCATAACGCATAACGCATAACGCAAAACGCATAACGCATAACGCATAACGCATAACGCATAACGCATAACGGATAACGCATAACGCATAACGCATAACGCATAACGCATAACGCATAACGCATAACGCATAACTCATAACGCATAACGCTTGGCGCATAACGCATAACGCATAACGCATAACGCATAACGCATAACGCATAACGCATAACGCATAACATATAACGCATAACGTATAACGCATAACGCATAACGCATAACGCATAACGCATAACGTATAACGCATAACGCATAACGCATAACGCATAACGCATAACGCACAACGCATAACTCATAACGCACAACGCATAACGCATAACGCATAACGCATAACGCATAACGCATAACGCATAACGCATAACGTATAACGCATAACGCATAAAGCATAACGCATAACGCTTAACGCATAACGTATAACTCATAACGCATAACGCATAACGCATAACGCATAACGCATAACGCATAACGCATAACGCATAACGCATAACGCAAAACGCATAACGCATAACGCAAAACGCATAACGCATAACGCATAACGCATAACGCATAACGCATAACGCATAACGCATAACGCATAACGCATAACGGATAACGCATAACGCATAACGCATAACGCATAACGCATAACGTATAACGCATAACGCATAACGCATAACGCATTACGCATATCGCATAACGCATAACGCATAACGCATCACGCATAACGCATAACGCATAACGCATAACGCATAACGAACAACGCATAACGCATAACGCATAACGTATAACGCATAACGCATAAAGCATAACGCATAACGCTTAACGCATAACGCATAACGCATAACGCATAACGCATAACGCATAACGCATAACGCATAACGCATAACGCATATAGCATATCGCATAACGCATAACGCATAACGCATAACGCATAACGCATAACGCATAACGCATGGCGCATAACGCAAAATGAATAACGCATAACGCATAACGCATAACGGATCACGCATAACGCATAAAGCATAACGCATAACGCTTAACGCATAACGTATAACTCATAACGCATAACGCAAAAAGCATAACGCATCACGCATAACGCATAACGCATAACGCATAACGCATAACGCATAACGCATAACGCATAACGCATAACGCATAACGCATAACGCATAACGCATAACGCATAACGCATAACGCATATGCATAACGCATAACGCATAACCCATAACGCATAATGCATAACGCATAACCCATAAAGCATAACGCCTAACGCAAACGTATAACGCACAACGCATATCGCATAACGCATAACGCATAACGCATAACGCATAACGCATAACGCATAACGCAAAACGCATAACGCATAACGGATAACGCATAACGCATAACGCATAACGCATAACGCATAACGCATAACGCATAACGCATAACGCATAACGCATAACGCATAACGCATAACGCATAACGCATAACGCATAACGCATAACGCATTACGCATAACGCATAACGCATAACGCATAACGCATAACGCATAACGCATAACGCATAACGCATAACGCATAACGCATAACGCATAACGCATAACGCATAACGCATATGCATAACGCATAACGCATAACCCATAACGCATAACGCATAACGCACAACGCACAACGCATAACGCATAACGCATAACGCATAACGCATAACGCATAACGCAAAACGCATAACGCATAACGCATAACGCATAACGCATAACGCATAACGCATAACGCATAACGCATAACGCATAACGCATAACGCATAACGCATAACGCATAACGCATAACGTATAACGCATAACGCATAACGCATAACGCATTACGCATAGCGCATAACGCATAACGCATAACGCATCACGCATAACGCATAACGCATAACGCATAACGCATAACGAACAACGCATAACGCATAACGCATAACGTATAACGCATAACGCATAAAGCATAACGCATAACGCTTAACGCATAACGCATAACGCATAACGCATAACGCATAACGCATAACGCATAACGCATAACGCATAACGCATAACGCATAACGCATAACGCATAACGCATAACGCATAACGCATAACGCATAACGCATAACGCATAACGCATAACGCATAACGCATAACGCATAACGCATAACGCATAACGCATAACGCATAACGCATAACGCATAACGCATAACGCATAACGCATAACGCATAACGCATAACGTATAACGCATAACGCATAACGCATAACGCATAACGCATAACTCATAACGCATAACGCATGGCGCATAACGCATAACGCATAACGCATAACGCATAACGCATAACGCATAACGCATAACGCATAACGCATAACGCATATCGAATAACGCATAACTCATACCGTATAACGCATAACGCATAACGCATAAAGCATAAAGCATAACGCATAACGCATAACGCAAACGTATTACGCCCAACGCATAACGCATAACGAACAACGCATAACGCATAACGCATAACGCAAACGTATAACGCACAACGCATAACGCATAACGCAAACGTATAACGCATAACGCATAACGCATAACGCATAAAGCATAACGCATAACACATAACGCATAACGCAAACGTATTACGCATAACGCATAACGCATAACGCATAACGCAAAATGCATAACGCATAACGCATAACGCATAACGCATAACGCATAACGCATAACGCATAAAGCATAACGCATAACGGACAACGCATAACGCATAACGCAAACGTATAACGCACAACGCATAACGCATAACGCATAACGCATAACGCATAACGCATAACGCATAACGCATAACGCATAACGCATAACGCACAACGCACAACGCATAACGCATAACGCATAACGCATAACGCATAACGCATAACGCATAACGCATAACGCATAACGCATAACGCATAACGCATAACGCATAACGCATAACGCATAACGCATAACGCATAACGCATAACGCATAACGCATAACGCATAACGCATAACGCATAACGCATAACGTATAACGCATAACGCATAACGCATAACGCATAACGCATAACTCATAACGCATAACGCATGGCGCATAACGCATAACGCATAACGCATAACGCATAACGCATAACGCATAACGCATAACGCATAACGCATAACGCATAACGCATAACGCATAACGCATAACGCATAACGCAAAACGCATAACGCATAACGCATAACGCATAACGCATAACGCATAACGCATAACGCATAACGCATAACGCATAACGCATAACGCATAACGCATATGCATAACGCATAACGCATAACGCATAACGCATAATGCATAACGCATAACGCATAACGCCTAACGCATAACGCATAACGTATAACGCATAACGCATAACGCATAACGCATAACGCATAACGCATAACGCATAACGGATAACGCATAACGCATAACGCAAACGTATAACGCACAACGCATAACGCATAACGCATAACGCATAACGCATAACGCATATAGCATATCGCATAACGCATAACGCATAACGCATAACGCATAACGCATACTGATCACGCATAACGCATAAAGCATAACGCATAACGCTTAACCCATAACGTATAACTCATAACGCATAACGCAAAAAGCATAACGCATAACGCATAACGCATAACGCTTAACGCATAACGCATAACGCATAACGCATAACGCATAACGCATAACGCATAACGCATAACGCATAACGCATAACGCATAACGCATAACGCATAACGCATAACGCATAACGCATAACGCATAACGCATAACGCATAACGCATAACGCATAACGCATAACGCATAACGCATAACGCATAACGCATAACGTATAACGCATAACGCATAACGCATAACGCATAACTCATAACGCACAACGCATAACGCATAACGCATAACGCATAACGCATAACGCATAACGCATAACGCATAACGTATAACGCATAACGCATAAAGCATAACACATAACGCTTAACGCATAACGTATAACTCATAACGCATAACGCAAAAAGCATAACGCATAACGCATAACGCATAACGAACAACGCATAACGCATAACGCATAACGTATAAAGCATAACGCATAACGCATAAAGCATAACGCATAACGCTTAACCCATAACGCATAACGCATAACGCATAACGCATAACGCATAACGCATAACGCATAACGCATAACGCATAACGCATAACGCATAACGCATAACGCATAACGCATAACGCATAACGTATAACGCATAACGCATAACGCATAACGCATAACGCATAACGCATAACGCATAACGCATAACGTATAACGCATAACGCATAACGCATAACGCATAACTCATAACGCATAACGCATGGCGCATAACGCAAAATGCATAACGCATAACGCCTAACGCATAACGGATCACGCATAACGCATAAACCATAACGCATAACGCTTAACGCATAACGTATAACTCATAACGCATAACGCATAACGCATAACGCAAAAAGCATAACGCATCACGCATAACGCATAACGCATAACGCATAACGCATAACGCATAACGCATAACGCATAACGCATAACGCATAACGCATAACGCATAACGCATAACGCATAACGCATAACGCAAAACGCATAACGCATAACGCATAACGCATAACGCATAACGCATAACGGATAACGCATAACGCATAACGTATAACGCATAACGCATAACGCATAACGCATAACGCATAACGCATAACTCATAACGCATAACGCTTGGCGCATAACGCATAACGCATAACGCATAACGCATAACGCATAACGCATAACGCATAACGCATAACATATAACGCATAACGTATAACGCATAACGCATAACGCATAACGCATAACGCATAACGTATAACGCATAACGCATAACGCATAACGCATAACGCATAACGCACAACGCATAACTCATAACGCACAACGCATAACGCATAACGCATAACGCATAACGCATAACGCATAACGCATAACGCATAACGTATAACGCATAACGCATAAAGCATAACGCATAACGCTTAACGCATAACGTATAACTCATAACGCATAACGCATAACGCATAACGCATAACGCATAACGCATAACGCATAACGCATAACGCATAACGCAAAACGCATAACGCATAACGCAAAACGCATAACGCATAACGCATAACGCATAACGCATAACGCATAACGCATAACGCATAACGCATAACGCATAACGGATAACGCATAACGCATAACGCATAACGCATAACGCATAACGTATAACGCATAACGCATAACGCATAACGCATTACGCATAGCGCATAACGCATAACGCATAACGCATCACGCATAACGCATAACGCATAACGCATAACGCATAACGAACAACGCATAACGCATAACGCATAACGTATAACGCATAACGCATAAAGCATAACGCATAACGCTTAACGCATAACGCATAACGCATAACGCATAACGCATAACGCATAACGCATAACGCATAACGCATAACGCATATAGCATATCGCATAACGCATAACGCATAACGCATAACGCATAACGCATAACGCATAACGCATGGCGCATAACGCAAAATGAATAACGCATAACGCATAACGGATCACGCATAACGCATAAAGCATAACGCATAACGCTTAACGCATAACGTATAACTCATAACGCATAACGCAAAAAGCATAACGCATCACGCATAACGCATAACGCATAACGCATAACGCATAACGCATAACGCATAACGCATAACGCATAACGCATAACGCATAACGCATAACGCATAACGCATAACGCATAACGCATATGCATAACGCATAACGCATAACCCATAACGCATAATGCATAACGCATAACCCATAAAGCATAACGCCTAACGCAAACGTATAACGCACAACGCATATCGCATAACGCATAACGCATAACGCATAACGCATAACGCATAACGCATAACGCATAACGCAAAACGCATAACGCATAACGGATAACGCATAACGCATAACGCATAACGCATAACGCATAACGCATAACGCATAACGCATAACGCATAACGCATAACGCATAACGCATAACGCATAACGCATAACGCATAACGCATAACGCATTACGCATAACGCATAACGCATAACGCATAACGCATAACGCATAACGCATAACGCATAACGCATAACGCATAACGCATAACGCATAACGCATAACGCATAACGCATAACGCATATGCATAACGCATAACGCATAACCCATAACGCATAATGCATAACGCATAACCCATAAAGCATAACGCCTAACGCAAACGTATAACGCACAACGCATATCGCATAACGCATAACGCATAACGCATAACGCATAACGCATAACGCATAACGCATAACGCATAACGCATAACGCATAACGCATAACGCATAACGCATAACGCATAACGCATAACGCATAACGCATAACGCATAACGCATAACGCATAACGCATAACGCATAACGCATAACGCATAACGCATAACGCATAACGCATAACGCATAACGCATAACGCATAACGCATAACGCATAACGCATAACGCATAACGCATAACGCATAACGCATAACGCATAACGCATAACGCATAACGCATAACGCATAACGCATAACGCATAACGCATAACGCATAACGCATAACGCATAACGCATAACGCATAACGTATAACGCATAACGCATAACGCATAACGCATAACGCATAACTCATAACGCATAACGCATGGCGCATAACGCATAACGCATAACGCATAACGCATAACGCATAACGCATAACGCATAACGCATAACGCATAACGCATAACGCATATCGAATAACGCATAACTCATACCGTATAACGCATAACGCATAACGCATAAAGCATAAAGCATAACGCATAACGCATAACGCAAACGTATTACGCCCAACGCATAACGCATAACGAACAACGCATAACGCATAACGCATAACGCAAACGTATAACGCACAACGCATAACGCATAACGCAAACGTATAACGCATAACGCATAACGCATAACGCATAAAGCATAACGCATAACACATAACGCATAACGCAAACGTATTACGCATAACGCATAACGCATAACGCATAACGCAAAATGCATAACGCATAACGCATAACGCATAACGCATAACGCATAACGCATAAAGCATAACGCATAACGGACAACGCATAACGCATAACGCAAACGTATAACGCACAACGCATAACGCATAACGCATAACGCATAACGCATAACGCATAACGCATAACGCATAACGCATAACGCATAACGCACAACGCACAACGCATAACGCATAACGCATAACGCATAACGCATAACGCATAACGCATAACGCATAACGCATAACGCATAACGCATAACGCATAACGCATAACGCATAACGCATAACGCATAACGCATAACGCATAACGCATAACGCATAACGCATAACGCATAACGCATAACGTATAACGCATAACGCATAACGCATAACGCATAACGCATAACTCATAACGCATAACGCATGGCGCATAACGCATAACGCATAACGCATAACGCATAACGTATAACGCATAACGCATAACGCATAACGCATAACGCCTAACGCATAACGCATAACGTATAACGCATAACGCATAACGCATAACGCATAACGCATAACGCATAACGCATAACGGATAACGCATAACGCATAACGCAAACGTATAACGCACAACGCATAACGCATAACGCATAACGCATAACGCATAACGCATATAGCATATCGCATAACGCATAACGCATAACGCATAACGCATAACGCATACTGATCACGCATAACGCATAAAGCATAACGCATAACGCTTAACCCATAACGTATAACTCATAACGCATAACGCAAAAAGCATAACGCATAACGCATAACGCATAACGCTTAACGCATAACGCATAACGCATAACGCATAACGCATAACGCATAACGCATAACGCATAACGCATAACGCATAACGCATAACGCATAACGCATAACGCATAACGCATAACGCATAACGCATAACGCATAACGCATAACGCATAACGCATAACGCATAACGCATAACGTATAACGCATAACGCATAACGCATAACGCATAACTCATAACGCACAACGCATAACGCATAACGCATAACGCATAACGCATAACGCATAACGCATAACGCATAACGTATAACGCATAACGCATAAAGCATAACGCATAACGCTTAACGCATAACGTATAACTCATAACGCATAACGCAAAAAGCATAACGCATAACGCATAACGCATAACGAACAACGCATAACGCATAACGCATAACGTATAACGCATAACGCATAACGCATAAAGCATAACGCATAACGCTTAACCCATAACGCATAACGCATAACGCAAAAAGCATAACGCATCACGCATAACGCATAACGCATAACGCATAACGCATAACGCATAACGCATAACGCATAACGCATAACGCATAACGCATAACGCATAACGCATAACGCATAACGCATAACGCATAACGCATATGCATAACGCATAACGCATAACCCATAACGCATAATGCATAACGCATAACCCATAAAGCATAACGCCTAACGCAAACGTATAACGCACAACGCATATCGCATAACGCATAACGCATAACGCATAACGCATAACGCATAACGCATAACGCAAAACGCATAACGCATAACGGATAACGCATAACGCATAACGCATAACGCATAACGCATAACGCATAACGCATAACGCATAACGCATAACGCATAACGCATAACGCATAACGCATAACGCATAACGCATAACGCATAACGCATTACGCATAACGCATAACGCATAACGCATAACGCATAACGCATAACGCATAACGCATAACGCATAACGCATAACGCATAACGCATAACGCATAACGCATAACGCATATGCATAACGCATAACGCATAACCCATAACGCATAATGCATAACGCATAACCCATAAAGCATAACGCCTAACGCAAACGTATAACGCACAACGCATATCGCATAACGCATAACGCATAACGCATAACGCATAACGCATAACGCATAACGCATAACGCATAACGCATAACGCATAACGCATAACGCATAACGCATAACGCATAACGCATAACGCATAACGCATAACGCATAACGCATAACGCATAACGCATAACGCATAACGCATAACGCATAACGCATAACGCATAACGCATAACGCATAACGCATAACGCATAACGCATAACGCATAACGCATAACGCATAACGCATAACGCATAACGCATAACGCATAACGCATAACGCATAACGCATAACGCATAACGCATAACGCATAACGCATAACGCATAACGCATAACGTATAACGCATAACGCATAACGCATAACGCATAACGCATAACTCATAACGCATAACGCATGGCGCATAACGCATAACGCATAACGCATAACGCATAACGCATAACGCATAACGCATAACGCATAACGCATAACGCATAACGCATATCGAATAACGCATAACTCATACCGTATAACGCATAACGCATAACGCATAAAGCATAAAGCATAACGCATAACGCATAACGCAAACGTATTACGCCCAACGCATAACGCATAACGAACAACGCATAACGCATAACGCATAACGCAAACGTATAACGCACAACGCATAACGCATAACGCAAACGTATAACGCATAACGCATAACGCATAACGCATAAAGCATAACGCATAACACATAACGCATAACGCAAACGTATTACGCATAACGCATAACGCATAACGCATAACGCAAAATGCATAACGCATAACGCATAACGCATAACGCTTAACGCATAACGCATAACGCATAACGCATAACGCATAACGCATAACGCATAACGCATAACGCATAACGCATAACGCATAACGCATAACGCATAACGCATAACGCATAACGCATAACGCATAACGCATAACGCATAACGCATAACGCATAACGCATAACGCATAACGTATAACGCATAACGCATAACGCATAACGCATAACTCATAACGCACAACGCATAACGCATAACGCATAACGCATAACGCATAACGCATAACGCATAACGTATAACGCATAACGCATAAAGCATAACGCATAACGCTTAACGCATAACGTATAACTCATAACGCATAACGCAAAAAGCATAACGCATAACGCATAACGCATAACGAATAACGCATAACGCATAACGCATAACGTATAACGCATAACGCATAACGCATAAAGCATAACGCATAACGCTTAACCCATAACGCATAACGCATAACGCATAACGCATAACGCATAACGCATAACGCATAACGCATAACGCATAACGCATAACGCATAACGCATAACGCATAACGCATAACGCATAACGTATAACGCATAACGCATAACGCATAACGCATAACGCATAACGCATAACGCATAACGCATAACGTATAACGCATAACGCATAACGCATAACGCATAACTCATAACGCATAACGCATGGCGCATAACGCAAAATGCATAACGCATAACGCCTAACGCATAACGGATCACGCATAACGCATAAACCATAACGCATAACGCTTAACGCATAACGTATAACTCATAACGCATAACGCATAACGCATAACGCAAAAAGCATAACGCATCACGCATAACGCATAACGCATAACGCATAACGCATAACGCATAACGCATAACGCATAACGCATAACGCATAACGCATAACGCATAACGCATAACGCATAACGCATAACGCAAAACGCATAACGCATAACGCATAACGCATAACGCATAACGCATAACGGATAACGCATAACGCATAACGTATAACGCATAACGCATAACGCATAACGCATAACGCATAACTCATAACGCATAACGCTTGGCGCATAACGCATAACGCATAACGCATAACGCATAACGCATAACGCATAACGCATAACGCATAACATATAACGCATAACGTATAACGCATAACGCATAACGCATAACGCATAACGCATAACGTATAACGCATAACGCATAACGCATAACGCATAACGCATAACGCACAACGCATAACTCATAACGCACAACGCATAACGCATAACGCATAACGCATAACGCATAACGCATAACGCATAACGCATAACGTATAACGCATAACGCATAAAGCATAACGCATAACGCTTAACGCATAACGTATAACTCATAACGCATAACGCATAACGCATAACGCATAACGCATAACGCATAACGCATAACGCATAACGCATAACGCAAAACGCATAACGCATAACGCAAAACGCATAACGCATAACGCATAACGCATAACGCATAACGCATAACGCATAACGCATAACGCATAACGCATAACGGATAACGCATAACGCATAACGCATAACGCATAACGCATAACGTATAACGCATAACGCATAACGCATAACGCATTACGCATAGCGCATAACGCATAACGCATAACGCATCACGCATAACGCATAACGCATAACGCATAACGCATAACGAACAACGCATAACGCATAACGCATAACGTATAACGCATAACGCATAAAGCATAACGCATAACGCTTAACGCATAACGCATAACGCATAACGCATAACGCATAACGCATAACGCATAACGCATAACGCATAACGCATATAGCATATCGCATAACGCATAACGCATAACGCATAACGCATAACGCATAACGCATAACGCATGGCGCATAACGCAAAATGAATAACGCATAACGCATAACGGATCACGCATAACGCATAAAGCATAACGCATAACGCTTAACGCATAACGTATAACTCATAACGCATAACGCAAAAAGCATAACGCATCACGCATAACGCATAACGCATAACGCATAACGCATAACGCATAACGCATAACGCATAACGCATAACGCATAACGCATAACGCATAACGCATAACGCATAACGCATAACGCATATGCATAACGCATAACGCATAACCCATAACGCATAATGCATAACGCATAACCCATAAAGCATAACGCCTAACGCAAACGTATAACGCACAACGCATATCGCATAACGCATAACGCATAACGCATAACGCATAACGCATAACGCATAACGCAAAACGCATAACGCATAACGGATAACGCATAACGCATAACGCATAACGCATAACGCATAACGCATAACGCATAACGCATAACGCATAACGCATAACGCATAACGCATAACGCATAACGCATAACGCATAACGCATAACACATTACGCATAACGCATAACGCATAACGCATAACGCATAACGCATAACGCATAACGCATAACGCATAACGCATAACGCATAACGCATAACGCATAACGCATAACGCATATGCATAACGCATAACGCATAACCCATAACGCATAATGCATAACGCATAACCCATAAAGCATAACGCCTAACGCAAACGTATAACGCACAACGCATATCGCATAACGCATAACGCATAACGCATAACGCATAACGCATAACGCATAACGCATAACGCATAACGCATAACGCATAACGCATAACGCATAACGCATAACGCATAACGCATAACGCATATGCATAACGCATAACGCATAACGCATAACGCATAATGCATAACGCATAACCCATAAAGCATAACGCCTAACGCAAACGTATAACGCACAACGCATAACGCATAACGCATAACGCATAACGCATAACGCATAACGCATAACGCATAACGCATAACGCATAACGCATAACGCATAACGCATAACGCATAACGCATAACGCATAACGCATAACGTATAACGCATAACGCATAACGCATAACGCATAACGCATAACTCATAACGCATAACGCATGGCGCATAACGCAAAATGCATAACGCATAACGCATAACGCATAACGCATACCGCATAACGCATAACGTATAACGCATAACGCATAACGCATAACGCATAACGCATAACGCATAACGCATAACGCATAACGCATAAAGCATAACGCATAACGCATAACGCATAACGCATAACGCATAACGTATAACGCATAACGCATAACGTATAACTCATAACGCATAACGCATAAAGCATAACGCAAAAGGCATAACGCATAACGTTAACGCATAACGCATAACGCATAACGCATAACGCATAACGCATAACGCATAACGCATAACGCATAACGCATAACGCATAACGCATAACGCATAACGCATAACGTATAACGCATAACGCATAACGTATAACTCATAACGCATAACGCATAACGCATAACGCATAACGCATAAAGCATAACGCAAAAGGCATAACGCATAACGTTAACGCATAACGCATAACGCATAACGTATAACGCATAACGCATAACGTATAACTCATAACGCATAAAGCATAACGCAAAAGGCATAACGCATAACGTTAACGCATAACGCATAACGCATAACGCATAACGCATAACGCATAACGCATAACGCATAACGCATAACGCATAACGACTAACGCATAACGTATAACGCATAACGCATAACGCATAACGCATAACGCATTACGCATAACGCATAACGCATAACGCATAACGCATAACGCATAACGCATAACGCATAACGCATAACGCATAACATATAACGCATAACGTATAACGCATAACGCATAACGTATAACTCATAACGGATAACGCATAAAGCATAACGCATAACGCATAACGCATAAAGCATAACGCATAACGCATAACGCATAACGCATAACGCATATCGAATAACGCATAACTCATACCGTATAACGCATAACGCATAACGCATAAAGCATAAAGCATAACGCATAACGCATAACGCATAACGCATAACGCATAACGCATAACGCATAACGCATAACGCATAACGCATAACGCATAACGCATAACGCATAACGCATAACGCATAACGCATAACGTATAACGCATAACGCATAACGTATAACTCATAACGCATAACGCATAACGCATAACGCATAACGCATAAAGCATAACGCAAAAGGCATAACGCATAACGTTAACGCATAACGCATAACGCATAACGCATAACGCATAACGCATAACGCATAACGCATAACGCATAACGCATAACGCATAACGCATAACGCATAACGCGTACCGCATAACGCATAACGTATAACGCATAACGCATAACGCATAACGCATAAAGCATAACGCATAACGCTTAACGCATAACGCATAACGCATAACGCATATAGCATATCGCATAACGCATAACTCATAACGCATAACGCAAAAAGCATAACGCATCACGCATAACGCATAACGCATAACGCATAACGCATAACGCATAACGCATAACGCATAACGCATAACGCATAACGCATAACGCATAACGCATAACGCATAACGCATATGCATAACGCATAACGCATAACCCATAACGCATAATGCATAACGCATAACCCATAAAGCATAACGCCTAACGCAAACGTATAACGCACAACGCATATCGCATAACGCATAACGCATAACGCATAACGCATAACGCATAACGCATATCGAATAACGCATAACTCATACCGTATAACGCATAACGCATAACGCATAAAGCATAAAGCATAACGCATAACGCATAACGCATAACGCATAACGCATAACGCATAACGCATAACGCATAACGCATAACGCATAACGCATAACGCATAACGCATAACGCATAACGCATAACGTATAACGCATAACGCATAACGTATAACTCATAACGCATAACGCATAACGCATAACGCATAACGCATAACGCATAACGCATAACGCATAACGCATAACGCATAACGCATAACGCATAACGCATAACGCATAACGCATAACGCATAACGCATAACGCATAACGCATAACGCATAACGCATAACGCATAACGCATAACGCATAACGCATAACGCATAACGCATAACGCATAACGCATAACGCATAACGCATTACGCATAACGCATAACGCATAACGCATAACGCATAACGCATAACGCATAACGCATAACGCATAACGCATAACGCATAACGCATAACGCATAACGCATAACGCATAACGCATAACGCATAACGCATAACGCATAACGCATAACGCATAACGCATAACGCATAACGCATAACGCATAACGCATAACGCATAACGCATAACGCATAACGCATAACGCATAACGCATAACGCATAACCCATAACGCATAACGCATAACGCATAACGCATAACGCATAACGCTTAACGCATAACGCATAAAGCATAACGCATAACGGACAACGCATAACGCATAACGCAAACGTATAACGCACAACGCATAACGCATAACGCATAACGCATATAGCATATCGCATAACGCATAACGCATAACGCATAACGCATAACGCATAACGCACAACGCATGGCGCATAACGCAAAATGAATAACGCATAACGCATAACGCATAACGGATCACGCATATCGCATAAAGCATAACGCATAACGCTAAACGCATAACGTATAACTCATAACGCATAACGCAAAAAGCATAACGCATCACGCATAACGCATAACGCATAACGCATAACGCATAACGCATAACGCATAACGCATAACGCATAACGCATAACGCATAACGCATAACGCATAACGCATAACGCATAACGCATAACGCATAACGCATAACGCATAACGAACAACGCATAACGCATAACGCATAACGCAAACGTATAACGCACAACGCATAACGCATAACGCAAACGTATAACGCATAACGCATAACGCATAACGCATAAAGCATAACGCATAACACATAACGCATAACGCAAACGTATTACGCATAACGCATAACGCATAACGCATAACGCAAAATGCATAACGCATAACGCATAACGCATAACGCATAACGCATAACGCATAACGCATAAAGCATAACGCATAACGGACAACGCATAACGCATAACGCAAACGTATAACGCACAACGCATAACGCATAACGCATAACGCATAACGCATATAGCATATCGCATAACGCATAACGCATAACGCATAACGCATAACGCATAACGCATAACGCATGGCGCATAACGCAAAATGAATAACGCATAACGCATAACGCATAACGGATCACGCATAACGCATAAAGCATAACGCATAACGCTTAACGCATAACGTATAACTCATAACGCATAACGCAAAAAGCATCACGCATAACGCATAACGCATAACGCATAACGCATAACGCATAACGCATAACGCATAACGCATAACGCATAACGCATAACGCATAACGCATAACGCATAACGCATATGCATAACGCATAACGCATAACGCATAACGCATAATGCATAACGCATAACCCATAAAGCATAACGCCTAACGCAAACGTATATCGCACAACGCATAACGCATAACGCATAACGCATAACGCATAACGCATAACGCATAACGCATAACGCATAACGCATAACGCATAACGCATAACGCATAACGCATAACGCATAACGCATAACGCATAACGCATAACGTATAACGCATAACGCATAACGCATAACGCATAACGCATAACTCATAACGCATAACGCATGGCGCATAACGCAAAATGCATAACGCATAACGCATAACGCATAACGCATACCGCATAACGCATAACGTATAACGCATAACGCATAACGCATAACGCATAACGCATAACGCATAACGCATAACGCATAACGCATAAAGCATAACGCATAACGCATAACGCATAACGCATAACGCATAACGTATAACGCATAACGCATAACGTATAACTCATAACGCATAACGCATAAAGCATAACGCAAAAGGCATAACGCATAACGTTAACGCATAACGCATAACGCATAACGCATAACGCATAACGCATAACGCATAACGCATAACGCATAACGCATAATGCATAACGCATAACGCATAACGCATAACGCATAACGCATAACGTATAACGCATAACGCATAACGTATAACTCATAACGCATAACGCATAACGCATAACGCATAACGCATAAAGCATAACGCAAAAGGCATAACGCATAACGTTAACGCATAACGCATAACGCATAACGTATAACGCATAACGCATAACGTATAACTCATAACGCATAAAGCATAACGCAAAAGGCATAACGCATAACGTTAACGCATAACGCATAACGCATAACGCATAACGCATAACGCATAACGCATAACGCATAACGCATAACGCATAACGCATAACGCATAACGACTAACGCATAACGTATAACGCATAACGCATAACGCATAACGCATAACGCATTACGCATAACGCATAACGCATAACGCATAACGCATAACGCATAACGCATAACGCATAACGCATAACGCATAACGTATAACGCATAACGTATAACGCATAACGCATAACGTATAACTCATAACGCATAACGCATAAAGCATAACGCATAACGCATAACGCATAAAGCATAACGCATAACGCATAACGCATAACGCATAACGCATATCGAATAACGCATAACTCATACCGTATAACGCATAACGCATAACGCATAAAGCATAAAGCATAACGCATAACGCATAACGCATAACGCATAACGCATAACGCATAACGCATAACGCATAACGCATAACGCATAACGCATAACGCATAACGCATAACGCATAACGCATAACGCATAACGTATAACGCATAACGCATAACGTATAACTCATAACGCATAACGCATAACGCATAACGCATAACGCATAAAGCATAACGCAAAAGGCATAACGCATAACGTTAACGCATAACGCATAACGCATAACGCATAACGCATAACGCATAACGCATAACGCATAACGCATAACGCATAACGCATAACGCATAACGCATAACGCGTACCGCATAACGCATAACGTATAACGCATAACGCATAACGCATAACGCATAAAGCATAACGCATAACGCTTAACGCATAACGCATAACGCATAACGCATATAGCATATCGCATAACGCATAACTCATAACGCATAACGCAAAAAGCATAACGCATCACGCATAACGCATAACGCATAACGCATAACGCATAACGCATAACGCATAACGCATAACGCATAACGCATAACGCATAACGCATAACGCATAACGCATAACGCATAACGCATAACGCATATGCATAACGCATAACGCATAACCCATAACGCATAATGCATAACGCATAACCCATAAAGCATAACGCCTAACGCAAACGTATAACGCACAACGCATATCGCATAACGCATAACGCATAACGCATAACGCATAACGCATAACGCATAACGAAAAACGCATAACGCATAACGGATAACGCATAACGCATAACGCATAACGCATAACGCATAACGCATAACGCATAACGCATAACGCATAACGCATAACGCATAACGCATAACGCATAACGCATAACGCATAACGCATAACGCATAACGCATAACGCATAACGCATAACGCATAACGCATAACGCATAACGCATAACGCATAACGCATAACGCATAACGCATAACGCATAACGCATAACGCATAACGCATAACGCATAACGCATAACGCATAACGCATAACGCATAACGCATAACGCATAACGCATAACGCATAACGCATAACGCATAACGCATAACGCATAACGCATAACGCATAACCCATAACGCATAACGCATAACGCATAACGCATAACGCTTAACGCATAACGCATAACGCATAACGCATAACGCATAACGCATAACGCATAACGCATTACGCATAACGCATAACGCATAACGCATAACGCATAACGCATAACGCATAACGCATAACGCATAACGCATAACGCATAACGCATAACGCATAACGCATAACGCATAACGCATAACGCATAACGCATAACGCATAACGCATAACGCATAACGCATAACGCATAACGCATAACGCATAACGCATAACGCATAACGCATAACGCATAACCCATAACGCATAACGCATAACGCATAACGCATAACGCATATCGAATAACGCATAACTCATACCGTATAACGCATAACGCATAACGCATAAAGCATAAAGCATAACGCATAACGCATAACGCATAACGCATAACGCATAACGCATAACGCATAACGCATAACGCCTAACGCATAACGCATAACGCAAACGTATAACGCACAACGCATAACGCATAACGCATAACGCATATAGCATATCGCATAACGCATAACGCATAACGCATAACGCATAACGCATAACGCATAACGCATGGCGCATAACGCAAAATGAATAACGCATACCGCATAACGCATAACGGATCACGCATATCGCATAAAGCATAACGCATAACGCATAACGCATACCGCATAACGCATAACGTATAACGCATAACGCATAACGCATAACGCATAACGCATAACGCATAACGCATAACGCATAACGCATAAAGCATAACGCATAACGCATAACGCATAACGCATAACGCATAACGTATAACGCATAACGCATAACGTATAACTCATAACGCATAACGCATAAAGCATAACGCAAAAGGCATAACGCATAACGTTAACGCATAACGCATAACGCATAACGCATAACGCATAACGCATAACGCATAACGCATAACGCATAACGCATAACGCATAACGCATAACGCATAACGCATAACGCATAACGCATAACGCATAACGCATAACGCATAACATATAACGCATAACGTATAACGCATAACGCATAACGTATAACTCATAACGGATAACGCATAAAGCATAACGCATAACGCATAACGCATAAAGCATAACGCATAACGCATAACGCATAACGCATAACGCATATCGAATAACGCATAACTCATACCGTATAACGCATAACGCATAACGCATAAAGCATAAAGCATAACGCATAACGCATAACGCATAACGCATAACGCATAACGCATAACGCATAACGCATAACGCATAACGCATAACGCATAACGCATAACGCATAACGCATAACGCATAACGCATAACGTATAACGCATAACGCATAACGTATAACTCATAACGCATAACGCATAACGCATAACGCATAACGCATAAAGCATAACGCAAAAGGCATAACGCATAACGTTAACGCATAACGCATAACGCATAACGCATAACGCATAACGCATAACGCATAACGCATAACGCATAACGCATAACGCATAACGCATAACGCATAACGCATAACGCGTACCGCATAACGCATAACGTATAACGCATAACGCATAACGCATAACGCATAAAGCATAACGCATAACGCATAACGCATAACGCATAACGCATAACGCATATAGCATATCGCATAACGCATAACTCATAACGCATAACGCAAAAAGCATAACGCATCACGCATAACGCATAACGCATAACGCATAACGCATAACGCATAACGCATAACGCATAACGCATAACGCATAACGCATAACGCATAACGCATAACGCATAACGCATAAGCATAACGCATAACGCATAACCCATAACGCATAATGCATAACGCATAACCCATAAAGCATAACGCCTAACGCAAACGTATAACGCACAACGCATATCGCATAACGCATAACGCATAACGCATAACGCATAACGCATAACGCATAACGAAAAACGCATAACGCATAACGGATAACGCATAACGCATAACGCATAACGCATAACGCATAACGCATAACGCATAACGCATAACGCATAACGCATAACGCATAACGCATAACGCATAACGCATAACGCATAACGCATAACGCATAACGCATAACGCATAACGCATAACGCATAACGCATAACGCATAACGCATAACGCATAACGCATAACGCATAACGCATAACGCATAACGCATAACGCATAACGCATAACGCATAACGCATAACGCATAACGCATAACGCATAACGCATAACGCATAACGCATAACGCATAACGCATAACGCATAACCCATAACGCATAACGCATAACGCATAACGCATAACGCTTAACGCATAACGCATAACGCATAACGCATAACGCATAACTCATACCGTATAACTCATAACTCATAACGCATAAAGCATAACGCATAACGCCTAACGCATAACGCAAACGCACAACGCATAACGCATAACGCATAATGCATAACGCATAACGCATAACGCATAACGCATAACGCATAACGCATAACGCATAACGCATAACGCATAACGCATATGCATAACGCATAACGCATAACGCATAACGCATAATGCATAACGCATAACCCATAAAGCATAACGCCTTACGCAAACGTATAACGCACAACGCATAACGCATAACGCATAACGCATAACGCATAACGCATAACGCATAACGCATAACGCATAACGCATAACGCATAACGCATAACGCATAACGCATAACGCATAACGCATAACGTATAACGCATAACGCATAACGCATAACGCATAACGCATAACTCATAACGCATAACGCATGGCGCATAACGCAAAATGCATAACGCATAACGCATAACGCATAACGCATACCGCATAACGCATAACGTATAACGCATAACGCATAACGCATAACGCATAACGCATAACGCATAACGCATAACGCATAACGCATAACGCATAAAGCATAACGCATAACGCATAACGCATAACGCATAACGCATAACGTATAACGCATAACGCATAACGTATAACTCATAACGCATAACGCATAAAGCATAACGCAAAAGGCATAACGCATAACGTTAACGCATAACGCATAACGCATAACGCATAACGCATAACGCATAACGCATAACGCATAACGCATAACGCATAACGCATAACGCATAACGCATAACGCATAACGCATAACGCATAACGCATAACGCATAACGCATAACGCATAACGCATAACGCATAACGCATAACATATAACGCATAACGTATAACGCATAACGCATAACGTATAACTCATAACGGATAACGCATAAAGCATAACGCATAACGCATAACGCATAAAGCATAACGCATAACGCATAACGCATAACGCATAACGCATATCGAATAACGCATAACTCATACCGTATAACGCATAACGCATAACGCATAAAGCATAAAGCATAACGCATAACGCATAACGCATAACGCATAACGCATAAAGCATAAAGCATAACGCATAACGCTTAACGCATAACGCATAACGCATAACGCATATAGCATATCGCATAACGCATAACTCATAACGCATAACGCAAAAAGCATAACGCATCACGCATAACGCATAACGCATAACGCATAACGCATAACGCATAACGCATAACGCATAACGCATAACGCATAACGCATAACGCATAACGCATAACGCATAACGCATAACGCATAACGCATAACGCATATGCATAACGCATAACGCATAACCCATAACGCATAATGCATAACGCATAACCCATAAAGCATAACGCCTAACGCAAACGTATAACGCACAACGCATATCGCATAACGCATAACGCATAACGCATAACGCATAACGCATAACGCATAACGAAAAACGCATAACGCATAACGGATAACGCATAACGCATAACGCATAACGCATAACGCATAACGCATAACGCATAACGCATAACGCATAACGCATAACGCATAACGCATAACGCATAACGCATAACGCATAACGCATAACGCATAACGCATAACGCATAACGCATAACGCATAACGCATAACGCATAACGCATAACGCATAACGCATAACGCATAACGCATAACGCATAACGCATAACGCATAACGCATAACGCATAACGCATAACGCATAACGCATAACGCATAACGCATAACGCATAACGCATAACGCATAACGCATAACGCATAACCCATAACGCATAACGCATAACGCATAACGCATAACGCTTAACGCATAACGCATAACGCATAACGCATAACGCATAACTCATACCGTATAACTCATAACTCATAACGCATAAAGCATAACGCATAACGCCTAACGCATAACGCAAACGCACAACGCATAACGCATAACGCATAATGCATAACGCATAACGCATAACGCATAACGCATAACGCATAACGCAAAATGCATAACGCATATAGCATAACGCATAACCCATAACCCATAACGCATAACGCATATCGCACAACGCACAACGCACAACACAGAACGCATAACGCATAACGCATAACGCATAACGCATAACGCATAACGTATAACGCATAACGCATAACGTATAACTCATAACGCATAACGCATAAAGCATAACGCAAAAGGCATAACGCATAACGTTAACGCATAACGCATAACGCATAACGCATAACGCATAACGCATAACGCATAACGCATAACGCATAACGCATAACGTATAACGCATAACGCATAACGTATAACTCATAACGCATAACGCATAACGCATAAAGCATAACGCAAAAGGCATAACGCATAACGTTAACGCATAACGCATAACGCATAACGCATAACGCATAAAGCATAACGCATAACACATAACGCATAACGCAAACGTATTACGCATAACGCATAACGCATAACGCATAACGCAAAATGCATAACGCATAACGCATAACGCATAACGCATAACGCATAACGCATAACGCATAACGCATAACGCATAACGCATAACGCATAACGCATAACGCATAACGCATAACGCATAACGCATAACGCATAACGCATAACGAACAACGCATAACGCATAACGCATAACGCAAACGTATAACGCACAACGCATAACGCATAACGCAAACGTATAACGCATAACGCATAACGCATAACGCATAAAGCATAACGCATAACACATAACGCATAACGCAAACGTATTACGCATAACGCATAACGCATAACGCATAACGCAAAATGCATAACGCATAACGCATAACGCATAACGCATAACGCATAACGCATAAAGCATAACGCATAACGGACAACGCATAACGCATAACGCAAACGTATAACGCACAACGCATAACGCATAACGCATAACGCATAACGCATATAGCATATCGCATAACGCATAACGCATAACGCATAACGCATAACGCATAACGCATGGCGCATAACGCAAAATGAATAACGCATAACGCATAACGCATAACGGATCACGCATAACGCATAAAGCATAACGCATAACGCTTAACGCATAACGTATAACTCATAACGCATAACGCAAAAAGCATAACGCATCACGCATAACGCATAACGCATAACGCATAACGCATAACGCATAACGCATAACGCATAACGCATAACGCATAACGCATAACGCATAACGCATAACGCATAACGCATAACGCATAACGCATAACGCATATGCATAACGCATAACGCATAACGCATAACGCATAATGCATAACGCATAACCCATAAAGCATAACGCCTAACGCAAACGTATAACGCACAACGCATAACGCATAACGCATAACGCATAACGCATAACGCATAACGCATAACGCATAACGCATAACGCATAACGCATAACGCATGACGCATAACGCATAACGCATAACGCATAACGTATAACGCATAACGCATAACGCATAACGCATAACGCATAACGCATAACTCATAACGCATAACGCATGGCGCATAACGCAAAATGCATAACGCATAACGCATAACGCATAACGCATAACGCATAACGCATAACGCATAACGCATAACGCATAACGCATAACGCATAAAGCATAACGCATAACGCTTAACGCATAACGTATAACTCATAACGCATAACGCAAAAAGCATAAAGCATCACGCATAACGCATAACGCATAACGCATAACGCATAACGCATAACGCATAACGCATAACGCATAATGCATAACGCATAACCCATAAAGCATAACGCCTAACGCAAACGTATAACGCACAACGCATAACGCATAACGCATAACGCATAACGCATAACGCATAACGCATAACGCATAACGCATAACGCATAACGCATAACGCATAACGCATAACGCATAACGCATAACGCATATGCATAACGCATAACGCATAACGCATAACGCATAATGCATAACGCATAACCCATAAAGCATAACGCCTAACGCAAACGTATAACGCACAACGCATAACGCATAACGCATAACGCATAACGCATAACGCATAACGCATAACGCATAACGCATAACGCATAACGCATAACGCATAACGCATAACGCATAACGCATAACGCATAACGCATAACGCATAACGCATAACGCATAACGCATAACGTATAACGCATAACGCATAACGCATAACGCATAACGCATAACTCATAACGCATAACGCATGGCGCATAACGCAAAATGCATAACGCATAACGCATAACGCATAACGCATAATGGATCACGCATAACGCGTAACGCATAACGCAAAACGCATAACGTATAACGCATAACGCATAACGCATAACGCATAACGCATAACGCATAACGCATAACGCGTACCGCATAACGCATAACGTATAACGCATAACGCATAACGCATAACGCATAAAGCATAACGCATAACGCTTAACGCATAACGCATAACGCATAACGCATATAGCATATCGCATAACGCATAACGCATACTGATCACGCATAACGCATAAAGCATAACGCATAACGCTTAACGCATAACGTATAACTCATAACGCATAACGCAAAAAGCATAACGCATCACGCATAACGCATAACGCATAACGCATAACGCATAACGCATAACGCATAACGCATAACGCATAACGCATAACGCATAACGCATAACGCATAACGCATAACGCATAACGCATAACGCATATGCATAACGCATAACGCATAACCCATAACGCATAATGCATAACGCATAACCCATAAAGCATAACGCCTAACGCAAACGTATAACGCACAACGCATATCGCATAACGCATAACGCATAACGCATAACGCATAACGCATAACGCATAACGAAAAACGCATAACGCATAACGAATAACGCATAACGCATAACGCATAACGCATAACGCATAACGCATAACGCATAACGCATAACGCATAACGCATAACGCATAACGCATAACGCATAACGCATAACGCATAACGCATAACGCATAACGCATAACGCATAACGCATAACGCATAACGCATAACGCATAACGCATAACGCATAACGCATAACGCATAACGCATAACGCATAACGCATAACGCATAACGCATAACGCATAACGCATAACGCATAACGCAAACGTATAACGCACAACGCATAACGCATAACGCATAACGCATAACGCATATAGCATATCGCATAACGCATAACGCATAACGCATAACGCATAACGCATAACGCATGGCGCATAACGCAAAATGAATAACGCATAACGCATAACGCATAACGGATCACGCATAACGCATAAAGCATAACGCATAACGCTTAACGCATAACGTATAACTCATAACGCATAACGCAAAAAGCATAACGCATAACGCATAACGCATAACGCATAACGCATAACGCATAACGCATAACGCATAACGCATAACGCATAACGCATAACGCATAACGCATAACGCATAACGCATAACGCATAACGCATAACGCATATGCATAACGCATAACGCATAACGCATAACGCATAACACATAACGCATAACCCATAAAGCATAACGCCTAACGCAAACGTATAACGCACAACGCATAACGCATAACGCATAACGCATAACGCATAACGCATAACGCATAACGCATAACGCATAACGCATAACGCATAACGCATAACGCATGACGCATAACGCATAACGCATAACGCATAACGAATAACGCATAACGCATAACGCATAACGCATAACGCATAACGCATAACTCATAACGCATAACGCATGGCGCATAACGCAAAATGCATAACGCATAACGCATAACGCATAACGCATAACGCATAACGCATAACGCATAACGCATAACGCATAACGCATAAAGCATAACGCATAACGCTTAACGCATAACGTATAACTCATAACGCATAACGCAAAAAGCATAAAGCATCACGCATAACGCATAACGCATAACGCATATGCATAACGCATAACGCATAACGCATAACGCATAATGCATAACGCATAACCCATAAAGCATAACGCCTAACGCAAACGTATAACGCACAACGCATAACGCATAACGCATAACGCATAACGCATAACGCATAACGCATAACGCCTAACGCATAACGCATAACGCATAACGCATAACGCATAACGCATAACGCATAACGCATAACGCATAACGCATAACGCATAACGCATAACGCATATGCATGACGCATAACGCATAAAGCATAACGCATAATGCATAACGCCTAACGCATAACGTATAACGCATAACGCATAACGCATAACGCATAACGCATAACGCATAACGGATAACGCATAACGCTTAACGCATAACGTATAACTCATAACGCATAACGCAAAAAGCATCACGCATAACGCATAACGCATAACGCATAACGCATAACGCATAACGCATAACGCATAACGCATAACGCATAACGCATAACGCATAACGCATAACGCATAACGCATATGCATAACGCATAACGCATAACGCATAACGCATAATGCATAACGCATAACCCATAAAGCATAACGCCTAACGCAAACGTATAACGCACAACGCATAACGCATAACGCATAACGCATAACGCATAACGCATAACGCATAACGCATAACGCATAACGCATAACGCATAACGCATAACGCATAACGCATAACGCATAACGCATAACGCATAACGCATAACGCATAACGCATAACGCATAACGAATAACGCATAACGCATAACGCATAACGCATAACGCATAACTCATAACGCATAACGCATGGCGCATAACGCAAAATGCATAACGCATAACGCATAACGCATAACGCATAATGGATCACGCATAACGCGTAACGCATAACGCAAAACGCATAACGTATAACGCATAACGCATAACGCATAACGCATAACGCATAACGCATAACGCATAACGCGTACCGCATAACGCATAACGTATAACGCATAACGCATAACGCATAACGCATAAAGCATAACGCATAACGCTTAACGCATAACGCATAACGCATAACGCATATAGCATATCGCATAACGCATAACGCATACTGATCACGCATAACGCATAAAGCATAACGCATAACGCTTAACGCATAACGTATAACTCATAACGCATAACGCAAAAAGCATAACGCATCACGCATAACGCATAACGCATAACGCATAAAGCATAACGCATAACGGACAACGCATAACGCATAACGCAAACGTATAACGCACAACGCATAACGCATAACGCATAACGCATATAGCATATCGCATAACGCATAACGCATAACGCATAACGCATAACGCATAACGCATAACGCATGGCGCATAACGCAAAATGAATAACGCATAACGCATAACGCATAACGGATCACGCATAACGCATAAAGCATAACGCATAACGCTTAACGCATAACGTATAACTCATAACGCATAACGCAAAAAGCATAACGCATCACGCATAACGCATAACGCATAACGCATAACGCATAACGCATAACGCATAACGCATAACGCATAACGCATAACGCATAACGCATAACGCATAACGCATAACGCATAACGCATAACGCATAACGCATATGCATAACGCATATGCATAACGCATAACGCATAACCCATAACGCATAACGCATCACGCATAACGCATAACGCATAACGCATAACGCATAACGCATAACGCATAACGCATAACGCATAACGCATAACGCATAACGCATAACGCATAACGCATAACGCATATGCATAACGCATAACGCATAACGCATAACGCATAACGGATCACGCATAACGCATAAAGCATAACGCATAACGCTAAACGCATAACGTATAACTCATAACGCATAACGCAAAAAGCATAACGCATCACGCATAACGCATAACGCATAACGCATAACGCATAACGCATAACGCATAACGCATAACGCATAACGCATAACGTATAACGCATAACGCATAACGTATAACTCATAACGCATAACGCATAACGCATAAAGCATAACGCAAAAGGCATAACGCATAACGTTAACGCATAACGCATAACGCATAACGCATAACGCATAAAGCATAACGCATAACGCATAACACATAACGCATAACGCAAACGTATTACGCATAACGCATAACGCATAACGCATAACGTATAACGCATAACGCATAACGCATAACGCATAACGCATAACTCATAACGCATAACGCATGGCGCATAACGCAAAATGCATAACGCATAACGCATAACGCATAACGCATAACGCATAACGCATAACGCGTACCGCATAACGCATAACGTATAACGCATAACGCATAACGCATAACGCATAAAGCATAACGCATAACGCTTAACGCATAACGCATAACGCATAACGCATATAGCATATCGCATAACGCATAACGCATACTGATCACGCATAACGCATAAAGCATAACGCATAACGCATAACGCATAACGCATAACGCATAACGCATAACGCATAACGCATAACGCATAACGCATAACGCATAACGCATAACGCATAACGCATAACGCATAACGCATAACGCATAACGCATAACGCATAACGTATAACGCATAACGCATAACGCATAACGCATAACGCATAACTCATAACGCATAACGCATGGCGCATAACGCAAAATGCATAACGCATAACGCATAACGCATAACGCATAATGGATCACGCATAACGCGTAACGCATAACGCAAAACGCATAACGTATAACGCATAACGCATAACGCATAACGCATAACGCATAACGCATAACGCATAACGCGTACCGCATAACGCATAACGTATAACGCATAACGCATAACGCATAACGCATAAAGCATAACGCATAACGCTTAACGCATAACGCATAACGCATAACGCATATAGCATATCGCATAACGCATAACGCATACTGATCACGCATAACGCATAAAGCATAACGCATAACGCATAACGCATAACGTATAACTCATAACGCATAACGCAAAAAGCATAACGCATCACGCATAACGCATAACGCATAACGCATAAAGCATAACGCATAACGGACAACGCATAACGCATAACGCAAAAGTATAACGCACAACGCATAACGCATAACGCATAACGCATATAGCATATCGCATAACGCATAACGCATAACGCATAACGCATAACGCATAACGCATAACGCATGGCGCATAACGCAAAATGAATAACGCATAACGCATAACGCATAACGGATCACGCATAACGCATAAAGCATAACGCATAACGCTTAACGCATAACGTATAACTCATAACGCATAACGCAAAAAGCATAACGCATCACGCATAACGCATAACGCATAACGCATAACGCATAACGCATAACGCATAACGCATAACGCATAACGCAAAACGCATAACGCATAACGCATAACGCATAACGCATAACGCATAACGCATATGCATAACGCATATGCATAACGCATAACGCATAACCCATAACGCATAACGCATCACGCATAACGCATAACGCATAACGCATAACGCATAACGCATAACGCATAACGCATAACGCATAACGCATAACGCATAACGCATAACGCATAACGCATAACGCATATGCATAACGCATAACGCATAACGCATAACGCATAACGGATCACGCATAACGCATAAAGCATAACGCATAACGCTAAACGCATAACGTATAACTCATAACGCATAACGCAAAAAGCATAACGCATCACGCATAACGCATAACGCATAACGCATAACGCATAACGCATAACGCATAACGCATAACGCATAACGCATAACGTATAACGCATAACGCATAACGTATAACTCATAACGCATAACGCATAACGCATAAAGCATAACGCAAAAGGCATAACGCATAACGTTAACGCATAACGCATAACGCATAACGCATAACGCATAAAGCATAACGCATAACGCATAACACATAACGCATAACGCAAACGTATTACGCATAACGCATAACGCATAACGCATAACGCAAAAAGCATAACGCATAACGCATAACGCATAACGCATAACGCATAACGCATAACGCATAACGCATAACGCATAACGCATAACGCATAACGCATAACGCATAACGCATAATGCATAACGCATAACGCATAACGCATAACGCATAACGAACAACGCATAACGCATAACGCGTAACGCAAACGTATAACGCACAACGCATAACGCATAACGCAAACGTATAACGCATAACGCATAACGCATAACGCATAAAGCATAACGCATAACACATAACGCATAACGCAAACGTATTACGCATAACGCATAACGCATAACGCATAACGCAAAATGCATAACGCATAACGCATAACGCATAACGCATAACGCATAACGCATAACGCATAAAGCATAACGCATAACGGACAACGCATAACGCATAACGCAAACGTATAACGCACAACGCATAACGCATAACGCATAACGCATAACGCATATAGCATATCGCATAACGCATAACGCATAACGCATAACGCATAACGCATAACGCATAACGCATAACGCATGGCGCATAACGCAAAATGAATAACGCATAACGCATAACGCATAACGGATCACGCATAACGCATAAAGCATAACGCATAACGCTTAACGCATAACGTATAACTCATAACGCATAACGCAAAAAGCATCACGCATAACGCATAACGCATAACGCATAACGCATAACGCATAACGCATAACGCATAACGCATAACGCATAACGCATAACGCATAACGCATATGCATAACGCATAACGCATAACGCATAACGCATAATGCATAACGCATAACCCATAAAGCATAACGCCTAACGCAAACGTATAACGCACAACGCATAACGCATAACGCATAACGCATAACGCATAACGCATAACGCATAACGCATAACGCATAACGCATAACGCATAACGCATAACGCATAACGCATAACGCATAACGCATAACGCATAACGCATAACGCATAACGCATAACGCATAACGCATAACGCATAACGCATAACGCATAACTCATAACGCATAACGCATGGCGCATAACGCAAAATGCATAACGCATAACGCATAACGCATAACGCCTAATGGATCACGCATAACGCGTAACGCATAACGCAAAACGCATAACGTATAACGCATAACGCATAACGCATAACGCATAACGCATAACGCATAACGCATAACGCGTACCGCATAACGCATAACGTATAACGCATAACGCATAACGCATAACGCATAAAGCATAACGCATAACGCTTAACGCATAACGCATAACGCATAACGCATATAGCATATCGCATAACGCATAACGCATAATGGATCACGCATAACGCGTAACGCATAACGCAAAACGCATAACGTATAACGCATAACGCATAACGCATAACGCATAACGCATAACGCGTACCGCATAACGCATAACGTATAACGCATAACGCATAACGCATAACGCATAACGCATAACGCATAACGCATAACGCATAATGCATAACGCATAACCCATAAAGCATAACGCCTAACGCAAACGTATAACGCACAACGCATAACGCATAACGCAAAAAGCATAACGCATCACGCATAACGCATAACGCATAACGCATAAAGCATAACGCATAACGGACAACGCATAACGCATAACGCAAACGTATAACGCACAACGCATAACGCATAACGCATAACGCATAACGCATATAGCATATCGCATAACGCATAACGCATAACGCATAACGCATAACGCATAACGCATAACGCATGGCGCATAACGCAAAATGAATAACGCATAACGCATAACGCATAACGGATCACGCATAACGCATAAAGCATAACGCATAACGCTTAACGCATAACGTATAACTCATAACGCATAACGCAAAAAGCATAACGCATCACGCATAACGCATAACGCATAACGCATAACGCATAACGCATAACGCATAACGCATAACGCATAACGCATAACGCATAACGCATAACGCATAACGCATAACGCATAACGCATAACGCATATGCATAACGCATAACGCATAACCCATAACGCATAATGCATAACGCATAACCCATAAAGCATAACGCCTAACGCAAACGTATAACGCACAACGCATATCGCATAACGCATAACGCATAACGCATAACGCATAACGCATAACGCATAACGAAAAACGCATAACGCATAACGGATAACGCATAACGCATAACGCATAACGCATAACGCATAACGCATAACGCATAACGCATAACGCATAACGCATAACGCATAACGCATAACGCATAACGCATAACGCATAACGCATAACGCATAACGCATAACGCATAACGCATAACGCATAACGCATAACGCATAACGCATAACGCATAACGCATAACGCATAACGCATAACGCATAACGCATAACGCATAACGCATAACGCATAACGCATAACGCATAACGCATAACGCATAACGCATAACGCATAACGCATAACGCATAACGCATAACCCATAACGCATAACGCATAACGCATAACGCATAACGCTTAACGCATAACGCATAACGCATAACGCATAACGCATAACTCATACCGTATAACTCATAACTCATAACGCATAAAGCATAACGCATAACGCCTAACGCATAACGCAAACGCACAACGCATAACGCATAACGCATAATGCATAACGCATAACGCATAACGCATAACGCATAACGCATAACGCATAACGCAAAATGCATAACGCATATAGCATAACGCATAACCCATAACCCATAACGCATAACGCATATCGCACAACGCACAACGCACAACACAGAACGCATAACGCATAACGCATAACGCATAACGCATAACGCATAACGCATAACGTATAACGCATAACGCATAACGTATAACTCATAACGCATAACGCATAAAGCATAACGCAAAAGGCATAACGCATAACGTTAACGCATAACGCATAACGCATAACGCATAACGCATAACGCATAACGCATAACGCATAACGTATAACGCATAACGCATAACGTATAACTCATAACGCATAACGCATAACGCATAAAGCATAACGCAAAAGGCATAACGCATAACGTTAACGCATAACGCATAACGCATAACGCATAACGCATAAAGCATAACGCATAACACATAACGCATAACGCAAACGTATTACGCATAACGCATAACGCATAACGCATAACGCAAAATGCATAACGCATAACGCAAAACGCATAACGCATAACGCATAACGCATAACGCATAACGCATAACGCATAACGCATAACGCATAACGCATAACGCATAACGCATAACGCATAACGCATAACGCATAACGCATAACGCATAACGCATAACGCATAACGCATAACGCATAACGAATAACGAACAACGCATAACGCATAACGCATAACGCAAACGTATAACGCACAACGCATAACGCATAACGCAAACGTATAACGCATAACGCATAACGCATAACGCATAAAGCATAACGCATGGCGCATAACGCAAAATGAATAACGCATAACGCATAACGCATAACGGATCACGCATAACGCATAAAGCATAACGCATAACGCTTAACGCATAACGCATAACGCAAAAAGCATAACGCATCACGCATAACGCATAACGCATAACGCATAACGCATAACGCATAACGCATAACGCATAACGCATAACGCATAACGCATAACGGACAACGCATAACGCATAACGCAAACGTATAACGCACAACGCATAACGCATAACGCATAACGCATAACGCATATAGCATATCGCATAACGCATAACGCATAACGCATAACGCATAACGCATAACGCATGGCGCATAACGCAAAATGAATAACGCATAACGCATAACGCATAACGGATCACGCATAACGCATAAAGCATAACGCATAACGCTTAACGCATAACGTATAACTCATAACGCATAACGCAAAAAGCATAACGCATCACGCATAACGCATAACGCATAACGCATAACGCATAACGCATAACGCATAACGCATAACGCATAACGCATAACGCATAACGCATAACGCATAACGCATAACGCATAACGCATATGCATAACGCATAACGCATAACGCATAACGCATAATGCATAACGCATAACCCATAAAGCATAACGCCTAACGCAAACGTATAACGCACAACGCATAACGCATAACGCATAACGCATAACGCATAACGCATAACGCATAACGCATAACGCATAACGCATAACGCATAACGCATAACGCATAACGCATGACGCATAACGCATAACGCATAACGCATAACGTATAACGCATAACGCATAACGCATAACGCATAACGCATAACGCATAACGCATAACGCATAACGCATAACGCATAACGCATAACGCATAACGCATAACGCATAACGCATAACGCATATGCATAACGCATAACGCATAACGCATAACGCATAATGCATAACGCATAACCCATAAAGCATAACGCCTAACGCAAACGTATAACGCACAACGCATAACGCATAACGCATAACGCATAACGCATAACGCATAACGCATAACGCATAACGCATAACGCATAACGCATAACGCATAACGCATAACGCATAACGCATAACGCATGACGCATAACGCATAACGCATAACGCATAACGTATAACGCATAACGCATAACGCATAACGCATAACGCATAACGCATAACTCATAACGCATAACGCATGGCGCATAACGCAAAATGCATAACGCATAACGCATAACGCATAACGCATAACGCATAACGCATAACGCATAACGCATAACGCATAACGCATAACGCATAAAGCATAACGCATAACGCTTAACGCATAACGTATAACTCATAACGCATAACGCAAAAAGCATAAAGCATCACGCATAACGCATAACGCATAACGCATATGCATAACGCATAACGCATAACGCATAACGCATAATGCATAACGCATAACCCATAAAGCATAACGCCTAACGCAAACGTATAACGCACAACGCATAACGCATAACGCATAACGCATAACGCATAACGCATAACGCATAACGCATAACGCATAACGCATAACGCATAACGCATAACGCATAACGCATAACGCATAACGCATAACGCATAACGCATAACGCATAACGCATAACGCATAACGCATAACGCATAACGCATAACGCATAACGCATAACGCATAACGCATAACGCATATGCATGACGCATAACGCATAAAGCATAACGCATAATGCATAACGCCTAACGCATAACGTATAACGCATAATGCATAACGCATAACCCATAAAGCATAACGCCTAACGCAAACGTATAACGCACAACGCATAACGCATAACGCATAACGCATAACGCATAACGCATAACGCATAACGCATAACGCATAACGCATAACGCATAACGCATAACGCATAACGCATAACGCATAACGCATAACGCATAACGCATAACGCATAACGCATAACGCATAACGTATAACGCATAACGCACAACGCATAACGCATAACGCATAACTCATAACGCATAACGCATGGCGCATAACGCAAAATGCATAACGCATAACGCATAACGCATAACGCATAACGCATAACGCATAATGGATCACGCATAACGCGTAACGCATAACGCAAAACGCATAACGTATAACGCATAACGCATAACGCATAACGCATAACGCATAACGCATAACGCATAACGCGTACCGCATAACGCATAACGTATAACGCATAACGCATAACGCATAACGCATAAAGCATAACGCATAACGCTTAACGCATAACGCATAACGCATAACGCATATAGCATATCGCATAACGCATAACGCATACTGATCACGCATAACGCATAAAGCATAACGCATAACGCTTAACGCATAACGTATAACTCATAACGCATAACGCAAAAAGCATAACGCATCACGCATAACGCATAACGCATAACGCATAACGCATAACGCATAACGCATAACGCATAACGCATAACGCATAACGCATAACGCATAACGCATAACGCATAACGCATAACGCATATGCATAACGCATAACGCATAACCCATAACGCATAATGCATAACGCATAACCCATAAAGCATAACGCCTAACGCAAACGTATAACGCACAACGCATAACGCATAACGCATAACGCATAACGCATAACGCATAACGCATAACGCATAACGAAAAACGCATAACGCATAACGGATAACGCATAACGCATAACGCATAACGCATAACGCATAACGCATAACGCATAACGCATAACGCATAACGCATAACGCATAACGCATAACGCATAACGCATAACGCATAACGCATAACGCATAACGCATAACGCATAACGCATAACGCATAACGCATAACGCATAACGCATAACGCATAACGCATAACGCATAACGCATAACGCATAACGCATAACGCATAACGCATAACGCATAACGCAAACGTATAACGCACAACGCATAACGCATAACGCATAACGCATAACGCATATAGCATATCGCATAACGCATAACGCATAACGCATAACGCATAACGCATAACGCATGGCGCATAACGCAAAATGAATAACGCATAACGCATAACGCATAACGGATCACGCATAACGCATAAAGCATAACGCATAACGCTTAACGCATAACGTATAACTCATAACGCATAACGCAAAAAGCATAACGCATCACGCATAACGCATAACGCATAACGCATAACGCATAACGCATAACGCATAACGCATAACGCATAACGCATAACGCATAACGCATAACGCATAACGCATAACGCATATGCATAACGCATAACGCATAACGCATAACGCATAATACATAACGCATAACCCATAAAGCATAACGCCTAACGCAAACGTATAACGCACAACGCATAACGCATAACGCATAACGCATAACGCATAACGCATAACGCATAACGCATAACGCATAACGCATAACGCATAACGCATAACGCATGACGCATAACGCATAACGCATAACGCATAACGTATAACGCATAACGCATAACGCATAACGCATAACGCATAACGCATAACTCATAACGCATAACGCATGGCGCATAACGCAAAATGCATAACGCATAACGCATAACGCATAACGCATAACGCATAACGCATAACGCATAACGCATAACGCATAACGCATAAAGCATAACGCATAACGCTTAACGCATAACGTATAACTCATAACGCATAACGCAAAAAGAATAAAGCATCACGCATAACGCATAACGCATAACGCATATGCATAACGCATAACGCATAACGCATAACGCATAATGCATAACCCATAACGCATAATGCATAACGCATAACCCATAAAGCATAACGCCTAACGCAAACGTATAACGCACAACGCATATCGCATAACGCATAACGCATAACGCATAACGCATAACGCATAACGCATAACGAAAAACGCATAACGCATAACGGATAACGCATAACGCATAACGCATAACGCATAACGCATAACGCATAACGCATAACGCATAACGCATAACGCATAACGCATAACGCATAACGCATAACGCATAACGCATAACGCATAACGCATAACGCATAACGCATAACGCATAACGCATAACGCATAACGCATAACGCATAACGCATAACGCATAACGCATAACGCATAACGCATAACGCATAACGCATAACGCATAACGCATAACGCATAACGCATAACGCAAACGTATAACGCACAACGCATAACGCATAACGCATAACGCATAACGCATATAGCATATCGCATAACGCATAACGCATAACGCATAACGCATAACGCATAACGCATGGCGCATAACGCAAAATGAATAACGCATAACGCATAACGCATAACGGATCACGCATAACGCATAAAGCATAACGCATAACGCTTAACGCATAACGTATAACTCATAACGCATAACGCAAAACTCATAACGCATCACGCATAACGCATAACGCATAACGCATAACGCATAACGCATAACGCATAACGCATAACGCATAACGCATAACGCATAACGCATAACGCATAACGCATAACGCATATGCATAACGCATAACGCATAACGCATAACGCATAATACATAACGCATAACCCATAAAGCATAACGCCTAACGCAAACGTATAACGCACAACGCATAACGCATAACGCATAACGCATAACGCATAACGCATAACGCATAACGCATAACGCATAACGCATAACGCATAACGCATAACGCATGACGCATAACGCATAACGCATAACGCATAACGTATAACGCATAACGCATAACGCATAACGCATAACGCATAACGCATAACTCATAACGCATAACGCATGGCGCATAACGCAAAATGCATAACGCATAACGCATAACGCATAACGCATAACGCATAACGCATAACGCATAACGCATAACGCATAACGCATAAAGCATAACGCATAACGCATAACGCATAACGTATAACTCATAACGCATAACGCAAAAAGCATAAAGCATCACGCATAACGCATAACGCATAACGCATATGCATAACGCATAACGCATAACGCATAACGCATAATGCATAACGCATAACCCATAAAGCATAACGCCTAACGCAAACGTATAACGCATAACGCATAACGCATAACGCATAACGCATAACGCATAACGCATAACGCATAACGCATAACGCATATGCATGACGCATAACGCATAAAGCATAACGCATAATGCATAACGCCTAACGCATAACGTATAACGCATAACGCATAACGCATAACGCATAACGCATAACGCATAACGCATAACGGATAACGCATAACGCTTAACGCATAACGTATAACTCATAACGCATAACGCAAAAAGCATCACGCATAACGCATAACGCATAAC
Source organism: Lasioglossum morio (assembly GCA_916610235.2). Classification (NCBI taxonomy): domain Eukaryota; kingdom Metazoa; phylum Arthropoda; class Insecta; order Hymenoptera; family Halictidae; genus Lasioglossum; species Lasioglossum morio. The sequence goes on along the minus strand of CAKAJA020000325.1, from coordinate 1,599 downwards.
GCATAACGCATAACGCATAACGCATAACGCATAACGCATAACGCATAACGCATAACGCATAACGCATAACGCATATGCATAACGCATAACGCATAACGCATAACGCATAATGCATAACGCATAACCCATAAAGCATAACGCCTAACGCAAACGTATAACGCACAACGCATAACGCATAACGCATAACGCATAACGCATAACGCATAACGCATAACGCATAACGCATAACGCATAACGCATAACGCATAACGCATAACGCATAACGCATAACGCATAACGCATAACGCATAACGCATAACGCATAACGTATAACGCATAACGCATAACGCATAACGCATAACGCATAACTCATAACGCATAACGCATGGCGCATAACGCAAAATGCATAACGCATAACGCATAACGCATAACGCATAATGGATCACGCATAACGCGTAACGCATAACGCATAACGCATAACGTATAACGCATAACGCATAACGCATAACGCATAACGCATAACGCATAACGCATAACGCGTACCGCATAACGCATAACGTATAACGCATAACGCATAACGCATAACGCATAAAGCATAACGCATAACGCTTAACGCATAACGCATAACGCATAACGCATATAGCATATCGCATAACGCATAACGCATACTGATCACGCATAACGCATAAAGCATAACGCATAACGCTTAACGCATAACGTATAACTCATAACGCATAACGCAAAAAGCATAACGCATCACGCATAACGCATAACGCATAACGCATAAAGCATAACGCATAACGGACAACGCATAACGCATAACGCAAACGTATAACGCACAACGCATAACGCATAACGCATAACGCATATAGCATATCGCATAACGCATAACGCATAACGCATAACGCATAACGCATAACGCATAACGCATGGCGCATAACGCAAAATGAATAACGCATAACGCATAACGCATAACGGATCACGCATAACGCATAAAGCATAACGCATAACGCATAACGCTTAACGCATAACGTATAACTCATAACGCATAACGCAAAAAGCATAACGCATCACGCATAACGCATAACGCATAACGCATAACGCATAACGCATAACGCATAACGCATAACGCATAACGCATAACGCATAACGCATAACGCATAACGCATAACGCATAACGCATAACGCATAACGCATATGCATAACGCATATGCATAACGCATAACGCATAACCCATAACGCATAACGCATCACGCATAACGCATAACGCATAACGCATAACGCATAACGCATAACGCATAACGCATAACGTATAACTCATAACGCATAACGCATAACGCATAAAGCATAACGCAAAAGGCATAACGCATAACGTTAACGCATAACGCATAACGCATAACGCATAACGCATAAAGCATAACGCATAACGCATAACACATAACGCATAACGCAAACGTATTACGCATAACGCATAACGCATAACGCATAACGCAAAAAGCATAACGCATAACGCATAACGCATAACGCATAACGCATAACGCATAACGCATAACGCATAACGCATAACGCATAACGCATAACGCATAACGCATAACGCATAACGCATAATGCATAACGCAT